>LPNX010747563.1:859987-960460 GCA_001517045.1 Pseudotsuga menziesii | reverse complement strand
ATGTTCATGGGGCTCTTAGCCCGTTGTGATTGAAGTTTGGGTCGTGTCCTCTACGCCTGTCGGAGGCATGGGGACGTGACATGAAGACATGACTCTGTCCTTGTTAGGAAAGGTCATAATTGATAACATGGCTATGGACTTTGAACTAAAATATTTATTTAGGACAATTGGTTCCCAGTTGCCACCCATTTCTTATGTAGATCATGTGGAGCTGAGGGTATTGGCTAAAGAGATGGCAAATCTTGAAATTCCATTTGGAGATTAGTGGAAGGCTATTAAAAAATTTGGCAAAATGAAATATAGGCTACATCAGTGAAAATTTTCATTTCAAGGCTCCAGCTAAAGACATGGAAAGGATTACTTCATAATAAAGTTAAAAGATTTTCTAGTAGTTAGGAAGATTTAGTTTGTTAAGGTTATTGGAAAGATGTATTAAGGTAGTTTCAAAATGCCTATTTTAGACTATAGGTAGTTAGGTATCAGCTCAAGGAGAATTTTTTAGGTATAACATAATTTTTTGTATTGGAATTGGGGTTGGAACCCATGAGACTGAGACTCACTTTGTAACCGAGATTTCAGGTTAATAAAATTACATAGCAAAGTAAGCATTTTTATGTATCGGAGATTCTCGTGTTATTATTTTATAGTATGTACTTCATTTTTCTCATGTGAATGTGTTTCCTATTATATTTTTCCATTGTGTTGTCTCTCATACTTGAATAAGTTTATATTGAATCAAAAATCATAATCCTATGCTCTGGTTCTTTGATTTCAAGTCTTCACAAATAATATTCCTCCAAATTTAATATTGGGTTCATCTTCGGATGCCCATATTAATGGACTGTTCATTTTTCCTCCTTACCACCATACAATCAACAAACCGACTATAAAAGAGTGATTATCTTGCCTTTGTGAAGAAATTTTATTGCAAAGCATTGTCATTTATAGTAACTCCTAATTTTGACTCCATTCCCAATGATACACACTTGTTTCAGCCATTACAATCATTAAACTTATTTCTTTAAAAATATATCTGGCCTTTGAGTTTACTTATTGAGAGATCCCTCTCTGGTAGGAAATAAGCCAACTTTCCTTCTAAATATTGGTTTGTAAGGTTACCTTGGAACTATCCTTCCACAACCAAAGGATAATTTCTAAGTGGTAACATCTTGGCACCGTTGTCAGGGAGCGAGAGTTCAAATCTACCCTGCGAAGAACGATAGTTTTTTAATAAAAGTAGAGTTTATGTGGGAAAACAAGAGTTCTTTCCTTTCAAGTTGGCTGTTGTTGGCCCTAGGGGAAGTTAGACAGCATTCAGTTGTACTTCTTCCCAAGTATGAAAAGAGTTAGGTCACACGAAGGAAGAAGGAAGCTGCGACATAAGTAGAAGAAGAAAGAAGAAGGAGTTGTGACAAAAGCAGTCGCGGAAGAAAGAGTAGACATAAGAAGAGTTCACGAGAGAGGAAGAGTGCATGACAAAGGAACAGTGCGCAACAAAGGAAGAGTGCATGACATAGCTAGAGTTTACAGCAGTATAAGAGTTCGTGACAGAAGAGAAGTAGCGACAGAAGGAAAAGATATGACAGAGGAAACCATTTCAGAAGACATGTAGCAACGCAATGACTGGAAAGCAATAGTTTGAAAATATCGTGGGTACGAGGTCGGCTAGCGTCGATAGAAGTCACATGTATGAAAGCATATTTGTAATTCAGGTCGTTAGTGCCTACTGACATGTATTGGTAGAATAGGAATGGAAGCTTGTTGGCTAATAGAACGACGTCAGTTGAGAGCGATAGGTAAGCATCTATAAGAAGGAAGAACCTAGGCTATGTGCGGGTTGCTACTTCCAGATCACGTGCTTATGGCTTGGTGTTGTTTGTGTGTTACTAGCTTCATTAATGTTAAGTTAGTGTCTGCTACTTCTGATTGTTGTTACGCTGTTGTAGCTAGTCAGTAATTGTTTTGGAGAAGAGCTGAAGAAGTCTAAAGGTGAGTGCGTAGAAATGTGAAGAAGTCAAGTTGATCCAGGATGTGTGCGGATCAACAGTAGAGTAGAAGAGTAAAGAGTTGTAGATTTATAGAATAATTTGAGTCAATCCAGGTTGTGTGTAGATCAATGGTAGAGTCAAGTAGAGAAGAACCAGTGACAGAAGACCAGAGAGAATGAGAGGAGAGATAATTATGTATAGATAAGAGCAGAGGATCTAGAACAAAGTCTGTAACTCAGTGTGCAAACAAAAAGTGCCATATATTTCTCATGTCAAATGAAGAGTGCCTTTGTGTTTTTTCCCAGATGGGGTTCCACGTTAAATATTGTGCCAAATGTGTAATTGATAAATATGTTGTGTCACATGTATGTTGTTGTGAATGAATGTTTATGTATCTTCTTACAATTGAGTTATATGCATATGTTGCACCATGGTGGTCAGAATTGCCTATACTCCATTATATTTATTGCTATAGTATTTGTTCATGGTTGAATAAAGTCACATCTTAACTGTGCATAATCAGTATAAGTAACCCACCCCTTGGATTCAGTTGGACAACTTGGTAAGATACCAAAGGAAGATAAATCCCCCATGCAACTGTAAGATACCAAAGGAAGATAAATCCCCCACCCAACTATGGAAACTTGGTTCTAGTATTTACCAATAAGAGAGATATCTCATGTTTGACTACATCTGCGTCGCAGGTGCTGACAACTGAGCCTTGCTCTATCAGTTCGATATCTTGGGCTTTGTTGTGCGCAAACGAGGGACTGAACATGGGTCGAAGAACAGAGATAAGAAACACCAGCAAATGGTTTTGTTATCAGGATCAAATCATTGTGGTGAGGTATATGTTGTGGCATCCAACGAAACCTAAAATCCAAGATTGGGTGGATTTTAAAGCATTAGAATTTGCGCAAGAAGAGAGTAAAGGATCTCGGTTGAATCCAACAGAGTCGTTGGGCTGATACCTTTATACGGATATTCATGAGATTTTATTTTCCAACTTTCCTATTGTGTTGCATGAGTGGTTATCGAAGTTATCCACCCAGCAAACAAATTTTCAAGGAGGAGAACTAATGGAGTGGAATCCTCAGTTCATTCGTCGGCTAAAGAGTGTTAGCAACCCTGTGTCAAGTGTTGTTAATTTTTGGACAGATAGTATTTTGCAAGGGTATATTACTAAGTTTGTTGTCGATGCGAGAACCTCATATATTGAGGCGGAAAGAAATTTTTTCCAAGGACCCTGAGGAAAATACTTGTCATCTTTGAAAAATTGGATAAATATGCTCATATGTGAAAAAGGAATCCTAAGAATGTGACAATTAGATCAATTGTGCACAAAAATTTGGATATGTCGCACACGAAGTGTGTGAAAAATGGAGCAAACTAAGCTGAAATGTTCCCTGGTGATAGTGGAACTGAACTAGAGGCTGGATATTTGAGAAGTGGAAGAATATTTCGGTCAGGAAAGAGAAGAAAGATTGTTACAAGAAGAGGAAGTTGTAGTAAGAGCAACGGATAAGACTACGATCTCACATCGCACGTTGATGAAGGTTCTTGTGACAAAGAAGAGGAATATCGACCGATATATGAAGAAGAAGAATAAGAATCATAATCTCCACACCTAGAGTACAAGTACGATACCCCTACAACCCCACCCACATCGTCAGAGGTAAGATCTAGAAACTTGTCTCCAAGTGGGTTTATAAATACAAGTAGTACTAAAACTATGAATAGTGGACAAGGGAGTTTGACTAGTAAAAAAAAACTCCCAAGCATATCAAAAGTTAACATCATGGCTAGGACCGATATTAAGCTACCAATATTTAATCGAAATAGGTTAGAAGCCCCATAGCAACATTAGTTTCTCTTTGAAGTTGTGTGGACCATGTGACGGGTCCAAGATGAAGTGATAAAGCAAGCATAGTTGATCACAACCTTGAGGGGTCATGCACTAGACTAGTACATGAAGTTTTATGTAGTTCCAGTGGGAGTTGTGTAGAAAACACTCGACCAATTTCGAGTTGGAATGGTATACGAGTTCAAAAATTTGAAATCTGAGTCACGGTGCATCACTAATATTAAAGAAATCAAGCAATTACCTATAGAGTCTATCTGGGACTTTGACTAAAGATTTAAGACATTGATGACCAAAGTAAGCTTTCAGATGTAGGACATACAACATAAGGAATGGTTCATTGTTGCGTTGTTGCCGCACATCCGAATCCCATTGATGCAATAGAAAATAGTGTCACCAACTGAATATGTGGAGACAACCATGAAGTTAGAATCCTCACTGATTGGAGCAACCACTACAGGGATGATGCAGATTCAGTCGCAGCTAGCTAACCGTATGCTACAACTTTAGGACATTAAGAAAGGAAAATAGATTCAGGAAGAATTATGGTGTACAAGGTGCATAACAAAGGGGCACCATAAATATAGTTTCCCAATGCTCATGATATATGTCACAGCAGGAGCATCGAACCCGATAAGTACCCAAGGGATTCCTTGGAGTAGAATATGTCAGACTCAAGGCCATCGGTCGGAAGAGTGCTTTTACTTGCAGAACATTGTAACTGCATCGGCTAGATTACAAAGAATTTCAGTTGGTGCAAGAGAAGACGATGGGAACCTACTTGATGAAGGATGATGAGCAGATGCAAGCTAAGCGAGTGTAACCTCAATATCAATAACCACAGTATCCTCAGCCACAATATCAATAAAATCAGTATTCGCCATAGCAAAAATACACTCAACCTAGGGGGTGGAAATTTTCGAGGTCGAGGACAACAACAACAAGGAGGAGGAGGATTTGGTCAAGAAAGAGTCCAAGTCATATGTTATAGTTGTGGACAACTAGGACACTTTGCTCGATATTGTGTGAGTCCTGAGAAGACCTGTCTGTATTGTAAAGCATTTGACCATACTGTCAAACAATGTCCACAATTGATTACGAAGTGGTAGGCTCAAACAATGGGAAATCCCAATCCTATGCAGAATCCCAACCCAAATCCTAATCGAAACATCCAAATGATTTCTGCCCAGCCAAGAGAAGAAAACATTGTTTTTCGTAACAAGAGGAGGTGTTGTGACCAGATCAAACCAAGATGTGTAGCATGGAAAACCACAGGTGTAATCGACGACACAAAAGAAAGTACCATTCGACGTCTAGAAAGAAAAGGAAGTATTCTTAGACGTGCAGCCAAATTTTTTTGAGAAAACCAAGCGTCAACATCTGGAAGACCAATAGTGCAAATGCCTAAGAAATTTTACTAGCTATTACGAAAGCAACCAACGCGAAAGGTTATTAAACTTAAAGAGTTTTTCAAAAGTTTCTTATTGCTAATCCACGATAAAGATGTTGTCGCATAATTGACATCATTGATAGAAGAAACTCAAGAAGAGATCCAACCAAAAAGAAAAATCAACCATGTGGGAAAAAGGTCAAAGACTGGTCGTGAATTGCGAATGACCGCCCAAATAGGAGATTATGATATGGATTATATCATTTTAGATCTGGGCTCTTATGTTAATATTTTGTAAGAAATACATTGGAAAGCATGAGAAAACCATGACTAGATTGGTCTCCCATTCAGATCGGGCTAGCAATCAGTCGAAGGCCCTACCTATTGGTCGACTAACTCCAGTACCTGTCGAGGTAGAGAGCCTGAGAACATATGCATATTTTGAAGTGATCGACCTTGTTGATCATACAACCCGATATCCTGCACTTTTGGGGATCGACTACGCAATAAACAATCAGATCATCATAAATTTCAAGTGAATAATATTGTCATTTGAAGATTCAAAGATAAAAGTGGTCGCACCAATTGATCCGCTGGAAGAGAAGAGGTACAATGAACCAATGCATAGTGAAGGACAAGGTGATTACCTAGATCATATATATAACATCATGTACTATAGAGATGACTATATAAATCCAAAATATTATGGAAAGCTGAGTTGGAAGAGTGTTAGCTCTTGTACATCTGATTCGGGTGAAGCATTAGGAAATTGGCAGAATCATATGCATGAAATATCTATGATAATATGCGAAAAAATTACACAATGTTTGTGATGGGTAGGAGATGAAGCAAGCAAGCTACCTACATACAAAGGTTTACCTAACCTTACATCTTTTCTAGCATAATTTGAAGCAAAAGTTATAGAATCGCAACGATTGTCCACCTTGGACTTTGTGTTGAAATCTATACTCGCTAGATGGTGAGGTACATATAAACAATCTATCTTCGAATGGCTGCAATGTAGAATATTGCTAGAGATCAAATTTGGAGAACATACCAATTATAATTCTCTCAAATATTCAGGATTAACATATCCTGTCCAACATATTGAGTGTTGTCGTGCGACATGGAAGGCATATCCGCAATAAGAATGGGTTCATCATTTTGTACATACAATGGATATGATATTAAGAAATTAGTATACATCAGTGGAGATGCAACGAGGAACTCTTGATTTGGGAGAATTTGTTACTAGTTTCACACATACATTTGAGTTTGTAGATGACCATCCTTCAATTGATGTTGCATTGCAAGTGATGAAAACAAATATATTTGAAGAAATCCCTGTTGTAGCGACAAACTTCCACCAATGCAGCGCGACAATCTACCATTGGGTGCAATGTTACCAGGGATGATTTTAAGGAACCATACTTATTTAAAAGTGTATAAATGTTGGCGAATATTACCAATTCTTAAAACGCCAACTATAAAATGATTGGAGATATTTTTCAAGAAATATTTGAATTTCCAAGGATTTTATATCGTTTATATAATAATTTGGTGATTTTTAGGGTGAAAAAAATTTACCCCATCAAAATTGGGTGAAACAGAGCTTCAAAAAATGCAAAATGGTGAATGTTTTTAGGGGAAAAAACATCGAAAAAATAGCCCACTGGGCTAAAATTATCCCTGAATGTTACAATGTGACAGGAGAACCAAATGATGTTGAACCGCTCGATGTAAACATACCTGAGCCAAAAGGTATGCGCATAGTAGAAGGACTTGGTATTTCTAGCGACCAATTCCTGAGCCCACTCAAAATCAAGAAAGTTAATATTGGCTCGACAAAAAATCCAAAGTTCGCCAATATTGGAGATTATTGGGATGATGAGACAGTAGGAAAGATCATTGATTTATTGCATGAGTTTCATGATCTGTTCCCTACCTGATTTTCAGAGATGAAAAGGAATAGTCTAAGATCTGGGAGAAATGAAAATAAATTTGAGGCCCGAAGCAAAACCAATCAAGCAGCGACTATACATATTGAATATGTGGTATAAAGAAAAAGTCAAGGCTTGATTGGATTGAATGCCAAACATAGGTATTATAGAACCTGTCGAGGAATCAGAATGAATCAATCCGATAGTAGTACAAGAGAAAAAAGCTATGGGTGAAGTAGGAATTTGTGTTGACCTGAGCAAAATGAATTATGCTTGCTTACATCATCCATTTCTGACTCCATTTATAGATTAAGTACTAGAGACAAGAAATTTACTCATTCACTTATGGGTTTTCTGGTTACCATTAGATTAGAATCGTGAAGGAAGACCGACATAAGACTACCTTTGTGACGAAGTGGGGATGTTTTTAGTATACGATAATTCCCTTTGGACTTAAGAATGCTCCTTTGATTTTTTCCAGAATAGTAGTTGTTGCTTTTAAATATTTCAGTCACTAATTTCTTAAATTTTACTTCGATGATTGGACGGTCTTTGGGCTTGTAAAATACCATATTGAGAGCCTTAGGATGATGTTGGAACGCTGTCTCCGGTATCAAATTTCTTTAAACTTGAAGAAATGTATCTTTAGCGCCCCGTTTGGAGTCCTGTTGGGCCATGTGGTCTATCAAGATGGAATTTTGGTTGACCTAACTAAAATTGTGATCATTCTCAACCTACCACCATCTAATATAGTCAAGAAGTTGAGAGAAAAACTGGGACACACAGGATACGGCACAAATATTATCAAGTTATATGCAGAGGTAACTGCTCTAATGGAAAAATTGTTGAAAAAAGATGCCAAGTTCCATTGGACAAAGAGCTGCCAAAAGGGTCTGGACATATTGAAGAATAAGATGGCTACAACGCCCATACTTGTATTTCTAGACTGGAAGATGGAATTTCAAGTTCATGTAGATGCATCATCTATCGCATTTGGCATGGTTCTAACGCAGCCAAGAGAAGGTTCGATCGACCATCCTATTTCCTTTGGTAGCAGGAAGTTGTCAAATGCAGAAAATAATTATACCATGACATAAAGAGAAGGGTTAGCAATGGTATACGCTCTGCATAATTTCAGACACTACTTATTGGGAGGACATTTCAATATGTACACAGACCATTCTGCATTAAAATACCTAGTCAATAAGCCATTGTTAGGAGGGAATATTTGACAATGGCTTCTCCTCTTTCAAGAATTTCATTTTGAAATAATTGTTGAACCTGGTTGATTGAACATGGGACCAGACAATCTTTCGAGGATCGAAAGTGGTGAAGAGCCTAGTAATCTGGAGGAGAATCTCCCTGATGCACAACTATTTGTGATAACCATGTTTGATGATTAGTGCTGAGATATAATAATAAAAAATTAGTATGGGGTATGTACCAGCTGAATTCACCATTGCGCAGAAAAACAGTTAGTTGTGCGAGCTGCAGATTTCCAGCTAATCATTGGACAATTGTATAAGATGGGTCCCAATGAGATTCTTCATCACCATGTCTTGGAACATGAGCAATCAATGATATTAAATGAAGCACATGCAGGTGTTGGAGGAGGACATTGTGCTGGAAAAGCTATGGTGCACGAGATTTTACAAGTAGGATTATGGTGGCCCACTATGCATGTAGATGCCTAAGATTATTGTCATAGCTGTGATATTTTCCAAAGAATTGGAAAGTTGTCGCAATGAGATGAAATGACATTGGTACCTCAGGTAACATTGTAGGCATTTGATAAATGAGTTGTTGACTGTGTGGGCCCTATTAGTCCAAAAGTAAATCACACAGGTGCACGCTATATTATTACTGCAACTGACTACCTAACCAGATGGGCTGAAGTACCACCAGTAAAGGATTGTATTACTATGATTGCTGTGAAGTTTTTGTTTGAAAATGTCGTGAGAATATTAGGTTCCCCAAAGATTTTAATAAGTGATCAAGGTACACATTTTTTTAACCAGTTGATTGAAAAACTAACAGAAGAATTTTAGATTCAACGTAGAAAAACAATGCCATATCACCCTCAAGTGAATGGTGTTGTCGATGCCTCTACCAAAATCCTGGAAAATGCATTGACATGGATTTGTAATGTTCAAAGAGATGACTGGGATCAGAAAATTTTTGCAGTATTATCGACATATCGCATGAATTGTAAGAAATTGACAGGCCACAGTCCATTTCATTTAGTGTATGGACAAAAGGATGTGGTGCCAATGGAGTATATTGTACCAAGTATAATAATTGCTGCAATCATAGAAATGAAATATGTTGATGCTATAGAGGAGAGATTGTTACAACTTGTACAACTGGAAGAAGAACATTTTGTCACAAGGTATCACAAAAATGTTGAGAAAGAAAGACAAAAGGTATGGCATGATCGACACATTAAGAACAAGCAGTTTCAGATCAGAGGACTTGTTCTTAGGCACGATAGAAAATTATTCAAACATCTTGGTATTTTAAAAACACATTGGTTAGGACCATATATTTTCGAGGAGATCACTAGCGGAGGAGCAGTTAAATTGCAAAATCTAGATGAAACATCAGTCCGAGGATTGATAAATGGAAGTCGATTGAAGCCATATCACATAGGTTTTTGGTTGCAGTCTTCTATTCTACCACACAAACAGAACAAAAGAGAAAGAGGAAAAGCATAAGCACTTTGAGCCTTTTATGCATTTGTTGGTCGCAAACTGCTAGTCTGCCATAGTAAGAAGAAAACTTACATAGGTTCGGCATCTGGTGCAAATCAGAAATTTAGGGAAAAGATACCTAGTCTGTCACAAGAAAAGGAAATATGTCAAAGGAGAAATACATGTCAGAGGGAGTGTGACATTATTGCAAGGAATACTGGTGTCGCAGAAGTGATAGTTGGATGCCATTAATTTAAAAATCCTGAGAGATGTTTGCGGCGTGCGTTTTGGTCACATCTGTCTTTATGGTAATAACTACCACTTGATGTGGTAGCTAAATGACGACATGTATAGAAGTTTCCTTAATTATTTAGACGATTAGTCCATGTGAATGAAAGGACAGATACCTTTCTATTGATTTCCCGTGCATGTGAAGCACGACTATAGAGAACGAATGCATGATATCAACCTTAGCGCCCAAATTTCATTTCCATCCTATTTTCATTCGAGAAGAGTGATTGTTGTTTGCAACTGCAAGAGCCGAAGAAAATTGTTCGGAATATGGTCATTTCGATTTCCATCTCAAGTACAACTGTTGAATCCGAGGTTGCGACTACATCACCTACGTTAGTCATGGAAGATACTATTGGATATGTTCCACCACAAGCGTAGGTTCCAGTAGTCACTGAGCAAGCCACTCCATTTGTTGAGCAATTTCCATTTTATGCCTTTAGAAAAATCGCATGTAGACAGACCAAGTCCTTTTGGAACTACATATGGGAAGTGCACTAGAAACAACAAGAGGAAAGGAAAAGCAACAACAACACCAATGCCACCCTGTCAAGAGGAAGAAGACTTAGAAAATAGAAATCCGTTGTCACCATACATCCCACCAAGACACTCTGATGTGTCAAAGGTTAGAATCCCAAAGAAATCAAGGGCTTCACTGGTAGCTTCATCAGTGCCGAAAGGAATTAAGGTGTTAAAGGATATTCTGCCAAACCTTCGGAAGTTATCCTTTGTTGACCATGACACAAAGAAACAAAAATATTTAGACATGGACAACTACATGCTCACTGTATAGGATATACCATATGGGCTGAAGCATTTGGTTCCAATGGAATGGTCCAAAGGGCTTGACTAGTCAGGAATATCATCATTGTTGTATATGCCACACTTTGGACGAAGCTCAGAAATAAATACTTGTGTCGAGCAGTTATTAATGTATTTTCATGGTGGCTACCTATGGCTCGACAAACCAATCTATATGGATGTCAAACTCATTGTAGTAATTACAGGCCTACCATTAGCAGGTATAGATCCAATGCCCTTTTTAAGAAAAGACCAAGAAATTGTGATATTGGCAAGGATGAAATAAAAATATGATGTGATTAGAGATAATAGAGGATTCCTAATATCCTCGATTAATGACTATATTGTTCACTTCGCTGCGAAGGTACTAGCTTCTAAAATGTTGTGGAAGATGTGACTGACCCAATGTACTGCTTGTGCGGTTGCACTAGCTGAACTATGTGTGGAGGCAGTTCAGATCAACTAGTCGCAGTTCCTGTTGAATGAATTGCTACTAAATGCAATAGAGTCCGAGGAAGACGATAATCCATTCCACTATTCCTAGTTGTTGATTTTGATTTCATTTATTGCGTGGTCTAACCCACCAAGCTACCAAGGGATATATATTCCAGTACGTTGTAGAGGAGCTCGATACTAGAATCTGTGGTTCAACAAGGATAATAAGGACAAACATCGAGATAATAATGTGGAATTTTTCATGCATGGAGAGGCCCTGAGGAATTGAGTAAAGGAATAGCAAAGGCTTACCACCGACAACGCTCAACGATTTCATCAAATTCTGAAGTTCGAGATTGACCCGCATCATGTTAAGCTAGAGCCACGAACGGACCCGCATCGTCAATGGTTGGCGACATAAGTTTTGTTGATCGAAGAGGAAGTTGAGGCTATTGTCGAAGAATGGCCAAAAAAATGGTGAATTCATGTTCCAAAGGACCAATTAGCTACAGAACAAGACCTACGAAAAGACAATCCACCATCGTAGAATGATGGAAATGAGGAAGAAAACCTGTAGGCAGATGCACAAGATCTCAACACAACTCAGAGCAGTTCAGGTTCAACTTCGATAGACCTAGTAGTCAGAGAGAAAATAAATTAGGCTCGCAAAGAGCAGGCAGAGTCAAGACAAAAGAAGAGAAAGGCTAATAAAACCGCAAATACCGTTGGCCTTAATGGTGAAGATTTTACACTTATGACTGAAGCCTTAATAGAAGTTGCACAGGAAACTTTCAAGAAACTAAATGAACGACACACGGAGCTCACAAGTACTATTACCGATCTACTGAAAGTGTTATGCAAAGTTGTTGAAGAAATTAGAATCTCAGTAGATTATACGCCCCAAAGAACTGAGTCGCAAGATATAGCTAGCACTTCATAAGAGTGACATAATGAGATCCAAATGTCAATTCCACCAATCCTGACACAAATATAAGGAGAAGCAATTGATCTAGGAACCCCAGATAATAATAGAATTTTTGTAGATGCAAATGTTTGAAGTATATGCAATGCATAATGTCGCACTCGTGGAGTCAAAAGTGCGAGAAGGAACCTTGATTAAGCAGGATAAAGCAGCGAATAAAAGTGTCAATAAGATGAAGCAGGAAGTGTAAGAGGATGGGAATAAAACAAAAATGTGGGAGGAAAATAGACATAGGCTCGATAAGGCTTAGTCCTTGCGTGTAAAAAATTTGTTGATGAAGGGATAACGAATGAAATGTTTCCAAAAGCCAAGGTCACTCGACTTGTTGACATAGTAGAAGGCCTTCGCAAAAATGTCGCAGAGCTAGAAGTGCATCTAAAACCAAGTACACCTTTGGACGTGATAGAAGAAAGAAGGAAAGCATCAACAGAGGTTGAGAAGAGAATCGAAGAAGCAAAGTCATCCCATGACAAGGTTGTCAACCAAGTGTCTCAGACTTGGGAAGCCTTAATCGACGACGCTGAACAAGAAAAAGTTGAAAAGGAGTTATGCACAACTGAGATAGAAGCAACTCAGTGGAAGAGTGAGATGAAAAAGTTACCCTTAGCAGAGAATATGGCTAAGGCAGTAGAAATGAGGAAGCTACAACAGCAAGTGAGGGTGTTGTGCACGCAACATCAACACAAGGTAGATAAATTCAAAGAGTTGCAGGCTAAAGCAAAGAGGATTACATGCATTATTCAACCTATACATCAGAGGGTGCAATGAGCAGTGGAAGCAGCAAGGCCCGTACCATCAAAACACCTCAATTCTGACCTTGTTACGCAAAGTGGCAAGTGCGATTATGTGCTACCACGAACATCACTAGGGCTTAGTAGAAGAAGTATACTGAAATCCATGAGCTTTAGTTTTTTGTTATCCTATTGTAATGAAAGCTCTCATGCTTAAGATTGGGTCTCGGGACCACATTTTTGTACCAAAACTTTTATGTGTGTGTGTATATATATATATATATATATATATATACAAACTTCTTTTTGCGACTTACAAAGAAGTTTGCAATGGAATGTATTTACATGGATCTTGTCTTTTTACACTGGTTATTCTATAAATTTACATGTTATTTTCACATATCAAAATGTCAAGAATGAGCAATATGTTAATCCAGAATGTAATTAGCAAGCGAATCAACAATTGAATTGAAATATCTTGGGACATGTTGATAGGTAATCGACTCAAATGATCGTTCAAGGAGATGTACTCTCTGAAAGAGATGAAGACGTACATGGTTGTGGATGGCATAGACGTGGTTTAACTGAGAAACCACTAGATGAGAGTCTAAATAGAGAACCATGTGATCAACACCACGGGAGGAAGATTCGGTTAGCAATCCTATCACTGCGTGATATTGAACCATATTATTAGTAGTTGTACCTAGGCAAACTCCCCCTAAACTAAGTCATGGGCTTGGGAATAGATTACCCAAGCTGTTGAAGCAAGATTTAGGGTATGGTGACTTACACCATCCATGAAACCATATAAATAAGCCATCTGCAGAGTCAAAACATGACAAGGAATAAGCAGCCATGGATCAGACAAGATTCAAAACCACACCAAAAGTTAAATATACAGAAATGTACAAGGTACTTATGCGAAATTTCTTAATCATAGTACCTTTTTCAGGTAAATCCCATTGCGAGGTTTCTCGAAAGGTATACCATCATAATACACTACATAGGCCCCTTTCTCTAAGAATTTACTTACGACATAGGGACCATACCACATCGATTCAAATTTTCCTTTTCCCAATTTGTCATGTTTCTGATAATATGTCAAAACAAGATCGCCTTCATTTGAGCCTTGATACGCTTATTATGAGATCTATTATCTAGAGCAGTATCTCGTCGCGTTTCATCAAGGTTTGCACAATAAATGAAGTGTTCTTCCTCGGCTGAGGTATTTGGAAAAAGTTCGACAACTAATTTCAAGGATGGGATTTCACATTCAATAGGTAAAACAACTTCCAATATGTAGACTAATTGAAAAGGCATTAATCCGGTTGTTGTTTTTACGGAGGTTCTGTATGCCCATAGTGCTGAAAACATAGTCAAGTGCCAATTCAACTTATGTTCGCCCACCATCCTACGAAGCATAGTTCTTAAAACCTTGTTAATGGCTTTGGCCCGACCATTAGATTGTGGATAATAGAGAGTTGAGTTTTCATTGTGAAAACCCAACTTTGCACTTAGCTGAATAATCATCTGATTACGAAAATGAGATCCGTGATCGGTAACTATGGCCTGAGGAACCCCAAACCTAGCTATGACGTGATTGAACAGGAAGAGGGTGACAGTCCTACCATCCTCTGCATATGTAGGAATCGCCTTAAACCATTTCGTGAAGCAATCCACAACTATTATGATGTAACCATGCCCCTCATATGAGGAAGGCTTACAATGCATAAAATCTATCCCCCATTTGGCGAAAGGGCCAATGACGGGGTGTATAGCAGTAGGGTGGGTGTGATTTTTAGGATAATAAATCTGACTGAGTGGGAATTTCTTAACCACTTCATTACAATCTTTTAAGATAGAAGGCCAAAAATAGCCAGCGCGGAGGATTTTTTGGGTTGTAGCATTCCCAGAAAGATGATCACCACATGCTTCGGAGTGACAATAATTCAACACTTGTTCATGCTCTTTGTGTGTCAATCATCATCATAATACATATTCAATACCATGTCGTGTTAAGTTTTCTTATCTCTTATATGATATTCTAAAACAATTTAAGATGGTAGGATCACTAAAAGAACAACAAGTACAGTCACACAAGAGAACAAAATATTTATCTCGGGAAACTCTCGTGGGGGAGAAAACCCAACAAAACTTCCTTAGTATATAACTCAACCAAAATATTGTAAAACCCAAGATAATTGTTTCTCTCTTCTTTTTGGTGCACTTCTTCTTCTCTCTCTTGCAAACTTTCTTGAGTGAAGTGAGTACAAATGAAGGAGTTGCATCCCTATTTATATTTGACTTGTCCTAAAATCTAACTGGGCTGACTTGTCTAACTGATAGGGCCGACTTGACTCAAGGGTACTGTTGACACCAAAATAATATTTATTATAATGACTCAAGGGTACTATTGACCCCACTTACATTCGAAGATTTACAATGATTCTTTCAATGACTCTTTCATGACTAATTACATCAGTGACAACTCTCGAAGGAGGAATACAACTATAATATCTTCCGAAGTTACAATATTTTAACACTCCCTCTTAACTAGGAACTTATATTCTATATATCATTGATTGGTGAGTCTCTATATGTCATAGGAATTTTTAGAACCACATCATACATCTTCATCATCAATCTCAGTATGATAATACTGGATCATCTTATGCAACTTCTTTTGCAATATCAATAAGTAGTTACTGAGTTTTGTTCTAAGTCTTCTTCTGCAATATCAGTATGTGGATACTGAGTCTTCTTCTACAATATCAATATGTGGATATTGAGTCTTCTTCTGCAATGTCAGTATGTGAATATTGAGTCTTCTTCTTCTTCTGCACTATCAGTATGTAGATACAGGGTCTTCTTCTTCTTCTGCAATATTAGTATGTAGATACCTAGTCTTCTTCTTCTTCTATAATATCAGTGTGTAGATACTAGGTCTTCTTCTTTTTCTACAATATCAGTATACGAATTTTGAATCATCTTCTGCCATATCAGTAAGTGAATATTGAATCATCTACCTTCAACATTAGTATGCAAATACTAAAGTAACAACAATAACATCAGTAGCATATTAGTGCTAAAACCTCATCATCAACAAATAAATGCTTGAACATTATTTGTAAAATCTAGTAAATAAATACTAAAGCAAACCTCATTAACATCAGTATAGAAATACTGAAACTACCTCATCATCATCAGCATGGGAATATTGAAACTACCTCATCGTTATTAGTATGGGAATACTGAAACTACCTCATCATCATCATTATGGGAATATTGAACCTACCTCATTAACATCGGTATGAGAATACTGAACCTACCTCATGAACATCAATATGAGAATATTAACCCTGCCTTATCAACATCAGTAAGAGAATACTAAACCTACCTCATTAACATCGATATGAGAATACTAAACCTACCTCATGAACATCAACATCAGTAAGAGAATACTAAACCTACCTCATTAACATCGATATGAGAATACTAAACCTACCTCATGAACATCAATATGAGAATATTAACCCTGCCTTATCAACATCAGTAAGAGAATACTGAACCTACCTCATGAACATCAGTAAGAGAATACTGAACCTACCTCATGAACATCAGTATGAGAATACTGAACCTGCCTCATCACTATAGAAATACTAAAACCACTTCGTGCCCTTTGTCCTTTTGAAGTAGCATCATGGTGGGTTCTCTAGTAGATCCACTTGGGCATTTTGTCTTACTTGCTAACCTTTTTGAGCCAACAAGCCTAGTCAGATAGATGGATCTCCCTGGGGACCAAACACACCTTGTCTGGCTCACTAACACTTTCAGGCCAAACAAGCCTAGCCAGACATACTAATCCCCTTAGTATCAATAGGCCTTGTCTTAATTACTAACCCTTTCAAGCCAACAAGCCTACCCAAACATACCCTACCCTATACTGAGCTACCACACTACTGCAAGAGAGACACTTCTCCTCCTTCTACTCCCTCTTTCGAGGGAGGTCCTTTCAAACTACACCAAGATTGTCTCGAAAATATTCAAACTTTACATGAGACAAAGGATTAGGCAATATATCTACCACTTGTTCCTCTGTAGGAACATACTTGAGCTTTACAACTCCTTTCTATACCATACCCCGGATGTAATGATATTTGATTTCGATATGTTTCGACTAATCATGAAACATTGGGTTTTTTGTCATCTTAATACAAATTTGATTATCGCCATCTTATGCATATCTCAAACCATAATCTAACGTTCCTTTTATATACCTCATCACATGTTTTGCTCCTACTAAGTGAATATGTTTGGGATTCACCATATACTGGCTTAAACTGTTTATAACAAAACATATATCCGGTCTTGTATTGGTTAAGTACATTACTGAACCAATAAGTTGTCTGTATAAGGTAACATCCACTATCTCCAAAGAATCATTATTAAAGAGCTTCAAATTTTTAGTCATCGGAGTAGTCATATCCTTACTATCCATCATCCCAAATATATTTAGGATCTCTACTGCATATGTTCCTTGGTTTAGGAAAATATCATCTGGATAATACCGTACCTCAAGACCTAAGAAGTAGTGCATCATTCCAAGGTATTTCATCTCGAATTCTGTACTGAGCTTCTTCTTGCATTCGTTGATGGGCTTGTCTTCACCTGTCAAAAATAAATCATCTACATATAGTAGTAATATCATAATCCCATCATCCTCAGCTTTGTAGTAGAGGTTGGAATCTGCTTTACTTTTTGTAAACCCTAAATTCATCAGAAAACCATCAATTCTTCCATACCACACTTTAGGGGTTTTCTTCATCCCATACAATGCCTTCTTAAGTATGCATACATGAGTATTATGGTTACTTGTCTCAAAACCTTGCGATTGTTCGATGTGTACTTCTTCTTCTATTACTCCATTTAGGAAGGTTATCTTTACATCCATTTGATGTAACTTCCACTTCATCTTGTATGCCAAGGAAAGGATGGTTGTAATTGAGGTGTACCTTTCTACTGGTACAAAGGTATCCTCATAGTCGATTCCATCTTTCTGAGAGAACCCGCAGGCTAAAAATCTTGCCTTGTACTTCTCTATATTGTCGTCTGTTGAATTCTTTGTTTTGTAGATCCAATTTGAGGACACTACTGACTTGTTCTTTGGTCTTGGTACTACTTCCCATACATCATTCTTTATGATGGATTGGTATTCCTCGACCATGGCATCTACCCATTCCTTATGCTTCATTGCTTCTACAAAGCACGTAGGTTCTTTGTCAACAAGGTTGCAAATCAAAGCCACATAACTGGGGTATGGATTTGGCTTCTTTCTTTCTCTCATGGTTCATTCAGGGACACCAAATCTTTTTGATTATTCAATTACTTCTTGTGCCTAAGCAAGCCTTCTTTTGCGTGATATAATCTCACAAGGAAGTTCTCCAGGTCTCTTAGGTTCTGTCATGTCATGGTCCTCAGGTATATGTTCTTCTACCTCATTTCTTACTGGTTTAGAAACTTCTACAACTCTAGGAGTTTCATGATCCTCTGTGACTTCCTTGTATTTCCTTGATTTCCTAAAAGTTGTATCTTCGTCAAAAGTCAAAAGTAACATCTCTACTTAACTCAATTTGACAATGCCCTAGGATATCGATTCGGTAAGCTTTTGATTATTCACTATATCCCATTAACAATCCATTCTTTCCTAGAGGATACAACTCCGATCTCTTCTCCTTGGGAATGTGTATGTAAATCGGACAACCAAATACTTTAAGGTGACTGACTTCAAGCTTTTCTCCGGTAAACATCTCTTCTAGAGTTTTATTCCCAAGGGCAACGTGGGTGATTCTAGTATGCACATATACTGCTTTTCTAGCTACTTCTTCCCACATATACATAGGTAGGTGTTGATCATGGATCGTGGATTTTAAAACTCCCATGATAGATGTAATGTCCCTTGTGGGTAATTTTCCTAATGTGCTCAAATTCACTATGTTTCAACTCTACGTATATGGATACAACTAATTCCAAACTCCTCCAATTACTTTCAAACTTGGTGAGGAAGGTTATGAGGGGTGAGGGGACACATTAAAACATCTATCAGACATATAATCAACTAACATACCCAACCATGGTCTTAAATTTTCAAGGGAAGAAGTTTCAGGACAAGACTATTCAATTTGGGAGGTGGAAATCCCCCTTCGGCCCTGGAACAAATCTCTCCAAACACTGTACAACCTCCACTAATGGTTGGTATGAGACTTGGATCTGTTATAAGACATTAAGTAAAGTATATTTTCAGTATTATATGTGGTTTTGGGGTCGAATAGGTATCCAAGAGAACTTGGGGAATTTATTAGTAATTTTGAGGCTCAAACCCCCAATAGTAGATGGCTCCAAATGCTCTCAAATTGTACCAGAAGGTGTCTGGATGATGTTAATACATAAAAATGGTGTTTACAGGTGTGTTTAAACCATAAAATGAATTAAACAACTCACTTTGGCAATATGGTCAATGTATGGAGTTTTACGAGCAACATGTGGTTCAAATCCCGTAGGGGAAGATGATGAACATGACTTTCCAAATGCACTCAATCCAACTCAAAATTATGAATGGAATTAGGTGACATATAAAGTAAATCAACATGAACTCATATGAATCACCATTCAACTTTTAATTTCTGCTATAACTCCCTTAAATCGAATGCAAAAAGACTAGTTTCAACCTTGGGGGAAATGATAGGAAATCTTCTCCAATTACTATGAAACTCAAAAAAATGAATCCAAATGCTTATGTACTGAACATTAAACTTATATAATACATCAATAACAGTCCATTCATCCATAAACCATCATTAGTTTACTTATCCGTTCGAATCCATCAACATTACATTGGTTCACAACAAGGTAGTGGGGAAATGGCACTGTTTCTTCATTGTTTAACATTTTTACATGTAATATTTTGTTATTTAGACCCAAGAGTCTTCTGAACTTGAAATACAAATAATTTAGATCATAACATAAAATAATGGGGCATCAGAATCTCCCCCAAAGAGATCAATATCTCACCAAGTGCGCCTCAATCTAGAGCAAGAATATGATGAGAAAACTTGGAATATGATGAAAGAACAAGCTGATATTGAAGTGTCCAGGAGCTGCCCTGTAGCTTGAACCTATAACTTATGACTCAATTAAAGCTCCATGAAATACCTGAATTTTCTTTACACACACCAACTTGGATGGTAATCTTTCACCCTCAAAATTGGCTAAGGCAAGAAACTAGTCATCCACTAGCTCTCTCTCTTCACAAATGCAAATTTCTCAAATGATCAAAATTCATATTCATTCTTTATTCTTGACATTTATAAAGTTTCCAATATCTCTATGGGTCAAATTCCTTCCAAGAGATGCATTTCAACTCTAGTTGGGAAGAGAATCCAAAGAATGCCACTTGTACAACAATTTCTAGTCTGCCACTTCCACCAAATCACAAGTGGAAGCATCTTATTTGCCCTAACTCCCTTGACCGCCCTTGTGGGGCTATTTTTAGCCCTGATATGTCATATATGTCATATATGTCAAATACCAGCCTTCATATCTGATTTGTGTCATAGCTTTCATAGCATCTTCATTATTGTTGTCATAAAGCTAGGAAATCTAGTCCAAGTGTCTCACTAGCTCCAAAATGCCTATTCCTCTTCCATGGGAGCTACTCTTCCACTCCAATTAGACCTTAATTGATTCATGCCAAGTATATTGACCTTCCAAATCATCCCACGACCCTTGTAATTCTTATGGATTCGAAATGACAAGAGGAGGATGCTACGTGGCATAGAAAATCTAGCTTGTGTGGGTCCCACATCCTCCATGTGTCTTCGTGATCAATTGACACTTTGATTTTCCCTTGTATTTATTTATTTATATCCTTTATTAAATATGTATTCCATTCTAATGTTCAAACATCATTTATTTTTCCCCTTATTCCAAATCCCAAAGCTTCCTCCCCCAACCTAGGAAACTAGTCATTTTCCTCCTTTGCAATTATTTAACCCTTAGCATCAATTTGACAAACTCTCAAGAATATGGAAAATGTGATTAGGCCATTGTGACCCAATGCAAAATTTAGGACATGACAAATCCTCCCTTCCCAATATTTCTTATCCTCAAACAATTTTAAACATGGGTGTTGAAGAACCGCTTTCTGTATGATTCTTTGAAGTTGCCATTGAGTTTCCCAATTTTGAGTCTTTAAGATTTCATGAAAATTTTAGAGAGGAACCACCATGCTTGCTGCTGCACTACTTTGATTAAAATCACTTTATTAAGTGTGGAATCCATCTCCCATACTTCTTGTTTCCCAAAAAAATTGAAATCAAAGGGACTAAAAACTATCCTAGGGTCCAATTGCTTGTATTGCACTCCAACAATTAAGAGTGCTCTCCAACCCATACCATTAGGAAAGAGAATTTTGAGATCCCATTTTCTTGTATGCATTCTTCCAAACATCATGAGTACATAATATATATCATCAAAGTACATAACAACATAATAAAAATGTACATTAAGGCGGTGCCTCATCAAAAACTCATTAAAGTGCTTATACCTCCAAGTAAGTAGATCACCATTTGCCAAGTGCATACAAGCTTCAAGTGACCAATCAAATATGCTCCAATGACATAGGTGAGGATCCCATGTCTTATAATGCTGCTCCAAAAGGACGTGATATGCATCAAAATTCAGCCATGTATTCTTTCATCCAAGAAGTGAATGAAGAATCTCCACTAAAATCTGAACCAAATAATGAGCAAAAAAAACAAGGAGACTTCAAATGACTCAAAGAAGTCTCACCCGTACATCCATGAATCAGAGAATCATAAAGATATAACAAAGTATGTGGCTAGCAATTTTTTTTCTCCAATCATAAATCTATTCACCCAGTGTTGGATGAAGTTCCTCCAACATCAAATGAACCAAGTGTTGAGCAAGAAAAACCATGACTCTTCAAGTGACGCAAATGCATATCATAGGTGCATCCATGTAGATGTGCATCATCATAAAGTAATAAAGGATGCTGCTGCAAATGTGAATAATAATGTGCTCCAACCATGTCATCATAAAGAGTAAATCTAGGAGTTCCATACTCCTCATGTGGCACCATAAAAAAGAACCCTTTCACCCATACTTCATTGAGACTAATGCTGCAAAACATGGAATTGTAGGACGTAGGAGAATGAACTAACTCACCCAAATGATAAAAAGGTACAGAAGTTTCATCATGGGAAGGATCCATATGGGTATTATCATGCATATCCTTCAAAAGTGTGAAACCTTTGTCATAGATGGGTTCCAATGTAGAGGAATCATGCCCTTCTTTAAAAATTGCATAACCTTCATCAAGAGACAGTTCAAGTTCCTCTTCCACCACATCAAGTGTTTGGATCTCTTCAAGTTCATATTCAAACACATCAAGCACCTTCAAATTTCCACATTTCTCATTATCCACCATGTCATGAGAATCCTCCAAACAATCTACCATTTGACAATTTGAAACATAGGAGGAAAAACAAGTATCTTGCAACTTTTTAAGAAGTTGCTCATTTTGAATTGTGAGCTTATGATTATCCTCATTATTCTTCAAGTATGCATCATGTAACAATTCATTAAGCTCAAACAAATGGTTTCTATCAAAAATCAAAGACATGAAATTACCTTTGATGTGGCACGTTGCTCTTTGAATCTTCTCCATGTCTTCAAGGAAGGATGTTTCCTCCAATGAAATAGCTCTGCAACAAGAATTTGACACTAATGCTTGAGTGTCATGGAATATGCTAAGGGACTCTTGGATCTTCTTTTCATTCATCTTTAAGGACCGTTCAAGAAAATGAGGTTCTTTCAAATGAACCTCCTCATCTTCTTCCTTCTTGCTTGGACCAACTTCATGAAGCTCAAGTGGTGATGGGGAAGTTGATCTTGTTTCTTCTTCAACTAATACAAGGTCTTCATTTTCATGTTCAATGGAAGTTTGGCTTGCAAAAACACTTTCAAATCTGATCTCTATGTCACCAACATAGAGTTGTGAGCACCCATCAGTAGGTACTCTTTCATAGTTAAATGATTCATCAATAGATTCTCTTTGATTTGCACAACCCCCATTAGTAAGGATTGTGTGCTTGTGTTCACTTTTATGTTTATGTTCTTCTCTGCAATCACCTTGAGGTAGTTGATTCTCCACCAACATAGAGTTGTGAGCACCCATCAGTAGGTACTCTTTCATAGTTCAATGATCCATCAATAGATTCTCTTTGATTTGCACAACCCCCATTAGTAAGGATTGTGTGCTTGTGTTCACTTTTATGTTTATGTTCTTCTCTGCAATCACCTTGAGGTAGTTGATTCTCCACTTCATGATTCTCTATTTCTTTATGTAAGGGTGTATCTAGGCTCTTTTCACAAGTAGGCTGATTTTTTCTCATTTCATGCTCTTCCAAACTTGTGGATTTCTGATTGTCCCTTAATGAACTCACATTTGAATTATTATTCCTAAATTCATTCAGTCAATCATAAAAGTCATCAAAATGAATGGTATTATATGTCTCTCCATGCTGGAAACTTGTACTACCCCCAGCTTCCAACTTACCCCTAAATTGGCTAGCCATCAATTCGAATCCTTGCATAAGTTGCTTGGACTTATCATCAAAATATGACTTTAGCCATTTCTTAAATTCATCTTTATCATCCATAACTTCAATAGGTTCCAATACCATGCTCTGATACCACTGTAATGTCCCTTGTGGGTAATTTTCCCAATGTGCCAAATTTACCATGTTTCAACTCTAGGTATATGGATACAACTAATTCCAAACTCCTCCAATTAATTTCAAACTTGGTGAGGAAGGTCATGAGGGGTGAAGGGACAAATTAACACATACATTAGACATATAATCAACTAATATACCCAACCATGGTCTAAAATTTGCAAGGGAATACGTTCAGGACAAGACTAGTCAATTTGGGAGGTGGAAATCCCCCCAGGTCCTGGAACAAATCTCTTCCAAACACTATACAACATCCACTAATGGTTGGGATGAGGCTTGGATCTATTTTAAGACATTTAGTAAAGTATATTTGCAGTATTATATGTGGTTTTGGGGTCAAATAGGTGTCCAAGAGAACTTAGGGAATTTATTAGTAATTTTGAGGCTCAAACCCCCAATGGTAGATGCCTCCGAATGCTCTCAAATTGTACCAGAAGGTGTATGATTGATGTTAATACATAAAATTGGTGTTTATAGGTGTCTTTAAACCATCAAATGACTCCTGTAACTCACTTTGGAAATCTGTTCAATGTATGGAGTTTTACGAGCAACTTGTGGTTCAAATCCCCTAGGGGTAGATGCTGAAAATGACTTTCCAAATGCACTCAATTCAAATCAAAATTCTGAATGGAAGAAGGGGACATGTAAAGGACATCAACATGAACTCATATGCATCACCATTCAACTTTTAATGTCTGCTATAACTCCCTTAAATCAGATGCAAAAAGACTAGTTTCAACCTTGGGGGAAATGATAAGCAATCTTCTTCAAACGCTATGAAACTCAACAAAATGACTCCAAATTCTTGTGTACTGAAAATTAAACTCATATAATACATAAATAACAGTCCATTCATCCATAAACCATCAGTAGTTTACTTATGCATTTGAATCCATCAACATTACATTGGTTCACAACAACGTAGTGGGGAAATGCCACTATTTCTTCATTGTTTAACATTTTTACATGAAATATTTTGGTATTTCGACCTGATATTATTCTGAACTTGAAATACAGATCATTTACATCATAAAATAAAATAATGGGGGATTAAAATCTTCCCCAAAGAGATCAATAGCTCACCAAGTGCACCTCAAACCATTGAGCAAGAATATAATGAGAAAATTTGGAATACATGAAAGAACTAGTTGATCTTGAAGTGTCCAAAGAGCTTCCTTGTAGCTTGCACCTGCAAATTATGACTCGATTAAAGATCCATGAAAGATTTGAATGGTCTTTCCACACACCAACTTGGATGGGAATCTTTCACTCTTGAAAGTGGCTAAGGAAAGAAACTAGTCATCCACTAGCTCTCTCTCTCTTCACAAATGCAAATTTCTCAAATGATAAAAAGCCGCCTTCATTCTTTGTTCTTAACATTTATAAAGTACCCAAGCTCTCTATGGGTCAAATTCCTTCCAAGAGATGCATTCTAGCTCTATTTGGGAAGAGAATCCAAAGAATGTCACTTTTACAACAATTCCTAGTCTCCCACTTCCACCAAATCACATGTGGAAGCATCTTAGCTGTCCTAAATCCTTTGAGCACCCTATTAGGGATATTTTTAGCCCTGACATGTCATATATGTCATATTTCATCCTTCAGATATGATTTGTGTCATATATGTCATAGCATCTTCATCATTGTTGTCATAGAGCTAGGGAATCTAGTCCAAGTGTCTCACTAGCTCCAAAATGCCTCTTCCTCTTCCATGGGAGTTACTCTTCCACTCCAATTCAACCTTAATTGATTCATGCCAAGTATATTGACCTTCCAACTCATCCCAAGACCGTTGGGATTCTTATGGATTTGAAATGACAAGAGGAGGATGCTATGTTGCATAGAAAATCTAGCTCGTGTGGGTCCCACATCCTCCATGTGTCTTCATGATCAATTGCCACTTTGGTTTTCCATTGTATTTATTTATTTAGCTCCTTTATTAAATATTTATGCCATTCTAATGTTCAAACATCATTTATTGTCCCCCTTATTCCAAATCCCAAAGCTTCCGTTGCCAACCTAGGAAACTAGTAATTTTCCTCCTTTGCAATTATTTGACGCTTAGCATCAATTTGACAAACTCTCAGGAATATGGAAAATGTGATTAGGCCATTGTGACCCAATGCAAAATTTGGGACATGACAATAGATCTATTTTTTCTCTCTACCACATCATTTTGTTGTTGATTGTAGGGAACGGTGAGCTCCCTCTTAATCCCAGCTTCTCTGTAGTACTTGTTAAATTCACTTGATGTGAATTCTCCTCCATTATATGATCTTAAGGCCTTGATCCTCTTTTCATAGAGGTTTTCTACAAGATACTTGAACTTCTTGAACTTCTCAAATAGTTCATCCTTCTTCTTCAAGAAATAGATCCAAGTTTTGCGGGAGTAGTCATCAATGGAGGAGGCATAGTAAAGATACCCGCTTAATGAAGTAGTTTGCATTGGTCCACAAATATGTGAGGGAACAATGTATATAATCCGTTTTGCTTTATTGTTACTACTTGGATAATGGTTCTTGGTATTCTTTCCTTGTGCACAACCTTTGCACACTCCTTCATGGTTTATCTGAATCTCTGGAAATCCTGTCACCACCTTGCTCATAATTGGTAATGCTTTGTAATGTACATGAGCAAGTCTTATGTTCCATAACTTAACATGGGATTATGGTGCTAGTCATCAATGCTGAGTCTACATGTGATCTCTTTAGTTTGTAGATTCCTCCTTCTTCAACTCTAATAACTACTGCATCATCTATAGTTTTTCCTTTTGTCAACATAAGAACTTCACCATCTACAAAACCAACTCTAAAACCTTTCTTATCTAACGCTGAGATAGAAAGGAGATTCTTCTTTAGCCCTAGAACATATAGGACATCCTTCATCTTCATGGACTTTCTTGAGTCTAGTTTATAAGAGGCTTCTCCCATCCATTTGATGGGATATTGGTAATCATCTCCAAGCATTACTTTGTGTGGAGAATCCTTCTATTCAAGACAAGAGAGTGAATCCTTGTAACCTATCATGTTCCTAGAGGCACCATTATCTCCTAGCCAAGTATCATTACTAGGTGAGACTAAGCCTGCGAGTGCTGAGATTACGACATATTCTTAATAGGAGTCTTCATTTTCTTTAGTTCTTTCTTCTTCTTCTTAATCATTGTCTTCAGCTGTATGTTCGTGGAAGCTTTTGTTCTTCTTCTTGAGTTGATCTGCCCTCATGGGACAGTTTATGGAGATGTGTCCCATATTGTGACAAGTGAAGCATTCGTAACCTAAGAAGTCTTGCTTGAACTTCTTATTCTTCTTAAATCCTTGTACTTCCATGCTCTGAAGTTCTCAACACCCTCAAGCATCTCATCTAGCTTGGTATTCTCTGTCATATTAACATAGAGAGAACCTCAAATGGAGATAGGAGAGACAATACTTACTTGGAGAAGATTGCTCCTAGCTGACCTTCTTTGGGATGACTTAGGGTTTGATGGTAAAACCCTATTTTTTTTTCAGTTAGAATCACTTGTAGGGATGAGTGTTGGAAAATATGCACCTCCCTATGGCGAGCTAGACTGTATCTTCCTCTTTTTGAGATTGATGATGTAACCTCAAAAAACTTGAACGCCTAGTTCTTCTCGGCAACAGTGTTGGGCCCAAAAATGAAACTTCTCAAAATTCAGTTATGTCTTCACAAAAAGATGTGTGCTTCTAGGGTTAGTTGAGTTAACCTTCTTTTCTAGTTGATCTGTCGAGGGAATTGTTCAGAACAATAAACCCTAGCTGTACAATGTCTCCTTTCAGGGCGGCTCTGATACCATGTTAGGTTTTCTTATTGCTTTTATGACATTCTAAAACAATTTAAGATGGTAGGATCATTGAAAGAACAACAAGTATAGTCACACAAGAGAACAAAAGATTTATCCTGGGAAACCCTTGTGGGGGATAAAACCCAACAAAACTTCCTCAGTATAAAACTCAACCAAAACAATGTAAAACGCAAGACAACTACTTCTCTCTTCTTTCTGGCGCACTTCTTCTTGCATAATTTGAGTACCCTTGAGGTATTTGAGGATGCTAAATCTGCTTATGCATTCAAAAACGTGTTTTGAACGCTTCAAAATTTATATTTTGAAAAATAAAATTCACTCAATTTCGATTAAAAATCACCGAAAAATCCAAAACGTCTAACAAATAAACTATATTTTCTATACATCAACATCTAACACTATTACATTGAATATAATATATTAATATCTATTTCATTAAATATAATATATTCAAATATATTAATATCTAATATATCTAAAACTAAGGCATTGAATATAATATTTATTATTAATATCTAATAAATTTGATTTATTATGTATTTACATATATTATATATTTATTGCATTAAATATAATAGATGTAAAATTATTGCATTGAATAGAATCTATTAAATATATACTGTTTTTTTTTATATTTACATTTATATTTATTGCATTGAATATAGTATATTAATAGCCTTCAAATACACATGTTGATATTTAAATTTTTTTAATCCAAATTTTTAAAAGTTTAATCAAACTTTTGTCTCATTGTACTTAAACTTTTGATTGGGTATTTAAAAATGCACTTTAAAGTTTGATCAAGGGTTTTAAAATTTTGATCAAGCTATTTGCTTGTTCGATGGCTTAAATAACAAACTTCTAGCTCCCATTTATGTAAATTTAATTTTACTGCCATTTTTGCCAGACTTAAACTCTATTATCCTAGGATGCATCTTAGGTTGCAGGCTTCATACAAACATATTTTTCAATGAATTATCTATCCATTGACATATGATTTATGTGTTTTTGAGTTTATACGATAATTGTTTATTTATCTTGTTTTCAAACTTACACTTAAAAACCATGTCCACAACTTCGAGTCAACACAAAGAAAATTCAACAAAATAAAAAATACACAACTAGTTTTTTTCAAAAATATATACTTCTCACATCGATGGGATTTATTCAAAAGGATATTTTTTGTTTTTTGTTTTTTGTAACTATTGAAAAAAAGTTTATGTGCATACACCTGTAAAGGCTTTTGATAGGGTAAATTGGACTTTCCTCATATTATTACTCATAAAGATCAGCATACCACTGATTGGTGTGAACTAGATTATGGGGTGTGTTTCCAGTGCTTGTTTTGCTGTACTGGTCAATGGCTCTCCTTCTGATTTCTTCAAGGCTTCTAGGGGCATTAGACAGGGCTGTCCCCTTTCCCCCCTGTTATTCATCCTGATTATTGAAAGCCTCAATAGGATTGTCCTGAAAGCCCATCTGGTGGGACATATCTCTGGTTATCAGTATTCTCCTGATCTGTATATCACACATCTGTTATTTGTGGATGATGTCCTTATGTTTGGTATTGGAACTGTTGGTGAATGGAAGGTTTACAAAGAGGCTCTTGATTTGTTTTGTTCAGCTACTGGGATGGCGGTCAGTATTAAAAAATCATCCTTTCTCTTTCAATTTGTGGACCTGGATATCGAAAATCAAATTGCTGATTTTCTCCCCTTCAGCATGGTACATATTAGTGAGGGTTTTAAATACCCGAGGTTTCGCTTAAAACCCTTGGGGTATAGATCTTCTGACTGGAACTGGTTGGTGGAGAGATTTGAAATGAAGATAAATCATTGGTCTTTCAGATTACTCTCCCTGGGTGGCAGAGTTATTCTTATTAATTTTGTACTTTCTAGTCTGGCTGTGTACTAGTTTGCGCTTGCTAGATGCCCTAAATCTATCTTGAATAAGTTGAGAAAAATCATCTTTTTGTTCTTATGGGGATCTCCAGATGGACACCATAAGCTCCATCTTACTAGCTGGGAGCCGGTTTCGATACCTGTGGAGTATGGAGGCTGGGATATCAAACACTTGGAATGGTTTGGCATTTCAGTGAGGCTAAAAAACTTGTGGTTTCTCTTAAATGGGCATGGTATCTGGAGTAGGATAATTTCACATAAATACTTAAAACATAAACCTTTGGAGGTTTGGATACGAGACCGAAAATACATTACTTCTGGAACATCTTTCTTCTGGAATGGTTTTAGTAGAGTCTTGTATTGGATTACTGAGCATCTGGGCTGGAAGGTCAACAATGGCCGAAAGATTAGATTGGGTATTGATCCTATTGCCGGTATGAACTCGTCTTATTTACTCTCCGAAGATCTCAGGGGTTATCTTGCTGATTATGGGATTACTTATCTTGCACAGGCTCAGAACTTGTTTGGTCACCTGGAAGGTTTTAATGGATGGTACTCGGCGTCTGATCTTGAACTGGGTGGTGATTGGGTTGATCAATGGACTGCCTATATTAAAGGTTTAGCTCATGGTGGCACAAGGATAGGAAATTTGGAGGATTCCTTACTTTGGTTATATGATAAAAACTTGGGGATGGTTACAACCAAAAAAGCCTATGAGCTTATTGTTGTTGAACATTTGCCCCTTCAGACTGATTGCCTGATGCCCTAGATCTGGAATTTCAATATTCCTCTCAAAATCAAGTGCTTCACTTGGCTGGTTGTAAACAAAAAGATTAGCACTTGGGATAATCTTTGTAATAGGGGCTGGTTTGGTCCCAATAGATGTTGCCTCTGCAACTCTCATGCTAAAACTGTGGACCACCTGTTCGTTGGCTGTGCCTTCGCCCTTGATGTTTTACACTGCTTAAGACATATTTTTGTTGTGCATCTGGTCTGGTATGATACTTCTCTGGTGGATAATCTCAGTAGCTGGATTAAAAGGAAGGGAAGGCATCTTTACCTGCCTTTCTTTTTCATTTGGAACCTTTGGAAGACCAGGTACTGTCTCATTTTCGAGAACGTTATCCCTAATACTCTCAGACTTTGTTATAGAATCATGTCTGAAGTTGACTCCTATCTGGTGTGCTGATCTAACAAACCCAATGTTAGATTGATTGGTGATCCTCCTGAGTGTATTTTCTCGATGGTTTTTTTTGATGGTGCTGCTACTGAGCAGATGGGGGGAGTTGGAGCCTGTATTTGGATCAGTGAACATCACTTTCTCTCCATCAAGTTGGGTTGTGGTCACAGTACCAATACTAGGGCTGAATTATTGGCTCTCTAGGCTTCACTTTACATTGCTAAAGACATTGGGTTACCATACCTTCATGTCTTTGGCGATTGCTCTGTGATTATAAACTGGGCAAAAAATGAATCCACACTTTCCTTGGTGAACCTAGATGCCTGGTGCTTACACACTAGGAATCTTATATCTGGGTTCACACATGTGGATTTCTATCATGTTTATAGAGAACATAACAAGAGGGTAGATACACTATCCATGGAGGGACTTTTGATGACTGTGGGCATGCTTACTCTCATAGAAACTTGTGAAGAAAAAGTGTATAAGGAGGTCACACTTCAGATTTTTTGAGAGCTTTGCTCTGCTTCTTGGATGTTATTTGTCTTTTAACTCATGCTGAGAGGTTTTTGGTTGAGATGATTTTTATGTCTCTGGATTTGGTGAGTATTACCTGAGTATTACCATATTTTCTCTAGGGACTGAGATGACAGATGACTATATGTCATTTGTGAGAGGTACTTTATTGTATATGATGCCTAGATTCTAATAGTTTAGTCTTCTGACTGTTTTGCTTGTTTTTACCACTGTTTAGTATCTTTTTTGATGGGCCCAACTTTGTTGCGTGGTTGTCTTGATGACTTGATGATGTACCAATTCCTTTGATTCTAATGAATAGCAAGGAATGCTTTTTTCGACTCAAAAAAAAAATACACCTGTACAAAATGTGATTGCAATTATCAAAAGTTAGCTTTTAAAATTAAAAAAAATGTGTGCTCCGATGCATTTTGTGTAGGTTATGTTCATATATATATATTTTCCATAAATTATACATTTATCATTAAATAAATTACGAGCACACAGGCCACTTATTAACGTTTCCTGAAATTTACAATAACAAACATTTCCTGAAATTTACAATAACAAATATATCATTAAATGCAATTTTGACATATTAAATAATATTATTATTTAAAACAAAAAAATAGACAAAAAAAAACAAAATAATTTCCTTTTGTTACCTATAAAAATTTACAAAACACTAATAAATTTTGAGAATTTCAATTTAATAAATAAATAAATAATAAAAAATTTACAAAACAATGATAAGTTTTGAGAATTTCAATTTAATAAATAAATTAAAAATAAAAATTTCCCAGTACTTTTGGTAACACTTTTTGACATGTAACAATATTGCATCATATACTATGTATATTTTTATAATTTAAGACATTTCATATAATATAAATATATATAAATAAAAAAAAAAAGATACAACCAGCCAATTTTTTATTTTGACGATGTACAACCAGTAGGTGGACAAATTAAAGGCGCAATAGATACTACTTCAATAAACGGATTAAATGGATGGTGGAGGGAGATGTAAAATTTAATAGGTGACCTGAGTCACAACAGTAAAAGACATGTGAATAGTGGATCAGCATTAACTTCCTTCCTCTCAACGGCAGAAATTAAACGCTTGAATAGATTCTAGAAAACTCAATTGATAAGAGCCATCAAACCCATCCACATGGAAAAACGAATAGCATTTTAGCGCATCAGGGAAGCCTCTCACAAGTTGAAGAGCAAGCAGACAGAGTATAGCATGTCAACAGTTGTATAGAGGAAGTGTACTTCGAGCTCAGGATCCTCTTGAGCGCCTTCCTCTATGGATTTTTGAATCACGGAATTACCGCAGAATTACGGAGACTCTGACCAAGGATATAGGAAGTTATGGCAAAACGCAAGACGAATTCAATGTCATCCTCAGTTTCTCAACCATCTAATGGTGCACGTCTGCTCTTCCATTTGATTTCTTTTATCTCGTAAGTTGTTCTCAACTCTGCACTATCGTGGGGTCAATACCACAACGTCCACTTCAATGACAAAGCGATAAAATTTTCCTTATAGCTGTCGAGTTGAATTATCATAGTATATAAGATATGTAATTCATTAAATTCTCAGTTCTGGTATTTAGTTTTGTTTTGTTTCTGTAAATTACTATTCAATTTGAAGTCTAAGGAATCTCCAGTTTGTTACATTTCAGATTGTATGCACTGCAGATTGGCATGTTTATAATTTTGGGTTGCAGCTGTTTCTTTTTATTTTTAGTAACTTCGCATTTTTAAATGTCTCATAATGATTTTCGTTGAAGGTTGCAAGCAGTTGCCATGAGTTTCCCAGGCTTTTCGTAACACAAATATATCATAATAGTGTTATTATTTGTTGGGGTATTGACAGTAATTGGTCATACCTAATTGTCATGGATCAATAAAAAAAGAAAGATAACCAAATTTAAATACTGGAGATGGGCATGCTTTATATTTTGGTTATATCTTGGTTTTAGTTTAAGCAGACTCATTGGGCTGTTTCAACATTTTCTCTTTTCTTTTGCTGGCCAACATCCTAGTGATAAGTATAGATGCAAGTAAAATGCAATTGAATCATTTCTTTTTACTTTTTTTTGGCTTATCAATGAAGGGCGATTTTCAACCTCAAATATCAAGGGTGACACCCTCAGAATGTAAATAATACTTAAGGTTGTGAATGATAGTTTGAAACAAGGAAAAATAGTCCATTATAACCTTCTAAGATGCCACCTTGGGGGCTTAATAAAGCAATGAAGTACAGAATACAGACAAAGGAAGGCCTGGTCCTTTCCAAGCCTATTAAAGGACAAGTAAGCAAGGAATCAAGGGCCGAAGATCAAGTGATTGGGCTGCCCCCACACTCCCTTGAAAAATTGAATAGATATATCTAGTGGATTAAAGAGCCATATTGGATTTATTAATGCTTTTAAGGTTTCACCTTCAAGTCTCAAGATCTTTCGATGAATATTTTTATTAATCTAATAGCATAAATTCATCTGAACTCAACATTTAGTAAGCAACAAAAGGGATAAAAAGTGTAAATGCAAATTTTTTGATGCTTAAAAGATGCAGGGTTATTTTTTAGATTATTTTACATTAGCTTTGTTTTAAGATGTCTATATTTTTCCATTCTATTTGATTAGCATAGTTGATACATCTGCCATCTAGGATGTAAGAGCACCTCATTTCTCTCTATATTAACATTACATATGCACATCTCTCCCACTTCGGTTCTAAGAGCACCTTGCTGCTTTTGAAAGCACCTTCTTTAGGTGCAACCGATACACCTTGAAGGGACCAGTTAGAGAATTAGGCAAGGAAATTCCTCTTACTGAAACTAGTGAATGGTTGATATCATTACTAAGGTTGGTTCAAACAAGGATTCCTTTGGTTTCTGCTGCCATTTTCAGCGTTTCTTGCTGGCGTATTTTAGTTGGGTAGAAAAGGTGTTCATTACAATTTTCTTTCTTTTAGTGGGTAGCGTAATCCAAAGAGGGCCTACATTTGCAACTGTTATAAATCTATGTTAGCTGCCTGCAAAAGGCTGAAAATTCTATAAGTGGCCCGCGTCTACAATGCACATTATTTCTAGAATCTTGGTATTATGTATGTCTGGCACTTGAATAGGATCATTAATCATTGTCTTGTTGAGTAAAAGCATCATGATTATGCTCGTTTTGTGACCGATTTTTAGCTAATATAGATTCTGTTTTTTTTGCTTGTGATCACATGCATTTCATAATATAACTTTTTATTTAATTTTTTTTCATATTTGAGGAGGATGCCCATGAATCGAGCTTTTTGGGAGGGGGGCCACAAGCCCCCTATTTTATGAAACATGTCCCACACATTGGCGAAATATTTCATCACGTTTCACAAAATGGGAGCATGGGAAACATGGGGTGCGGACCCCTTACCCTGCAAGACACGTCCCCATTGAACACTGCATTTCTTGAGGTTTTGTACATACATCAATGCTTTTAGTTCATTGTTTCCAAAGGATGTAAATATGCTAGAGTTATAGGTGGTGCATGAGTAATGGGGCAAATTCAAAATAGTGGTGAGGGATGAGACTTGTGCCTTCTAATAAAATCTCAGTTAGAGCAGTGCAAAGATACTCACATTCATGTAAACAAAAGAGACCAGTATGCAAGCATAAAGAGAGAATTATTGGAACTGTACACATGTTGCACATTCATTTTTTCTCGAAATATATAGGATTACAAAATTGTAAAACAATGTCAACATGGGCTTACATGGTTGGTAAAGTGGGAGTGTTGTTAGTCTCCTCACCAATGTTTGCTTCCACCAAATGACATGCTTGCCAATCATGGGTTATTTTTCCTAGGCAAGCAAACTAACGCATGCAGTTAGGCTAGGTGTAAGTCCTAGGTAATTTGGCAGAATAGATGCCCTCAAATTGCAAAGACTTGGCTGAAGGATATTTTGTCAGTTGAGGCATAGTTGCTGCATTGCATTAAATTTCCACATTGGGGAAAGTCTCGTTTGCACATGTTTCCTGGAAGAGAGCGATCAACTTTGAACAAGTCTCCAATAGAATAGAATAAAGTAGGTGAGTGATCATTTCAAACCAAGTCACTCAAAAAGGGTAAAAGACAAGAGAGATAATGTGTGGTGCTATTAACCTTGATGCTTAGAATCATTCACAAGATAACTAGAGATAAATGATGAAAATACTAGAAATTAGAATGCAGATTTACTTAATCAAAGGAAATAGATAAGAAATATGAGGTAAATTAACTCTTGTATTATGAAAGTCAATTAAGGAAATGATGTTCACTCACCTCTTAAGGTTGGGCGCCCTTTCACTTGAGCAGAGCTCCAATACAACAATTCTCGACAAAACAATCCATAGCCTTTGAACTCCTTAAATAGGCTTTCAATAGTGAAAACCCTAACTACTTTGTATGCCTTAATTAACACATAGACCATTTTTACATGAATTATTCATTGCTAACTACTTGTCCTTGTTCAAAGGAAATGGTCACATACATTATTTGACTAACTCCTATGTAGTTTAAAGTAAGGTGGGTTAGGGTAGGACCCTAACACGCCCTCCCTCTTCAAGAGAAGCCTTGTCCTTAAGGTTGGAGGTGAGGAAACTACTACAGAATCCCTTTGGGTTTTCATGTGGCATCTTTTGGTTGCATATATTTCCACTGGATCAAGACTTCTTTAATTGTATGTCTACGCAATTGATGTTCCCTTATTTATTACTTCAGTCTAGAGTCAAATGGAGCCTTCCTCATCAAATTCTGGTAACTTGGTCTGCACTTTACAATTGGAGTCCACCACTTTTTTGAGGCAAGATACATGAAAGACCGGGTGAATCTTTGATTGATTTAGTAGAGCTAGCTTGTAGGCCACCTATCTGTTAAATTTTCTTAATTGCTTAGATGATATTCTAAAACAATTTACAATAGTGGGATCACTGAAAGAACAACAAGCACAACAACACAAAGAACACAGAGATTTTCCTCGAGGAAACCATGAGGGAAAAAACCTCGCAAAACTTACTCAGTATAGAACTCAACCAAGACAACGTAAAACCCCAAGATAACTTCTCCTCTCTCTTTCTGGCGCACTTCTTCTCTCTCTAGCGAAATTGCTTGAGTGAAGTGAGGACAAAATGAAGGAGGCGCCTCTCTATTTATATTTGATTTTTGACTTGACCTAAAACCTAACTGGGTCGACTTGTTAAGTAAAGTACCAAAATAATATTTATTACAATGACTCATGGGTACTATTGACCCGACTTACATCCAGAGGTTTACATTGATTCTTTCAATGACTCTTACATGACCAATTACATCAGTGACACCTCCTGAAGGAGGGATAACAATAATACAAATAGAATATCTTTCGAAGTTACAATATTTTAACACTCCCTCTTAACTAGAAAGGTATTCTTTATCAACAACAACCACAAGCACAACTGTACCACTGACTGGTGAGTCTCTATATGTCATAGGAAGTTTTGGAACAACATCATACATCTTCATCATCAATCTAGAATTGCATTATCATCAGCATCATCAATAGTGAACACTGGGACATCATCATCGTCATCAGTATGTGCATACTGGGACATCATCATCGTCATCACTATGTGAGTACTGGAACATCTTCTCATCGTCTAGAGCATCATCGATATATGGATACTGGGACATCATCATTTGCAAAGTATGTGAATACTGAATCATCATCTGCAATATCAGTATGTGAATATTGGATCATCATCTGCAATATCAGTACGTGAATACTGGATCATCATTTGCAACATCAGTATTTGAATACTGGATCATGGTTTGCGACATCAGCATGTTAGTGCCAAATCAACCTCATCAACAAATAAATGCTAGATCATTATTTGTATTATCGGCATAGAGATGCTAAAACAAACATCATCATCAGTAGGATAGAAATGTTGAAACAACAACATCATCATCATCATCATCATCAACATAGAAATGCTGAAACAACATCATCATCATCAACCTAGAAATGATGATATCAACATAGAGTGCTGGCATCTCATCGTCTTCATTAGCATGGGAATGCTGGTATAAGCACAAAGTGCTGGCATCTCATCATCTTCATCATCATGGGAATGTTGGTATCAACACAGAGTGTTGGCATATCATCGTCTTTCCCTTAGGACATCTGAAGCAACATCACGGTGGGTTCTCTGGTAGATCCACTCGGGCATTTGTCTGACTTACTAACCCTTTCGACAAACAATCCTAGTCAGACAGACGGATCTCCCTGGGGACCAAACAAGCCTTGTATGGCTTACTAACCCTTTCGGGCCAATAAGCCTTGCCAGACATACTAATCCCCCTAGGATCGAACAGGTCTAGTCTGGCTTACTAACCCTTTCAGGCCAAACAAGCCTAGCCAAACATACCCTACCTAGGTTGAGCTACCACACCACTGCAACAGAAAACCTACTACATCTTCCTCATTCCCTCTTTTGAGGGAGGTCCTTCTGGACTACACCAAGCTTGTCTCGAAAGTATTCAAACTTTACACGAGACAAAGGCTTAGTCAACACATCAGCCACTTGTTCCTCTATAGGAACATACTTGAGCTTTACAACTCCCTTCTGCACCATATCCTGGATGTAGTGATATCTAATTTCGATATGTTTCGACTTATCATAAAACACTAGGTTTTTTGTGATCTTAATACAACTCTGATTATCGTAATGGATATCGGTCACATCTATTTCTGCATCAAATAATCCTTCCAACATCTTACGAAGCCATACTGCTTTGCTACAGGATGAACATGCTGCAATGTATTCAGCCTCTGTCATGCTAAGTTTAATGTTGGATTGCCTTCTACTGAACCATAAGATCATGCCTGATCCCAAACTAAAACAACGTCCTGGAGTGCTCTTTCTGTATTCGACACTTTCTGCCCAAACTGAATCTGTAAATCCGTGTAATCTGATCTCATCATCTGATGCATATCTGAGACCATAATCCAATGTACCCTTCAAGTAACTCATCACATGTTTTGTTTCCACTAGGTGAACATGTCTGTGTTCCACCATATACTTAGGGTGTTTACAACAAAACATATATCTGGCCTCATATTGGTCAAATACATTAGTGAACCAATAATCTGTATGTATAATTTAATATCCACTATCTTCAAAGAATTGTCATTCAAAAGCTTCGAGTTTGTTGTCATTGAAGTAGTCATAGTCTTACAATACATCATCCCAAATCTCTTTAGGATCTCAACTGCATAGTTTCCTTGCTTTAGGAAAATATCGTCTGGATATTGCCATACTTCAAGACCTAGAAAATAGTGCATCTTCCCAAGGTCGTGTTGTCACATATATAGTAGTTGGGCTACTTTTGTTCTTGAGTAGTATTGAGCATTTCTTTGAGCCAACCCTTTACTATGAGATCAACAGATGATGAGCTATAGTTGATGATCTCCCACTTTCAGCAGATCCCGAGTATCCAGATTGACCAGTTCTATGCCATGACTGAGCCTCATGACCCCAGATTTGATGAATGAGTTAGCATTTTTCTTTCAAGACCCAGAGCAAAGATTGTTATATTGTCCATGATATGTAGTTGCAGCACTTATTCCAGTGATCTTCAGATTGGTTTCAGGTTCAGTGTAGGTATCCTCGGTGATGTATTGGTTTGTGCATATGGATTTTGTTGTTGTTGTGTTACCTATTTTAGCAATGAGACTCACTTGATATTGATTTTATGCTGGCAATACTTTATCTTGGTTTAATTGGAATTTAAAGTATAAATGATCTAGTAGTTTTGACCGGTAAATTCTCTTGTATACTCATTGGTCTTGCCCTACTCCTAGTATGGATTTAGTCTTTTACCTTCAGGGACATAGCTTGCTAGTCTTGGCATCATTCCCATTGTCTCCATCCATTAGTTGCCTTCCCATTTTCATTGACTATCTTGGACTTGTAACTTGACTAGTGACATCTAGGATTTTCCCCACCTTCACCTCTATGTTGAAATAGGTCTCCATGTATAAAACCGTGTCTCGGTGTTGGTTTATGTGATGTTTATCATAGGGAATGTCTACCTCTAGGTTTTGAAAACAAGTAGTCTTACCAAAGAAAGTGTTTTTAGACACTAAGGCATCGAAGCTTAAAGTTATTCTAAATGGATGCCATGCTAGCAAATTAAAAGTGTCTTTAGAGACTACTGGAAATAGAAAAATAAAACTAGCCAGTGGCCAAGAAATGAGCAATCATCCATTGTATGGTGTAAGGATCAAGTATTCGCACAGGGTATCAGGGAGGCAAGCCCAAGAAGCCTGAGCCTTAGTCATTTTCTGGAAGCGAAGAAGGCTTTCCAGGGCACCTGCTCTTGGAGGCTGGTAAGTTATCAATGAAAAATAAAGTTGATGGCTAGAGGATGAGCACTCATTCCTTGTATAATGTACGACTCATTTTTTGCCATAGGGCAACATGGATAGACTGGCCCTAGAAGGTCATGTCTTTGTCATTATTTGGAGGCCCAGAAGGCTACCAGGGCACCTACCTTTAGAGGTCAACTAGTGAAATAAATGCTGAGCAAATTAAGTCTTAAAAAGGTTGCTTGTCTAGGGTCTAGTGGATCTTTCTCATCATTCCATCCATTTGTGGGACACCTCCATGCCATATTGTTCACCTAGTCCAACTTATGTGTTTTGTAGATCCCCTTGTCCTTTAGCCGAGGTGCTTACAGTGTTGAGTCGTCAAGTCATCCCTTGGCCTTTCCTGTTGTCTTTGATCCCTTCACCCTTGACTAGCAAAATGGCTAAATCTCTAAACGAGTACATACACTGGAGGTTCTTCTTTTGAAGCAACTAATCATTTTGATTTGGATTATTATATATCTATTGTGCTTATACTTGCCAACAAAATCTAATTGTACTAGAGTGTCACTGTTAGCATAGATAATTGAGCATGCATGTCCACTTGTACTTTGCATCATCAGAGTTTGGTACTTGGGTCATCATTTGCTCACTTTTGACTTGGTCAACCCAGTGTTGTCTAGGCCATGAGCAGGATCCAGGATGAGTTATAGACATATGTTTATGGTTGATTATTTATGGTCTATAGGTGTCCATTAGACATATTCATACTTCATATGGTGATTTTTTATGATGGCTTGTATTAAATTCATGATTATCAACATTTACAGGCTTTATTATTATTATTGTTTTGACATTGATGGGGCCTCTGATGCACCTTTGTGATGGACATATGGTAGATGAGTACTCATTCCTAGTTGTTTTGGACATTCTGAGTCCATTGGTGTAGTTGGTTTTCAGTTTCATCCAGTTACAAGACATATATGGGTCTCTTGGCCTTCTTGCAGCAGATTTGCCTGGGGAAAATGAAAATAAAACACAATGAGGAAAAAATTAAGTTCTCCTAGGGCGCTAAAGGGATTCTTGGGGTGCAGCCAGTCGTTTTTACCATACTACTAGGGTCCTGGATCCATCCGTGCAGTCGTTTGACGTTAGTTTTTTGGTCCCTGGTGAGATATGGGCTGTTTTATGTTCCCAAGGCAACATTTTAATAATATGGGCTGTTTTATTTTCTTGGAATCCAGTGAAAAAATATGGGCTATTTATGGGTTGTTTTATTTTCAGGCAGGTGAGATATGGGCTGTTTTATTTTCTCAGAATCCAACAAAACTCTAGGGGGACCTAACACATGTCCATACGATTCAATTCGAATGCCTAACATGTTGAAAAACACTAACACAAAGGCTCTAATAACCTCCTAAGGCCTAACCACCAAGACGACTACCCCAAATTTGGAGGTGTGAGTGAAAAAATTCAGAAATTATTAGTTGTTTGTTCAACAACCAATAATAACCAGGAGTAAACTTTCTACCCGACCATTTGCACCGATCGGACAACCAGCAACGCGTGATGTGAAAGCTCACGCGAGCTAGGTCGTCCGATCCGTGCAAATGGTCGGGTAGAAAGTTTACTCCATAATAACCATGGGAAAAAAGTTAAAACACACTGTGCTAGTCAGCTTGATGCTTAAGTTTGGGAAGCCGAGCTTTTTATAACAATTGACCATGCTAGCACATTTTTTACAATTTCCCCAAGGGGGTATGAACATGTGTTACAAAAATTTCGAAAAGACTCCCAGAAAAAGCCTGGTGGACTTCTGAACCCGAAGAATGAACAAGTATACTTATTCCACTTCGTCGACTCGCTTGAAAAAACCACCAAGTACAACTTAGGTGGTAATAGACCCCAGACTCGATGACTGAGTTAGCCATTCTTTCATTACCCAGAGCAGAGATTGTTACAATACCCATGATATGTAGCAACAACAGTTGTTTCAGTGATCCTCAGATTTGTTTCATATCCAATGCAGGTATATGACCCAGGTGATATTATGGTTTTGTGCATACGGATTTTGGTGTTGCTCTGTTGTTTATTCTAACATTGAGACTTAGTTGATAGTCGTTGTATATTGGCAATACTTTATTTTGGTTTTACTTGGAATCTAAAGAATAAATGATCTAGCTGTTATGTCCAAGAGATTCCTTTGTATACTCATTCGCCTTGCCCTACTTCTAGCATGGATTTGGTCATTTCCCTTTAGGGACACAACTTGCTAGTCTTGGCACCATCTTCACTGTCTCCGTCCATTTGTTGCCTTCCCTTGTTGTTGATTAACGTTGACTTGTAACTGGACTAGTGGCATCTAGGATTTCCCCCACTTTCACCTCTATGTTGGAATAGGTCTCCATGTCTAAATTTTGTCTCGGTGTTGGTTTATGTGATGCTTGTCACAGGGATGGTCTACCTCTAGGTCTTGAACACAAGTAGTCTTACCAAAAAGTGTCTTTAGACGTTAAGGCATTGGAGCTTAAAGTTATTCTAAGTGGATGCCTTGCCAACAAAGCAAAAGTGCCTTTAGACACTACTGCAAATAAAATCAAAACTAGCCAATTGCCAAGATATGAGCACTCATCCAGTGTATGGTGTAAGGCTCATTTTCCCCCACAGGGTATTAGTGTGAGGCAAACCCATTTGGGCTAAGCCTTAGTCATTTTCTGGAGCCTAGAAGGCTATCTAGGGCACCTGCTCTTGGAGGTTGGCAAGTTAATAAAAAATAAATATTTTCAAATAAAGTTGATGGCTGGAGGATGAGCACTCATTCTTTGTATAATTTACCGCTCATTTGGCCCCACAAGGAAATAGGGTGAGGCTAGCTCCCAAAGGTCATGTCTTTGTCATTTTCTAGAAGCCCAGAAGGCTTACCAAGGCACCTGCCTCTAGATGTTAACTAGTGGATATTGCTGTGTGTTACCAACTAAGTTGCACTAAGTTGGATTTCTAAGTGAGCCGCCAAAGATGAACAATCACTTGTTCAATTTTCAAGTTCAGAAGTCCTTGCAGGCTTTCCTAGGCCCTTTTTTTTTAACATGTTCATACCCCATGGGGAATTGTAATAAAATGAGTTAGCATGATGACTTTATGTAAAAGGTTTGGTTTCCTAGGACTTAGTCATTAATGCATTATTCCAGGGTGTTTTTTCCTTGTTAATTATTTATTGTTTTTAAGTGATAAATAATTTTTGAGTTTTTCACCCAAACCTCCAAAACTGGAATAATTGCCATAGTGGTTAAGCCTTAGGAGGTTATTAAAACTCATGTCTCAATGTATATTACCATGCTAATCATTATTTTAAGTCATTATGAACATGTCCTAAGTCCCCCATAGGTTTTTTTTTTCGGATTTTTTTTTTGGTTTCTGTTTTTACAGCGTTATTTTTAATAACTTGATTGTAAAAGTGTACAAAGATATAAAAGTGTGGCTAAGAGGTTGTTTTTTCCATGGGGGTGCTCTTCTAAATCAGAGCACCCACTTAACCCCTAAACCCACTTTCCTAAGTTTTCGAGTAGTTATTTACTCCAAAATTAATAATTACTGGAAAAACCCAAAAAATACCAAAAAATTGAAATATTTAAAAAATTTGGCAATTAAAAAAATAAAAGAAAATTGCCAAAAGTGAATTTTATGACTAGGTAAGGTAAAGTGGCAAGTACCCGGTCGAGTTTGGCAAGTCAAAAGCTTCCATTTCAGTGAGCTTTTTTGAGTTTGGAACTTTCCTCATCAAGAGAGGGCGCAAGTCTTCAAGAGGGGCGCATGCATAGTTGGAAAGGCTTTGTTTTGTGGAAACAACTTTGGGTTTGGGAAACTACCACCTCAATCATGTGATGTTGCTTCTTTTAAGCTCCAGTTCCAACCATCATCCAACTTATTACTCAACCTCTCAATCCTAGTGCATCCTTGAGGAGATGAGCCCCTCTCTCTTGCTCTGGTTTTCTATTTAAGCAGGCATTCATGCCTCATTATAGACAAATGGAATTGTATTGAACTTGTGCTGGTATAATGTGTAATTTCGATTATTGATTAATAAAAGGCTATGGAGGCTGATGCAAGTATGGTCTATGGTGTTTGGATGTGTGTTCATTGATGCAATATTGAGGTAATCTGTAGATTTTCGCAAGCTTGTATGTGTTTGGGATTGTGGGCTTTTGAAGGGAACTGTGTTCTAGTAAGATAGGAAGTAATACTCTTGTGATTACTTATTATTGTTATTTCTAGTAAAATGCTTATGAATTTATTACTATTCTTGTTTGAATTCATATTTTCATTAAGTATTTGTTATTGGATAACATCGACATTTAATCCCCATTTGCAAGTTTTGTAGATTTTTACAGGTTGCTTAAGCTGGAGTTTTGGATGAGCATGTTAATTCTACTTCTGCTCCAGTAACTCTAAAAGAAAAGACTTCATCCCACTAGCAACACTTTGTGGATACTTTGTCGTTTTTTTTGTGCTTATTGTTCAAGCTTGGTGATACCCTTTCGTAACAAAAAAATTAATTCTTCTTTGCGGTTACTTTTCGTAGTGCATAGTTAAATCTCTTTATTTATCAAAGAATATTTTATAACTTTGATTTATATATGCACTTAAAAGGTTTAGATCTGATTATAAAAGTAGCATGTTACAAGATCTAACCATTAACAAGTACTAGTTTAATATTTAAAAATGTTTATATCTTTTAAGTATTTCATTTTTTTGTCAGATTTTTTATGCTCTTATATGATTATCTAGCACATTTGACTCATATTTACTTGTTGTTTTGCAACAGAAGTTGATTGAACAAAGAGGCATTCTGGCGAATTTTCTGATGATCTAAGTCAATCTAGAGATCCCTCTTCTTACTTCTTCATTTTTGGCCATTTGTCTAAGGCCTTAATCTTGTAAACTTGTGTTTCATATTCTACAAAGGAACCAACGAGCTTCAGATCATTTGCCTATAATGAAATGTTTTCCTAACCTCCCTAGTTTCCTCTTACCACGAGAGAATCCTCATTCTGAGAGGGAGGGCACCTGTTCTGACATGGCATCTTATTCAGTCCCTATCCCCTCAAGAGAAGGATCTAGTGCTCATTATGAGGATATTTCTTCCTCCTATCCCATCCACACATCATTGGAAAACACTTTTGGAGATTTGATGACTGCAAAATGAAACTCAAAGTAACACGTTACATTTGCAGTCTGAAAGGGGAAGTATTGAGAGAAATAGAGTCCCACAGATGCTAGTAGGGAGTATTTCTATACTACCTGAGGAAGATATTGCTAAGAATTATCCTGTTCATTCCTTGCCACACCGTGGCATAGAGAATCCTTGTCCTCGAGTGAACACTGATGTGCTTTTGGGCACCATACGAGATATTCAAGTTGTATCCTCCACGGTAAACCAAACGCAGTTCAACCATGGTAATAAAGTAGTTTTGAGGAATGCGGATTATTCATATTTCTAGAGAGTATGTTGACTTATGGGTTGGCATGTTCACAGTAGAGCGCACAGATGGAAAGGTTTATTATTTATCCTCTGTGAATGGACATCATTTCCATATCCCTGTTCATGAGACTAGTCTATGGGAGTATATCCCTGATCTGACTTAGCGAGATTTTCCTTTCTGTTTAGCTTAGAGTAGGAAACTGAATAAGCTCTTTCGAGCAGTAGGATTGAGTATTCAGTGTTGCATGGTCCTGAGTATTCGAGTCTTTCTTTTTTGTCCGAGTCTTTTAGGCCATTGAATTTGGCACCTCTTTAGATTAAGTCTTCTTGAAACTGTTTGGAAGTTCCTAGATAGATGTTTTATTTTCAGCATTCACTTTCCGCATTTACATTTCAGCCTTTATTTTCAGTACTCCATTTATTTTATGCCACATGTGCTGCTGGGTAGTGTTGTTTCCGTGATGCGCAGGAATAGGTGTTAATGAATATGGAGCAGTTGATCGGGTGCATAGTTCATTGATAGATGAGTGTTGCTGCGTACCAGAGATGTCTGAGGTTCTTATGTGTTCTCTCCCTTAAAGCATCTATCCTAGTTGGTGCCAGATGTTGTCACATATATAGTAGCTGGGCTACTTTTGTTCTTGAGCAGTTCTTTGAGCCAGTCTTTTACTATGGGATCAACAGATGATGAATCAGCAGTTGATGATCTCTCACTTTTAGCAGATCGAGAGTGTTCAAATTGACCAGTTCTATGCCATGACTGAACCTCATGACCCCATATTTGATGACTGAGTTAGCCATTCTCATGACCCAAAGTAGAGATTGATATAGTGGCTGTGTGTAGCAGTAGCAGTTGTCCCAAGGATTTTTAGACTTGATTTCAGATCCAGTGCAGGTATATGACCCAGGTAATATTATGGTTTGTGCTTATGGATTTTGATGTTGCTCTGTTACCTATTTTAGTAGTGAGACTCAGTTGATATTGATTATATGTTGGCAAAATTTTATCTTGGTTTACTTGAAATCTAAAGTATAAATGATCCAGTGGTTTTGACCGAGAAACTCCTTTGTATACTCATTGACCTTGTCCTACTCCTAGTATGCATTTAGTCTTTTCCCTTTGGGGACATAGCTTACTAGTTTTTGCATCACTTCCATTGTCTCCATCCATCCGTTGCCTTCCCATTTTCATTTACTATCCTTGACTTTTAATTTGGCTAGTGACATTTGGGATTTCCCCCTCCTTCACCTATATGTTGGAATAGGTCTCCATGTATAAAATTGTGTCTTGGTGTTGGTTTATGTGATTTTTGTCATAGGGAATGTCTACCTCTAGGTCTTGAACACAAGTAGTCCTACCAAAGAAAGTGTCTTTAGACACTAAGGCATCGGAGCTTAAAGTTATTATAAATGGATGCCTTGCCAACAAAATAAAAGTGTACTTAGACACTACTAGAAAGAGAAAAATAAAACTATTCAGTGGCCAAGAGATGAGCATTCATCCATTGTATGGTGTATGGATCATGTATCCCCTCAAGGTATCAGGGAGGCAAGCCCTAGAACGCTGAGCCTTAGTCATTTTATGGAAGCCCAAAAGGCTTTCCATGACACCTGTTCTTGGAGGCTGGCAAGCTATCAATGGAAAATAAAGTTGATGGCTAGAGGAGGAGTACTCATTCCTTGTATAATGTATGGCTCATTTGCCCCAAAGGGAAACAAGGAGAGACTAGTCCAAGAAGGTCATGTCTTTGTCATCATCTGGAGGCTCAAAAGGCTACCAGGGCACCTGCCTTTAGAGGTCAACTAGTGAAATAAATGCTGAGCAAATTAAGTCTTAAAAAGGTTGCTTATCTAAAGTCTAGTGGAGCCTTCTCATCATTCCACCCATTTGTGAGACATCGCCATCCCAATTGTTCACCTAGTCCAACTTATGTGTTGTGTGGATCCCCTTGTCCTTTAGCCCAGATGCTTACAGTGTTGAGTTATCAAGACATCCCTTGGCCTTACCTATTGTTTATGATCTATTCACCCTTGACTAGCAAAATGGCTAAATCTATAAATGAGTATACACTGGAGGTTTTTGGTTTTGAAGCAACTAATCATTTTGATTTGGATTATTATATATGTATTGTGCTTATACTTGCCAACAAAATCTAATCATACTTGGGTGTTACTGCTAGCATAGATAATTGGCCATACATGCCCATTAATACTTTGCAGCATCATTTGATCAGTCTTGACTTGGTAAACCCAATGTTGGCCAGGCCATGAGGAGGATCTAGGATGAGTTATAGACGGATGGTTATGGATGATTATTATTTATGGTCTACAGGTGTCCATTAGACATATTCATGTTTCAGATGGTGATTTGTTGAGATGACTTGTACTATTTCTATGATTATCAACATTTACAGGCTTTATTATTATTATTGTTCTAACATTGGATAGTGCCTCTGATGTACATTTCTAATGGACTTATGGTGTATGAGTACTCATTCCTAGTTGATTTGGACATTCTGAGTCCGTTGGTGCAGCTAGTTTTCAGCTTCTGGCAGGCACATGATAGATATGGGTATTTTGGGATTTTATAGCAGATCTGCCTTGGGGAAAATGAAAATAAAACACTTTCCAGTTACTGAGGAGATCTCTTAGAACGCTAAAGTGGATTTGTGGGGTGCAGCCAGTGATTTGTACCATATACATGGAGTTCCAGGAACATCTATGTAGTTAGTTTTTTGCGTAGACTCCTCCTAGGTGAGATATTGGTTGTTTTGTGTTCCCAAGGCAACATTTTAAGAATTAAAAATGGTTAGTGAGGAAATCGATTTGGGTAATTGAGGAAAAGTAGTGGCATGGAATTTGTTTGAGGTGTAGTGTTTGGGTCATATTCATCATCCGACATCAGCTCCACTTCATTCGGGGTCCACACATCCTTGGTTTATGCATTTTGAGGGTATTTTGATGTATTTTGAGGGAGATCCCCCAGTGATTTTTATTACTCCTTTATATTATTTGCCACCACACATTGTTATTGTGCCATGGGGCCATGCTAGTGAAGGAGAACATAACCTCCTAGCCCCACCATGTGCTACTTTGTGGTCATTAGTCATATTTTATGTGGTGCGCCCTCATCGAGCATTTCTAGTGATGTGCCCCCTTATATTTTTGAGTTGATCTGTGTGAGATGTGTCCGACTAATATTAGTTGTAGATTATGATGATTTTATCTTATGATCTTGACCCTTGATCTTTTTTGATCTAGGTATTATGTACTTGAGAGATCTATATATTGAGATGCTCTCTCATTTGTAAAGGGAATTTTGGCTCTCAAACTTTTGGATTAATAAAATATTTTACAGAAACTCTTGGAAGCTTTGTCGAATGTCTTGTATGGAGATTGGAAAGTTCTCTCTAACATTCTTGCGGATCTATACATTTCTAATATTTTTGTAGGTTCCCATCCATTTGGTGAAGAAAGCGTTTGGGTAGGGGCGCTAATGTGATTGAGCTCCATATCATCCTCTCAAATTGCCATTGGTTCAGGGTGTATCTTTATTGTGTCTTATGGTCATCTTAATGTTCTTTGATGGTGTATCTTTATTGTGTCTTATGGTCATCTTAATGTTCTTTGATTCATCTTTCTTTGTCATTTCATCCATTCTTCCGTAAATTGATTCTCATAACAGATCTCTTTTGTAAGAATAGGGAGCGCTTGGCATCTAAGAGGAGGTAGCGATTTCACTTGGAGAGGCATAGAAAACGCTCATAATTGATCAGAAAGGAAAGATCATCGTCATACAAGGTTGGTAGCAAGTATTTTCTAGGTACGTCTGCATATATTTAATTTTTTCGGGCTTTGATCTGATTGTCACAGCCAAACCCTCTTTTCTTAAAACCCTAGTTTTGTAGATCTGATAGATCCGGTGAGTTTCTGATGATGGCCATCAAAACCCACTTGAAGATTAATGAATAAGCCCTATATCTCAAGTTTCATAAAAATCAGACTCCATTTGCCCTGGGATCTAGCACTAGTCACTCTAGGTGGGGGCGCGCTTCTTGGGTGGGTGGCCATTTCTTCATATCTGTCATATGGGTATGCTTGGACCCGCCTTAAAATCATAGATTTGATATTCAAGCACCTCGATCTAGTCAACTCATGCCCTGATATGCTCTTTTGGGTCCACTTTGTACACTTATGAAAAAATCCTAGGTGGGTCCCTTTAAGGTTTCCTTTCATTTGGATAGAGCTCCCTACATCTACTTCCTTGATTCACTTGTGGTACAATCTCATTTAAGTTGGGTTATTTCCTATCTTTACTAAGCCTCAATACCACTCTAATTCGATAGATCTAGTCTTATCCACTCATTATGTCTCCTCTCTTATATGTTGTCAAACCCTAGGAGTGTCTTGACTCTTGAGTAGGTGCACTAGCCTATCCCCCTTGGTCATTCTCTAGATTGATCTAAAGTGACAAGATCCCGTCTGGTGTCATAACTACCCTTTATCCGTACTGGACGAGGCCCTTACAGTGTCATCGGTTAGCTACCTCACCTCTACCGTCCTGGATGGGATACCTTTAGTGGGTAGCTACACTTTGTGTGATAACATCTTTTGGCGCCGTTGTCGGGGAGGTAGAGGCTTACCTCTGGTGTCTGCGAGTAGTACTCCACTCTTACCCTCCGAATCATATCGCATCCGGATTAAGTTAAGTGAGTGAATTATCCTTTGCCTAATTTTACATTCACTCATTTCGTTCTCGCATCATACTTCCCCAATGACATATCTTTCGGTAAGTTCCTTAAGTATCTGTCCTGGCGACTCCACAAAGCGACTCCTCTGAGGAGCGATCCTAGACCCATCCTCATGATCTCAGAAGTCGATCTAATCTAGGAGAAGGAAGCCCAATCACTTATAAAAGGAACCTTGGTCGTAAAGATCCAAAAGCACAATCCACATCTTTCTTTTGGAAAATTGCTTATTCTACTAGGTCCCCTAATCATTTTCCAAGTTCTTCTACTATTCCTGTGAATCTTGATCCTTTAACTAATCAAGTCTCTTCTTCCATCCCAATCTCACAACCTATTTCAATGGCTCATACAACCGTGAATGTAAATCGACCCCGAGCCTTTGGCAATAAGGCCAAAGCTTTCGCCTTTTGACTCATCCCAAATAGATGGGTCACCCCATGACATGCCAGATAAATATTTTGAAAGTTTTCATAAATTCTTTGGTAATTGCACGATCACCATCGAAGACCATATAGATGTCGCGTGGTCACACATGGAATCTTATGGTGCCGAGGAGGAGGATGTGTACATGAGTGGCCTTTTGTTTTTGTTAGAGGGTGAGGCCTATAAATGGTTCTATAGGTTTCCAGCTTTATCAATAGGAGGGTGTGACGCTTTTGTCACTATTTTAAAGGGTCAGTGGTCAGCAAAGTTAGACGACAGATTCCTTCTAAACCAACTCTTTGAAATCAGGAAGAAGGAAAATGAAACCGTTCAAGAATTTAACCTTAGGTTTGTTAATATCGTAGCAAGTGTACCTGACACTATCAAACCTAAAGACCAAGCACTCTTAATCCATTATCTAAACGCATTTGATGGGTGGCTTGGTTGTCATCTGAAAGAAAAGAACCCTATTGACCTTAAGCATGCCCAAGACAATGTAAGAAAAGCTGAGGCAAACGCTGCGTCTATGGGCAAGCAAAACTTCTTCGACTCCTATGGTCCATCTTCGTCCAAAACAGAGTCAAGAACTAAGAAAATGAACAAACCATCTAAGGAATCAGTTGATATGTTGGAAAACATGCAAGAGATGGTTAAGAATTTGGTTCTAATCACAAGGGACCTAGCTAGGGGTAGGGAGTCCGATAGGTATAGGAACCAATATAGGCCTAAACCTTATTGGAACCCCCAGAAAAAACCCATGAATGATGACATAAGAAAGAACCCTCCGAATCAAGCACCACCTGATCTCAACGCAATTAACTAGACTAGAGAGCAAGAACAGGAGGAGCATGACTATTATCCTCATGAAGAGAATGAAGAAGGGGATTCACCACAGAAGATCAATTTCATTGATGACTTTGATGACACCTTTGGTAGAGTCGTTTTTGATATGGAGGATAATATTCAGGATGATTCCCCCAGTACGCGCTGTATTCCCTCCTTTAGAGCAAATAAATGAAATCAACAAACCCATAGTCCAAATCTATAAAAGGGAAAAGGGTAGGGAAAGGCCTTTGTCGTTCTTTGATTGAAGATTGGAAGAAAAGAAGAACGAAGAGAAAGAATTGGATAGAATTCCTACCGAGTATGATTTGAATATTAACATTGAAAAGGAATTGGATAAGATCATGCAAAACATTCCCCTGACTGAATTGATTAAAATTCCACCAGTAAGAGACCAAGTGATTGAATTCTTTGATAGTATTCCCATAGTTGGCCAAAGTGACATTGTTGCTGGAACTCTTCCTAGTCCACCTTTGATTGTTGCACTTAGAGAGGAAGAGGATCCTTCGATTGAGATTAGGGAAACACTTTATGAGAGGAAGAATGGAGGGGATGAGCCTTTCTATCTAACTCTTCACATTGCTGATCTCTTATTACACAACTGTATGATTGACTCGGGAGCCGCCATGAATGTGATGCCCAAAAGTATCATGGAGGCCATGGGGTTGTAAATAACTAGGCCTTATAAGAATGTGTGTGGAATGGATTCGAGACCTATCCATGTTTTTGGATTGATCAAGAACCTTCAAGCAGACTTGTTTGTTTGTTTGGACATATCCACCCTCATGGATGTTGTAGTAGTTGATTTGCCCCCTGTTTATGGGATGCTTCTTAGTCAAAGATGGTCCGCTGGATTAGGTGGTCGGCTACAATTGGACTTATCATATGCCATTATTCCTAACTCTGATGGAGCAATGGTGAGGACTTACAACGAGCCTTTCTACGATGGTCATTTAGAGCAGTACGAAGATGGGGTTAAGAATTCATATGGCTAGGGTGAGTTGTTTCCCGATGGTGTGTTCATGGTTATGGAAGGAGGAAGTAGTTCGTTGGGAAGTCAGGATGACACAGAGAGTATCTAGAGATATTTTTCAGGAACCTGATTCATCAGAAGAGGAAAGGGACCTCCAAAATTTTATTTGAAGGTCTGATCATGAGTTGATGATGTTTGAGGTCTCTCATGATTTGAGGATTGTTGGTGGAACAGAAGGTTTTGATGTTTCTAGCAGCCTCCATGAGCCCACTATAGGGTTTGGATGCATTGACCCACATATGATTATTCCGCATGAAGAGCTAGAACAAAGATTGGAGGTTGTCAGAAGAAAAGGGGAAACACCAATAGAAGACATTATACCCCCTCCTCCACAAAAAACCTTTAGGACTCTGAGAGAGTTTATGGTTAATATGAAGGTCAACTGGGATAGGGCACAACAAGGCCTTCCACCAAATCATTGGTGGGAAAGCAATAGTTCATTGACCGAGAGATTTTTCATCTTGGTGACCCCCCTCCACCGCTATTAGAGCCTTCCTCTAACCAACGAGCTTCGAATCATTTGCCTATAATGAACAATTTTCCTAACCTACCTAGTTTCCTCTTACCACGAGAGAATCTTCATTTTGAGAGGGAGGGCACCCGTTCTGACAAGACATCTTATTGAGTGCGTATCCCCTCAGGAGAAGGATCCAGTGCTCATTATGAGGATATTTCTTCCTCCTATCCCATCCACACATCATTGGAAAACACTTTCGGAGATTTGATGACTGTAAATGAAACGCAAAGTAATACCTCACGTTTGCAGTTTGAAAGGGGAAGTATTGAGAGAAATAGAGTCCCACAGATGCTAGTAGCGAGTTTTCCTATACTTCCTGAGGAAGATATTGATCAGTGTAATAGGAATCGCGAGTCTTCGAGTTTGGATCGGATTGCCACCTTAACAAGCCGATTCAACTCTTCCCGAGTCAAAATCACTCGTCCCGATTTAACTCCGCTGAACCGGAAAAAATCGCCGATTTCAACTCAGCTCGGTGAGTTCGACCTGCGATTTAACCTACAGTCCTTTCAAAACATGATTTATCCCACCACCTCTAAAATGTGATTCGAGAGCTGCTTTCTAATCACTTGTTTTTCGTTTGGTTTTCGAATTAGTAGTTTCAGGAGGGCGGTAGTAGCAAGTTAACAACTACAGGCGGACAGTCACTTTTTACTTAGCAGCAAAAGTCGAGACTCAAGCGTGAAAGATTCAGGGAAGTTACATGTTGAAGTACAAAGCATTAATGTCTTGAATAGAGGAGTCTTGGAGTTTGCTTGATGGCGGATTTCATAATGGCATGTATCATTGCGCACTTAGCATTGATATTTTTTCAATGGGCACTTAACATTGGGCATCTCAATCGACTAGCGAGGCATCACATCAAGGATTTTATTATATATATATACATATACACTCTGATTTTTTATACGTTATATAACTTGGTTTGTTTTATGTTATAAATTAGATTATGTCCTTTGGTAAATGTTATTTATTATATATATTAAATATATATTTTTTATAAATAATATATAATTATATATCATATTTTAATATATAATGAAATGTAATTTATATTTTAAGAATATTAACGTTAATAAATTCATATTTTAATATATAATGATATATAATTTATATTTTAAGAATATTAATGTTAATAAATTTAATATCTAAGAATTGATATATTTTGGGCATCTTTGGGACATCTACTTAAGTGTTGTTGTATATGGACATATCTATTTTTAATATCTATGAAAATTATTTTTTTAAATTCAAAATGTGTATATTTAATTTTTTGTATTTGTCGATTTTTTCTCGATTTTTTCCCGATCCGATTGAAACTCTTCGCTCTTTTGCCTCGCAGATTTATTGCCGATTCTGAGTTTGGTAAACATTGATATTGATAAGAATGATCCTGTTCATTCCTTGCCACACAGTGGCATAGAGCATCCTTGCCCTCGAGGGAACGCTAATGTGCTTTAGGACACCATATGAGATATTCAGGTTGTATCCTCCACGGTAAACCAAAGGCAGTTCAACCATGGTAATAAAGTGATTTCGAGGAATGCAGATTATTTTTCGTATTTCTAGAGAGTATGTTGACTTATGGGTTGTCCCGTTCACAATAGAGCGCGTAGATGGAAAGTTTTATTATTTATCCTCTACGAATGGACATCATTTTCGTATCCTTGTTCATGAGACTAGTCTACAGGAATATATCCCTGATCTGACTTAGCGAGATTTTCCTTTCTGTTTATCTGTGGGAAATTGAATAAGCTCTTTCGAGCAGTAGGATTGAGTCTTCAGTGTTGCATGGTCCTAAGTCTTCGAGTCTTTCTTTTCTGTCCGAGTCTTGTAGGCCATTGAGTTAGGCCCCTCTTTAGATTGAGTCTTCTTGAAACAGTTTGACAGTTCCTAGATAAATTTTTTATTTTCAGGATTCACTTTCCGCATTTAACATTTTAGCATTTACTTTCAGTATATCATTTAGTTTATGCCACATGTACTGTTGGGTAGTGTTGTTTCCATTGTGAGCAGGAATAGGTGTAAATGAAGATGGAGCAGTTGATCGGGTGCATAGTTCGTTGATGGATGAGTGTTGCTGCTGCGTCCCAGTTGGAGCCAGATGTTGTCACATTTATAGTAGTTGGTCTACTTTTGTTTCTGAGCAGTACTGAGTAGTTCTGTGAGCCAACCCTTTACTATGGGATCAACAGATGATGAGTTAGTAGTTGACGATCTCTCACTTTCAACAAATCTAGAGTGTCTAGATTGGCTAGTTCTATGCCATGACTAAGCCTAATGACCCCATATTCGATGACTGAGTTAGCCATTCTCATGACCCAGAGCAGAGATTGATATATTGCCTGTGTGTAGCACCAGCGGTTGTCCCAGAGATTTTCAGACTTGATTTTCAGATCCAGTGCAAGTATATGACCTAGGTGATATTATGGTTTGTGCTTATGGATTTTGATGTTGCTCTGTTACCTATTTTAGCAGTGAGACTTAGTTGATATTGATTATATGTTGGCAATATTTTATCTTGGTTTACTTGAAATCTAAAGTATAAATGATTCAGTGGTTTTGACCAGGAAATTCCTTTGTATACTCATTGACCTTGTCCTATTCCTAGTATGGATTTAGTCTTTTCCCCTCAGGGACATAGCTTACTAGTTTTGACATCACTTCAATTGTCTCCATCCATCTGTTGCCTTCCCATTTTCATTTACTATCCTTGACTTGTAATTTGACTAGTGACATCTGGGATTTCCCCCACCTTCACCTCTATGTTGGAATAGGTCTCCATGTATAAAACTGTGTATCAAGTTGGTTTATGTGATTTTTTTCAGGTGTCTTGAACATAAGTATTCCTACCAAAGAAAGTGTCGTGTCTTTAGACACTAAGGCATCGAAGCTTCAAGTTATTCTAAATTGATGCTTTGCCAGCAAAATAAAAGTGTCCTTAGACAATACTGGAAATGGAAAACTAAAACTAGTTAGTGGCCAATAGATGAGCATTCATCCATTGTATGGTGTAAGGCTCTTGTATCCCCACAGGTATCAGGGAGGCAAGCCCTAGAAGGTTGAGACTTAGTCATTTTTTGGAAGCCTAGATGCCTTGGAGGCTGGCAAGTTATCAATGGAAAATAAAGTTTATGGCTAGAGGATGAGCACTCATTCCTTGTATAATGTATGGCTCATTTCCCCCCACAGGGCAACAATGAGAGACTGGCCCAAGAAGGTCATGTCTTTGTCATCACTTGGAGGCCCAAAAGGCTACTAGGGCACCTGCCTTTAGAGGTCAACTAGTGAAATAAATGTTGAGCAAATTAAGTCTTAAAAAGGTTGCTTGTCTAGCGTCTAGTGGAGCCTTCTAATCATTCCACCCATTTGTGAGACATCGCCATGCCCTATTGTTCACCTAGTCCAACTTATGTGTTGTGTGGATTCCCTTGTCCTTTAGCCCAAATGCTTACAATGTTGAGTTATCAAGTCATCCCTTGGCCTTACCTATTGTTTATGATCTCTTCACCCTTGACTAGCAAAAGGGCTAAATCTTTAAATGAGTATACATTGGAGGTTTTTGGTTTTGAAGCAACTAATCATTTTGATTTGGATTATTATATATGTATTGAGCTTATACTTGCCAATAAAATCTAATCATACTTGAGTGTCACTGCTAGCATACATAATTGAGCATGCATGTCCATCAGTTTTTTGCAACATCAGAATTTAGCACTTGGGTCATCATTTGATTAGTGTTGACTTTGTTAACCCAGTGTTGGCTAGTCGATGAGCAAGATCCAGGATGAGTTATAGATGGATGGTTATGGATGATGATTATTTATCCCCATTTGCAAGTTTTGTAGATTTTTACAGGTTGCTTAAGCTGGGGTTTTGGATGAGCATGTTAGTTCTACTTCTGCTCCAGTAACTCTAAAAGAAAGGACTTCCTCCCACTGGCAACACTTTGTGGATACCTTCTCGTTTTTTCTGTGCTTATTGTTCAAGCTTGGTGATACCCTTCCGTCACAAAAAAATTAATTCTTCTTTGCGGTTACTTTTTGTAGTGCATAGTTAAATCTCTTTATATATCAAAGAATATTTTATAACTCTGATTTATATATGCACTTAAAAGGTTCAGATCTGATTATAAAAGTAGCATGTTACAAGATCTAACCATTAATAAGTACTAATTTAATATTTAAAATTGTTTCTATCTTTTAATTACTTGAATTTTTTGTCAAAATTTTTATGCTCTTATATGATTATCTAGCATATTTGACTGATATTTACTTGCTCTTTTGCAACATAAGTTGATTGAACAAAGAGGTGTTGCCGCTCTTGACCAACGTACGTGTGTCAAAGCCCAAAAGCAGGCACACCGACCCGATGACAACTACGAAAAGATCAGCCACTGTCACCACACTCCTCTCTTCCTCGCTTCAGGTTGGCTCTTCTCCAGCTTAAGGGGAGCTTCCCTAAGGTTAGGATCACTAAGGCAGATGCAGTGACGGACAAGGTGAAATGAAGAGGCTGCCTTAAAGAAACAGTTGTAGCATAGATGTAATTTGAATGAGTGATTGGAAAGAGGGAAAGATCAATCCTCACAAATAGACCGGTGCCAGTACATCAAAGGGAGAAATGGAGTCAAAAGGAGAACTCACGAGGGCCTTAAGTCATATGTGACTAAGGGGGAGAGATCGCATAATTGAGCAAACCCTGATTAGTCCATGGTGCGGCTACTAGATCTACTTCTTCCTAATTGCAGGAGATGCGTTGTGCATGCAAGGGATCAATACCACACAATCAAACTAGATTAAATGTAAACATCAATGCTCGTACAAACATGCTCACAAAGGGAACAGACTAGCAACTACTAAGGATTTTCACCTTCCAATAAGATGATAGCATTCGTTTTTGGTCTTCGATGCAAACATAGAAAGAATCAATTAAATTGTAGCAACAATCATCCATTCATTAAACTTCCATAAGTTCACGTCACACACTAAATGAGTGTTCAATTACACATTCATAAAACCTAGAATGATATTTTTCTATTAAGTTCTAGAGAAAAATCCTTCCAGTTTTTCCACCTTCCCAATGAAGAAGGCTTGCTTCTTTTATACTTAAAAGACACACCTACCTAATGAAATAAAATAATATAATATTGGAGAGCAAGTGAAAAAAGGTGACGATCCCAAATCCACCTTTTGCTGCCCAACGAATACAAAGACTTCACATGGAACATCAGTCTTGATTATCCCATAAAATCGAGGGACTTTACATTACTTAATGGAGCCACTACTTAACTGCTTGATTGCTCTATTCACCGAAAAGTGGATAGCTTGAATTAAAGGAAGAAATTTGCCATGTGTAAAAGATGTCCCTTGTGGGGCTGCCAAAACACTGGATATGAGTCAGTTGACCAATCCACCCGACTGTCAAAGGATAAAAACTCATGACACGACCTCCAACATTTTGCTACGTGTTTGTTGAACTCCAAACTGTGCCGTTTGAAAATAATCCTAATGCGAGTCACACTTCTGTTTTTTGTTATTGGCCGCCAATGCAAGTGCGGGTTTGAACTTCAACTGTTGATTTCGTTTGACCCAGAGTTTAGGTGTTGAAAACTAATCACGACGTGATTATGTTTAATACTAACCCCAATGATTATGAGAAGTGACAGACATTAAGCTATCACAATCGGCTGCCAAATGAAACAGGATCAACCGCTGCTAATGAACTCTAACTTGAATCCGTTTCTCAACCACAAAACTTTAACACCGACTGCTTATACTGAATGAAAACTGATACATCGTAGAATTGTCTCGTATAATCAGCCGCTTGATGTTGATCATGATTCTTTGGGCAAATTTGAAACACTGCTATGTGTAGAAATATTGACAAAAATTCGGACTTTTTCCAAACCCTTAGTTAAACCCAGATTTCAGACTTTAACTGTCATTAAGTAAAAGTACTTCACATGCATAAAACCCAACAACCATGAAGCTGAAACATTGAAAAAACTAAGTCTGTAGTAGCAGAAATACGCATAAAAAACAACAGAGTGATAAACCTGTAAAACAATAGAATTCTGATCAATGTCACCCTGGAAAAAGCCCACCCCGGGGAAAACCAGTCCAAGATAATTTTATTGCAGCATTTATTAGGCAGAAAAATAATTTACAGCAACATTTATTTTAGCATTAATGACTGTATCGGATTTCTTGATTTTTGTGCCCACCTAGACTTCTATGCCCAGCGGACTGTACGGAATGTACAGAACTGTACGGACCATACAAAATAGTACAGACTGTACGGATTTTTGTGCTTGAATTTTTTTCCTTCTCGAAAATCGTGCCCAATTTTTTTTTCTTGAAATCAGTGCCACTGCTGTACCGTACGAACTGTACGAAACAATACAACTCAGCAGAAACTAAATCCCTTGGGAAAAATGCCCGGCTGCTTGGGATTTGCGCCCTCTTGAGAATTTTTTTTTCTCCTTGGGATTCGTGGCCACTTGAGAAAAATTGCAGCTCCCTCTCTTTTTGCAAATAACTAAGCCAAATGCTCACTCTTGGAAGTGATTTTCTTCAAATTTGTCTTGCACACTACCCTAGGCTCTCTCTTATAACTTGAGAGTGACTTTTCACCATCCCAATCCCTAAATCCAAAGGCCAAGATTAAATCTTGCCTTTTTAAGATCAAGGGTTGAGAAACTTTCCCCTCAAAAGAGGTTACATTTAATTTTAATAAAGTCACATTTACTTTATGAACCAAGTGCACTTTATCTCATAGAGTCACTTTATAAAATTAAAACAAGGGTATACTTTATAAAAAGTCCCATTTACATAAGAGTCACTTTAAACTTTATAAAACAACATTACAAAGTAAAGTAGCCTAGCTAGTGCATGGTCACTTTCGCATACAAGACAAAAACATGCGGAGTGCCTCCAGAGCTAAAAACTCTAACACTCCCTCTTAGCGAGGGAGGTACTCATTGCCATCATCATCAGGTCCTGTCCTCAAATCCATCACATTGTTTGTTGTAGGAGCTCCCTCTGAACCTGGAACCAACGCTACAACCTGCACTGAACTTGAATACGAAGATAACCTTCTGGAAGCCACCTTGAACCCTGAGCTCCTAGGAGAATCAATTCCCCACTCTTGAGCATTGGTTCGCTCATGTTGGTTGAGCCTCCTGCCAGTACTCAGAAGAGACTCCCTCTCTTCCATCGGAACTGGAGATTGTACCCTTGGCGCCACTGCAGCCTCAGGAGCCTCCTGCTCCTCGTCCGATTCATCAACCGTGGGCTGTGCACTAAACATGTACAGCTTATTGAACCGATCACCAATCAACTGTGGATCAATCAGTCCTGTTCTCTTCGAGCATATATAAACATGTCCTAGATCATCTCTATCTAGAAAAATGTACACTTGTCCCCTCCGGAACAATGTCGAATACCCTGCATCTTCCAAGGCTGAGACCGAGAGCAAGTTTACCCTCAACCATGGAACAAAGAGGACCCCATCCTGATCAATGTATCCTCCATGACTAAGTTGGAATCTGACTTTTCCAAATCTACGCACTGCACGTGCATGGCCCCCTTCTGACTGAACGAACCGGTCAGGATCAGTCTTAGAAATGATACGGAATATATGCCATATTCTAGTCATATGACGTGAAGCTCCACTGTCAACATACCAAGTATCATTCTGAACTACTCCATTGCTGCCGACACTAGAAATAAGGGAGAACAACGATAACTCCTTCTCGAATCTTCTCGCAAAGTCCTCTTCTTCTGCTGTAGCTGCAACAACCGTATCTTTCTCCTCCTTCTTCTTTTTCTCAAGACACTGATAAGCAAAGTGTCCATACTGTCTGCAAGCAAAACATCGAACTTTGCTTAAATCCTTCTTGGAATTCTTCTTGCTCTTAGCAGAAAGAGCAACATTCTCTTCACTACCACCCTCCTTCTGTCCGCTACCTTGAGATCCTTCCCGAATCTCCTCTTGAGTGAAATCATCCTATAAATTGCTCCAATCTAGAAGGTTTTCTCGAGCAACCGCTCACTTCACAAAGACTTCCCATTCCTTAGTGAAGCCTTTCAAGGCTATCCGCACTAACTCAGAATCAGAAATGACTTCTCCAACTGTTGCTAGCTCATATTTTATCTGGGCCATATGGGTAAGAAAAGATGCTACACCCTCACCCTTGGACATCTTGGTTCCCTGCAATTTTTTCTTGAGAGCCATTATCCAGTTCTTATTTTTAGCTTCATACAAGCCTTTCAATGTAGTCCACATTTCATAAGCAGTCTTCTTCTCAGCTACATGTGGAATAAGGTGGTTCCTTATACCATTTAGAATCAATCTTTGGGCTTTGGCCTCTTTTACCTCATGAATATCCAAAGCAATAGGATTAGATGTATAGGAGGAGTTACCACGGTGCTAACTATGGTCCATTGTCTGTTTTCTTTGAGAACAACAGTCATCCTGACTTTCCACTGCAAGTAGTTGGACATACCATGCAACCGATCCTCATATCTGATGCATGCAACCATCTCTGCTATCAAAGAAAAAAAATAGACCACCAAAAGAACAATATCTTCACTCGTCCCCACCACCTGCAAGTCACTTCCAGATAAGGTTTTTTCCAACACACAAGTTGTTAAAAAACACAACAATAACCCTTGCCCAACAACTCAACACTATTGCTATCTCCACAATCAACTGTAATCTCAGAGCCTCAACTCTAATACCATGTAGAAATATTGACAAAAATTTAGACTTTTGCCAAACACTAAGTTAAACCCAAACTCCAGACTTTAATTGTCATTAAGTAAATATACTTCACATGCATAAAACCCAACAACCATGAAGCTGAAACACTGAAAAAACTAAACCTGTAGCAGCGGAAATACACATAAAAAACAGCAGACAGATAAACCCATAAAACAATAGAATTTTGGTCAATGTGACCCTGGAAAAACCCCACCCCGGGGAAAACCAGTCCAAGAGAATTTTATTGCAGCATTTATCAGGCAGAAAAATAATTTACAGCAACATTTATTTCAACATTAATGGCTGTACCAGATTTCTCGATTTTTGTTCCCACCTCGATTTTTGTGCCCACCTCGACTTCCATGCCTAGCAGACTACACGGAATGTACAGAACTGTACGGACCGTACAGAATAGTACAGGCTGTACGGATTTCTGTGCTTGATTTTTGTTTTCCTTCTCAAAAATTGTGCCCATAATTTTTTTTTAGCAAAATCTGTGCCACTGCTGTACCATAAGGATTGTACAGAACAATACAACTCAACAGAAACTAAATTCCTTGGAAAACTGGCCAACTCCTTGGGATTTGTGTCCTCTTGAGAATTTTTTTTTCTCCTTGGGATTCATGCCCACTTGAGAAAAATTGTAGCTCCCTCTCATTCTGCAAATAACTCAACCAAATGCTCACTCTTGGAAATGTTTTTCTTCAAACTTGTCTTGCACACTACCCTAGGCTCTCTCTTATAACTTCAGAGTGACTTTTCACCTTTCCAATCTCTAAATCCAAAGGCCAAGATTAAATCTTGCCTTTTCAAGATCAAAGGTTGAGAAACTTTCCCTCCAAAAGCGGTTACATTTAATTTTAATAAAGTCACATCTACTTTATGAACCAAGTGCACTTTATCTCATAAAATCACTTTATAAAATTAAAACAAGGGAATACTTTATAAAATGTCCCATTTACATAAGAGTCGCATTAAACTTTATAAAACAACATTATAAAGTAAAGTAGCCTAGTTAGTGCACGGTTACTTTCGCATACAAGACAAAAACATGCGGAGTGCCTCCAGAGCAAAAACTCTAACATTATGTCTTCAAATGGCGTTGTGATAATCTAAGAAAGGCGTGAACTGCTGAACAACTCGTAGATATGACAATTTGGAAACTGGCCAGCTCTGTCAAGTGCTCGTGAGGGAGTGTAGGGGTCACGATTGAAAACAACAGAGACGCGGAGCTCCATTTTCCTCCCAAGGAAAATAGACGCGCTATCTTGGTGTGGAAAATGATGGTAAAGACCTAGTAAATCATATCAACCAGGTGCTGACATGTCTTTTAGATGCTGATCGATACGATAGCTAGACCAGAGATCCCTGCACTGCTCTGTCTTCAACATCGAGCGGTGGATGGCTTTTATAGCTAACGTGTGACATGAATGACATAAGTAGCGAAAAGTCAAAGGCGCTTCTTCATTTCGTTGCTAAAAAAAGAAATGGATCATTGCGCCCCCAGCTATGATCAAGAAACTCTGCTTGCTATGCGTTGCTGCTACATCTTATGTAAATAAACAAATGCATTTTTTTTTCGAACAGGAGGTTGATCTAACAAAAGTTCACTTAAACCATCTCTGTGGTCTCACTATTTTTTTATATTCACGCGAGGATTTTCAGTTGGAAACTACTCTGTCCTTCCCTGGTTGTAATGAGGGAGAAGTGATTTTCCTTTTCCCATGGGTATCTTCAGTAGGAGCCTCCTTTGCAAGAGAAAGGTCTCTCATCTTTCTTAGTAATCCATACCTCAAACAGTCCTTGCTTTAGCCAAGACTTTTACAGCAGCAACCAAATTCTAACAAAGAAACTCTGCAGGAGTCGGATGCTCTCGTTAAAAGTGTCCTTTACTTTGTGAGATCTAGTGTGTGAAAAAACTTTGCTGATGTGGATGGAAAATTGGAATACTTTGGCTTGTAACAACTCTAGAAAGGAGTTCCCTGCATTTGAAATTTTTTTGGACACCCCTCTCAATAAAGGGGATAACAAGAGGCACTTTGGCGAATTTTCTGAAGATCTAAGTCACTCCGAAGATCCCTCTTCTTACTTCTTCATTTTTGGCTATTTGTCTAAGGCCTTAATCTTGTAAACTTGTGTTTCCTATTCTACAAAGGAACACAAGTACTTCTTCTTCGAATTCATTGTAAAAAAGAGAAGCAAGTGGGCAGCCAACTGCCCATACCCCATTTCCCCAAGGGCGATCTGTACTTATTTTTATTTTTTTTATTTTTCAGTTTTATTTTTAATTTCTTTTAGTTTGTTAAGTAAAAATAACCAATTCGGCTGTGTTTTCGGTAACGAGAGTATCGACACCGCGATTTAAAAAACTCATATTTAGTTCTAAAATACTTAAAATTTACAAGGCTTCAATTCTCATATGCTCTTGTGACCATTGCAGGCCATTGGCTTGATCGGTGGGACAATCAGAAAGGGATTGGAGTGAATAGTAATTAGTTGAACACTTCAATCAATCCCTACAAGTGAAAATACATCACCTTTTCGATATTACTAAGTTGTGGGGAAATTCTGCAAGTGAAGCGAGAACCACTAGAAAGTGACTGTGGGGTATCGTTAGGTTAGACCCTTGTTGGTGTAGTGTTGAACACAACCCCACGACTTCATCTAGCCCACATGTCACTGTGAGAGCCACCTCTTGGTAAATCTGGACATATTCCATGTACCCCTTGGGTATATCAAGAATACCATTTCCCTTTAATAATTAAATCATTACCATATTTTATAAAATTTACCAATAATCAACCCACTCCTTAATCACTCATCTAATTAATTTAAAGGGAACCAACCGAGATAACTGTAATACTTATCGAGACCTCACTAGCAACCCACACATCCATGCTAGCACTCCAATAGCACCGGTCTTTATTATATCAATTTGTTTTCTGAGCATTTAAGTTAAATTCATGTGATTGGATGAATGTTGTTTACATGTTAGTGACTTCACTATTATTGCAAGGTTATCTCAGTTGTAGTATTTTATATCATTTGTATCTCGTAGACTAGTTGTTTTATTTTCATAGATTAAACAACCTTAGTTTATTTTACTAGGAACCGCCCCCCTTGGCTTCGCTAGGAGAGAGCCTAGACGGAGGAGTCAAGATCAAGTGACAACACTTGACTCTTGATTTCCCCCAAGGTCGCACCCAGTGGCTTGAAGATTTCTGCCATGTGACCCGAGGTGCGAATTAGGCGGCAACAATGTGCAAATAAACTACTAAAAAAGTTGCTTGTCTAAAGTTTAGTGGAGTCTTCTCATCATTCGACCCATTTGTGAGACATTGCGATTCCCTATTGTTCACCTAGTCCAACTTATGTGTTGTGTGGACCCCCTTACCCTTTACCCTAGATGCTTACAGTGTCGAGTGTCAAGTCACTCCTTTGGCCCTGCCTGGTTTCATTCACCTTCACCCTTGACTAGCAAAATGGCTAAGTCTATAAATGAGTATACACTGGAGGTTCTTGTTTAAAACAACTGATCATTTTGATTTGTATTATATATATATAATCACCAACAGAAGCTACTTATACTTGATTCTCATTGTTAGCATAGATAATTGAGCATGCATGCCCATTTTGTACTTTGCAGTTTCAGATTTTAGCACTTGGGTCATCTTTTGATCAGTCTTGACTTAGTCAACCCAGTGTTCACCAAGCCAGGAGCAAGGTCCAGGATGAATTTTAGACCGATGGTTGTGGATGATGATTATTTATGGTCTACAAGTGTCCGCTGGAAATATTCATACGTCAGATGGTGTTTTACTATGATGGCTTGCATTATTTTTTGATTATCAACGTTTACAGGCGTTATTATTTTTATTGTTTTGACATGGATGGGGCCTCTGACGTACCTTTGTGATGACAATATGGTGTATGGGTACTCATTCCTAGTTGATTTGGACAATCTGAGTCCATTGGTGCAGCTGGTTTTCAGTTTTGGGAAGCTACAAGAGAGATATGAGTCCTTTAGATTTTTTGTAGCAAATTTGCCCTTGGAAATTAAAAATAAAACACAGTGCAGATAATAGTGAGATCTCCTAGGGCGCCAGAGGGAATCTAGGGGTCCCCGATGAGATATTGGCAGTTTTATGTTCTCGAGACAACATTTTCATGATGAAAAATGGCTAATGGAGAAATCGATTTAGGCAAATGAGGCAAATAAATGGCATGGAATTGGTTCAAGGCATAGTGTTTGGGTCAACTTCATCATCCTCAATCAACTTCACTTCACTTAGGGTCCACGCTTCCTTGATTTGTTCAGTTTGAGGGCGTTTTGATGTATTTTGAGGGAGACGTCCTAGTGATTTTTATCACTCTTTGATATTATTTGCCACCACACCTTGTTGTTGTGCCATGGGGACATGCTAGTGAAGGATGTTATGACCTCCTATCCCCACCACCATGTGCTACTTTATGGTATTTGCCATTTTTTGTGGTGTGCCCCGGGGCATTGGGCAATTTTAGTGACGTGCCCCCCTCTATTATTGAGTTGATCCATGTATGATGTATCCGACTAATCTCAGCCGTAGATTAGGATGATATTATCTTACGATCTTGACCCTTGATCTTTGTGGATCTAGCTTTTATGTATTTGAGAGATCTATATATTGAGATGCTCTCTCATTTGTAAAGGGACTTTTGGCTTTGAGAATATTGAATACAAGTAAACTTTTGCAGAAACTTTTGGAATCTTTGTGAATGTACTTGGATGTGATTGTAACGCCCCTTGCTTAGACTTTTCAGTGGATCTTGCATGCAAACGAATATTTTTTTGTGGTGGCCGTACTTATCTTTTACAGGGGAGCGAATTGGTTGGAGGAGGTTAATAAAGCATCTTGCATTGTCTTCTGGGCAAATCGTTTCATTTTCAGGGAGTTTTCAATTGTTACTTTGTGCATTGGATTTCTTTCGGTAGATGATGTTTGTAGCTTATCTTTTTCATCCGTGAACAAATCTCATTTGTAGTTTGATTTTGTAGGTGGAGAAGAGGGGGTGCACTACCTCAATTAGGCATTTTTCTTTCGTTTCATGCCTGATCTTGCTCGAAATTGTAACTAAGTGAAAGGATCATCGACATTCAAGGAGACCGCAAGTATTTTGAATTTTCAGGCTCGATCTGCAAGGGTGGTATTGTTTTTCATTATTTTCATCCATTTATCAATCAAAACCCTTTCTTTCAAACCCTAGTTTTGTAGATCTGATAGATCCGGTGAGTTTTTGATGACGACCATCAAAACCCACTCGGAGAATGTTGAATAAACCCTAGATCTCAAATTTCATTTGGATCGAACTCCATTTGCCCCAGATTTCTAGCACTAATCTCTCTAGGTAGTGGCGTTCCCTTTGGGCTGGTGGTCGAATCTTTAGATCTATCAGTTGGGCATGCTTGAACCCACTTGATTTTCACAGATCTATCCTTCAAGTTCCCCAATCTAGTCATTCATTGTCCTGATCTACTCTTTTGGGTCCACTTTGTCCACTTTTTCCTAAACCCTAGGTTGGTCCCATTTGGGTTTTCTTATGTATGGGTATATCTCTCTTATGTATAGGTAGATCTCTCTAGATCTACGTTCCTAAACTCTGTGGTACAATCTTCACAAAATTGGGTCATTTTTCCTGTTAGCTAAGCCTCCCCAACTTTTCCCTAACCACTATACCACATCCTTTCCATAGATCTAGATTCCCTCACTTATTATCTTTCTTCTTTCAATCATTGTATAACCCTTGGAGTGTCTTGAGTAAGTGCGCTAGCCCTTTTGGGCTAGTAGGGTCTCCCCCTTGATCATTTTTCAAAGTGATCTAAAGTGACAAGAGCCCATCCAGTGTGACAACTACCCTTCTTCTGTAGTGGACGAGGCCCTTGCGGTGTCACCAATTAGCTACCTCACCTCTACCGTCCCTGATGGGATACCTTTAGTGGGTAGCTACACATTGTGTGATAACAGTTACATTGTCATGCAAACCGTGGCTAGAGTTTTATGGATATACCCCAACCAAAGTAACCTCCCACTGTTACCTCCTTATTGTCTTTCCAATGGAAATAGGGCACATATCAGCTGAATCTGGCAGTTTTTCTGGGATTGATTTATTCTATGTGAATTCAGTGTAATCCCTGGCAACATCTTTTCCTGCAGCAACTAGCCATCCTAAAGCAGATTAAGCTTTCTTGTAAGGGGTTCAATCATTTTTTTGAAAAAGCATGATTAATGCTATAGAAATGATGATCCATTCCTGAACAGAAGGTGCCATTTACTTTTCAGTTTATGTTCTTAGATCCAAAATGTTTTGTTAATTTCGAACAGTTGTATTGATGTATATTCCTTGGTTACAGCTTCTCATCTTATCTTCTTTATAACAAATCTAGTCTGTCAGACTATTGTAATTTGTGACATTGCCCACTGACTAAAATAGCATTCATTTGTCAATTAGATAAAAAATTCACACAGATATGTTATACAATATCATAAAATTTACTGTTCAGCTTACTTCTCTGCTGGAAGTTGTCAGCAACCAACATGTAATCCAATCTAATTCCTGCTTCTTACGAGTATGCTTATTTTAGTGGCCTGATCTTTTAATGAAATCTTAATTTCATTGACTCGCTTGTGTTCTTTTTCCAGTAAATGGTTTCTGCTGGCTCCACTCATATTAATTTTTTTGTGAAGGTTCCTATATGTATTCTGTTGGCATTTTGGAAGTGAAGCTGCAACTTTCGAACATAAAAAAGGCTTTGGATGGTTCTTCAAGGTTGTACCTTGCCCTTCCTGTGTTTTTATTATTCTTGTTAAAATGGTTTTTCTTTGATCTCATAAAGAGGTACGCAGGTATTGTTAAGCTGCTTTGAAAAGTGTGGAAGGGATGCCTTTAGCCTGCGGAAATGAATAGATTTTTTATGCATATGGTTCTTTTAGTGAAAGCATATCTGTGTCATGAAATATCTTTGGCATGATCATCATGTCCACAAGGCATTCCAACTCAAACTCCATGGAACTTCATCGTATGCCTCGTGATCATGAAATCTGCATGCAACAAAAAAATCCACATGTATCATACAGAATGCACAAATGAATGCCGCTTGTACCTTCATCATGAAAACAAACATAAGCCAGCACAATACATCACCCTGAGGCATTTTGTACTATGGTTAATTATGATGCCATCCACATACAATAATGCATGAACCCCTACCACCAGACCAGACCTCCTAAACTATGCATGAACCCCCATTCTTTCTTCAAATCCCTCTTTTATGCCATTAATTTACATTATTAATTAATTTAGCATTACTTTGCATGGGTGCCAAGTGGCCTCCATGCTCTTAACTCTCCTAATTATACTTTATTAACTTAACAATGCTGTACTTTTAATGTTGTTGTTTAACTTTTCCCCTCTTTACTTTAATTTAATAAATATCTAATTTATTAATATAATCATAAGAGCTAATTATGCTTCTAATAATCTCACTTTTCCTAGTTAATCTTTGGGGTGTTACAGTAAAGATGAATTAGTAAAATTATATTCCTGTACTTCTTGGGAGTTATTTCCATTATCACTAGAGACTTGTATTTTTTAATTAACAAAATCAAAATATAGTATCATTTGATAATAGTCAAACCAACCTTGCTTGGAGTGTAAAGTCCCTGACTAGGCCTGATATGATTTTTGTGCTAACTGCTTGTGTAGTCTGGTTTAGGACTTTAATCAAACACTTAGGCCACTATGTAATGACACTACTTGAATATTTCAAAACTGATTTGACCACCCTGGTAGTTGGTTTTGGGATGGTTTGTGAATGGTGTTTCAGATCCTATACAATACATGCCATGCAATATGTAAACACAACTGATTTTCACTTGTATTTTATGCCAAGAAAGGAAAACTGACCACAATATATTAAACAATAGTAAGTCCACTATGGCTGTAACAACAGTAGCAATGTTTGCAATTGACCTAAAACATCAGATCAGCTATAACAGTAGCTGCAATATATTGATGGCAAACAACATATTTAAACAATCTGACCTGTAGATGACAGTCAACATTTGCAGCTCCTTTTTCTGGCTGTAGCGACCTCTGTGTGCCCAGAAATGTTGTGGACAGCCACCAAAAAAGGCAGACCAAAAGGAATATGTTCAACAGTAATGAGTTAGATGGTTTGCCCTTTAAATCTACCTCTGTACTGAGATTTTACCAGTAGCTTCACCTCTGTGACCTCCCACAGTGATAACAGTCTTTCCACCAGAGAATGCGGTCGCTATATGAAGACATGGCCTCCCAAAAATGGATACACAGCCCTCCAAGGATACATGCTGCCACCACAAGAAGAATACAGCCATCAATGATCACAATGAAGAACTACCACTGTAATGTCCCAAAGAAGACGTGGACTGATTTTTAAGCTGACTGCTTATGTATTTTTGGGTTGGGATTTTTGTCAAACACTTTGGTAACAATGCTTTGACACCTCTGTTGAATCACTGTTGGGTAATGGCCTGATTTTTTTGTATTGTTTTGGTGTTTGGTGGACAGTTAGGTTTCAGATCTCATACAATATAGAAATTGCTCATGAAATATGCATACAAAAAGTAACCATTTGCATTAATGCCAAGGAAATTACCCCACAGTAAATTATAGAATGGATGTAAGTTTTATTTGGTGCAACAACAGTACAAACAGTAGGTAAAAGTCAGATTTAGGGAGCGTTTTCAGACCTGCTGATAGTCAAGATGCTGGCAGTTCTCGTGTTGCTAAAACGACCCTCCTCAAAGTGTCACAGTCCCTTGTTGATGGCCACAACTCTGCCCACAATCTACAACACTTCAACAGCAGTATAAATCTGCCCCTTTTTGCAGCGATTTGGACAGCATGAATTGATGGCAAGGCAAGATGTATTGTCCTTGGTCTCTTCTACAGTCAAATCACTCCTCCTGTACTCAGTATGCCCTCCTTAGATGTTGCCTCTATCTCCAAAGGCTGCACTCTATTCCTGAGCTTCCAACTCTGAGTGTACGGTCCTCTTGGTCACTCTACAGTAGAATAAAGCAGTGGCTGCCAAGGATAAGGATGGGAATGAACTTTGTGCCCTTCTTAGGCAGCTGCACCCTCCTTGATATGTCTGCAAACTCAGAAAATTTCCACAAATATGCAAGTTTGTTGTGATTTCTTTTCCGGCAATGATGCACAATGAAAAGATCTAATTGATCTTTCTTTTCTCAATCAGCTAGAATGGATAGTTTCACCACCGAAACCAATTTCTCTCTTATGGTTTTCATCCCAAGAGCAAAAAGCCACAAAAGCTTTTCAAATTTCTTTTTCGAAAATGAAATTGTCATGAATGAATGAGAAAATGAGCCCAACTTCCTTTCATAACTTCATATGGCCTTTCTTCTGCTTTAAAAAAATAAAATGACTTTATAAAGCTTTTTATTCACTTTTCTCCAAAAGCCACTTTTATTAATTTATTAAGTCTTTTTACTCTAAAAAGTGATTTATTTCATTTTAAAACATTTTCGGGCATTGAGAGTCACTTTTCATCCTGTTGACCACCTAACCAACTAGGTGGGCAACCATGTACCATGCATGTGTACCATGTGACTTGAAGATGAGAAAGAAGTGTTACCACCGAAGTTGTACTTGGTGGTTTCTTCAAGCGAGCCGACAAAGTAGAACAAGGATACTTGTTCATTCTTCAGGGTTCAGAAGTCCGCCAGGCTTTTTCTGGGAGTCTATTAGAAATTTTTTGTAACACATGTTCATACCCCCTTGGGGAAATTGTAAAAAATGTGCTAGCATGTTCGATTTTTATAAAAGGATCAACTTCCCAGACTTGAGCATCAAGCTGACTAGCCTAGAGTGTATTTTCCCTTGGTTATTATTGGTTGTTGAACAAATTACTAATAATTTCTGAGTTTTTCACTCACACCTCCAAACTTGGGGTAGTTGTCTTGGTGGTTATGCCTTAGGAGGTTATTAGAGCCTCCATGTCAGTGTTTATAAACATGCTAGGCATTCAAATTGATTCGTATGGACATGTGCTAGCCCCCCCTAGAGTTTCGTCTGATTCCGAGAAAAATATTTTTTTTGCAAAATTAGGCCATTTTTAATGGTTTAATTAAAAAACTTCAAAATGTAATAAAAGATGGGTCCGGACCCCGTTTTTGGCGTAGGGATGCTTGTTTTCACACTCAGAGCATCCTCATTACCCCAAAGGCCACTTTTCATATGTTTTGGGCGGTCAGAACACCTCGTGGAGCATTATTCAGCTAATAGAGCATCATTTTGGCATTTTAATGCTAAATGTGCAACAAATCGGCACTAAAAGTAAAAAAAGTGATTGGATGACATGGGTTGGGTCCCCCATAAAGCATGCGATCCTCTTCATGTGAAGTTCAACTTAAAGCTTTGGTTATTTTGTGGTATATCGTATGGTTTAAAATGGTGACATCAACCTATGAAGCTTCATGCCAACTTCACCAAACAAGCTAGCGAGTTGTATGGGGTGGAGCCCCTTCATGTGGTAACTTTGGATAAAGCTTTGGTTGTGATATATTATATTATATGAAGCAACAAGCATGTGAGTTGGAAGTAGTAGTGAATGTATTAGAGGGCGACGTCAAAGGATCCCAAGAATCACATGCAAGAGGCTTATGATGAGAAAATGAAAAAGATGAATGATAGGATGGAGTCCTTACAAGTCAATTGTGCAAATCAACTAAAGAATATGTAAAACCGGGTGATAAACATGGAAAGAGCTCAAACCAGTCAGAAGAATTTTTCTCCCAAGGGTAATTGGGTTAAAAAGAAAGCCCCACAAGAGAATAGGCCCCCTAATCAGGTAGATTCCACCAACATGGTTGAAGAAGTCATTCCTTACCGCAGACCCTGTGAGGCCCTTCATGAAGAGTCCACCTGTTACATGGCCTGTCAAATCTTAGATTATGGTCTTCCAGAGTGAAGTGATAGTGAGGAATATTCAAGAGATCCTGAGTATGTCAACACAGTAGGACAGATCCATTCGGTTACTGTTATCACACATATAGTAGGCGGGCTACCATATTCTATTTTTCAGATTCCAGTGCACTTTCCAGCCAGTTCCCTTACATATGAGATGTTGAGATGAGCATCTATGATGGATCATTATTTGATGATGGACTATAATACTTTCCCATGCCATGACTGAGTCTTAGGACACTCAGATTTGAGGACTGATGTAGCCATTTAGCCATTCACAAAGTAGTCAGTATTACCCAGAGTTGCAGGAGAAGTGTCTCATTAGACAGATGTTGTTTCAGATTGGTTATATACATGTATATGACTCAACATATATTATCTTGTGTTATGGTAATTATTGCTTTTATACTTATTCTTGTGACATGTCTTAGCATTTAGTGTCATGATCTAGCAGTCATATAAATATGTGGACTTGGATGTATTGATATTATGTATGTATGTCCCTACCAAGACTTGGAAGTTCTTGACCCATACTCATTGGTCTTATCCTCCTTAGGGAGAATAGAGGTGATCATTCCCACCATACTTTGGCTTGCTAGTGTTGGTTTCATTGTTCACTGTCTCCACCCATCCATTACCTTCTAGTTATGTTTTTAGCCCGACAAACTACTTGACTTGTGGCATGGAGGACCTTTCTCCACTAGAGCCTCTGTGTTGGATAAGCTTCCCTGTTTATTTGTGTCTCGGCTCTGAGTTGCTTAGGTTGTGTTGGCTAAACCTGAAACAAATAGCGCTGCCATTAATACAATGTATTTAGAAATGAAATGAATATGTTATAAAAAAGCCCATTTATGAAAAATAATGTTTTTGAACATACATGAATGCAAGGCAAGCCTAATGAAATTCGCTATGAAGTATATTGAAATGGATATCTTGTGAAAACCCATTCATGAAAAGTTTTGTTTTTAAACATACATAAATGCATATAGCCTCAATAATAAAATCCGTGTAATTAATGCATGGACCAAGGCTATGGAAATTCGAAGGCCCCAAAAGCAATGGTTCTTAAAAAGTTATATCTAAAGATTGCTGGCCTCACTTGTATTTGATTTGGATTGTGAGCATTTGTCAAGGTGAATAAGCATCTCTGAACGTAACTTATCCATTTGTGAGACACTGCCATCCCCTGTGTTGTTGCTTGTCCAGCGTATGCTAGAGTGAATATCCCCTTTCCATATCCAAAGTGCCATAGTGTCAAGTTGGTAGTCACCCTTTATTTTAACAATTTGATTTCTATCCCTCACCCTTCACTAGCAAATTGATTACAACTATGAAGTGAGTATGGTCTTGAAAGTCTGGTCTGAGTTATAATTAATTAAAGAAACTCTATATTTGGTTGATAGATCGCTAGTGAAATGATTGCTGCTTGTTATAATTGTTATTTGAATGATTTGTAGAGCATGTCTTAATCTATAAACACTTGCAGTAGATTGATGTTATCCTGGGTTGTATTATTGATTATTTGATCAGTTACAAATTATTATTTTATCTGCTTCGGCATATTGGATATTGTACATGATCATGCAGAGATCTATAGGGTGTACGAGTATGCACCTTAGATGGATTTGGGTTCCTCAAATCCAATGAGACAGTTTATTTTTAGTTTCGGGCAGTTACAGTGATGATTTGTCTCAGTATGCCATTTTGGTGTAGTTTTGCAATGCTAAGTTGCCTGTCAGAGCAGAGAGGTGATTTGATTGATTCACCTAGGGCACTGTATGAGGAGGGGGTGGTCCAGCTACTTGTTTTAACCATTTTACCCCCCTCCTAGAGAGCCTGGTGGGATTAGTTTGGCAATGCTGGCACTCTAGGAGGCAGTTTGGGCCATATCACATTTCCTGAGGCATATTAAAAATAATAAAAGTGGCTACTAAAGAATTTGATTTGGGCTATTGAGGAAAGAAAATGGCATTGGTGTTGATGTATTTGTAACTTCGGAATGTATTCACTTGTATATCTTATGTATTGTACCCCGATGTTTATTCCGGGAAGTATCTATAATGTAATTGAGTCATGTCATGCCCCGATGTTTCGATCGGGAGATTCAATAATGTAAACAAGTCATGTAAATTCATTGAGGTTAACCCTCCATTGTAAGTCGGGGCAATAATCCCCACAGTTGTGGGGCACTAGGGTTATTAGACACTCCTAGAGAAGTCGGATCTGGTAAGTAATTGTTAAGGGAGGCCGACTTGTTGGAGTGGACATAAAGTGAACGAAAGAATATAAAGAGAAGTGAGGCTCTCCTCATTTCTACACATAACACACAGACTCACTCATCGGGGCGCATGAGTGAGAGAGGAGAAGCTCTCTCAAGTGAGAGAGAGAGAGAACAATTGTTGGAGATCATCTTTTCTGTCTTTGGGTTTTACGGATGCCATTGGTGCTCATTCTATCTCTGAGGAAGTTGCGGGGTTTTCTTCTTTATGGTTTCCTCGAGGAAAATTCTTTGCGTCTCTTGTCTGTTCTGTTTATTGCTGTGCATGTTATTTTCTTAGATAAGAGCCTAAGATCATATTGCTTAAATGATAAAAATCTAACAATGGGATGAGTTTTGATGATGAGGGTGATGTCTTCCACTCCTTTACCAGTTTCAACACTTGGATAGACCCACATCCATCTCTCCGACATATTTTATTATTTTTTGGAGCTTTTGGAGGCTCATGATTTCCTTAGAGAGGCACTATTTTGCATTATATTTATTTTTATTGTGCCACGGGGACACACTAGGGATGTTAGTTAATACCCCCTAACCCACCATGAGCTTTATTCATTTTTATTCAGTGGGATCCCCTCTCCTAGGGTGATTTAGTCCATTGATATATTATATTATTGTATTGATCTATGTACTTTATGTTGATCTCGGCTCAACCGTTGATTAGAATATTTTGATTTTTTAATCTTAGTCATCCATTTGAAAGGTGGTTAGGAGTTTGTTATCTTTCATTCTCATTTTAAGGAGAGAGCTTCTCATTGTAAAGGGGTGGAGAGATCTAGAGATTTTTGGCTCTGGGCTATTGGAATAAAAATACTTTCTTGGGCATCTTGGATCTTAGAATTGGAATGCTTGTGGTGATTGTAAATGTTTCTTTCTCTGCACTGACAGACACTGGTGGCCATCTTGATTTTATCTTCAACTAACATTGTTTTGCAGGCAAAGAAGATGTTTTGGAGTGGTGTGAATTGGTGGGGAGGCCTACCCTTCAAGCTTCAAGAGGACGTTTTGGGTGACAGGGAGTTGTTTTGTCTTTTGTACCAACAATTCATTTTTCTCATCTCTTTGTATGCATCTCTTTCCATTCTTGATTGATTGATTGACCTTTGTGTCTTTGATTGACAGAAATAGGAAAATCGATTTGGTTGAAGGAGGCAAAACGTTGGCAAAAAGGGCTCATCAAAGTTTGGCATTTGATCTTTGTGGGAAGTAAATCCTTGTCACAAGCCTCTTCCATTTTCATATTCCAAGTATGTTCTATGAGGTATGGAATTCTTCTATCCTATCCTTCTATTCTTTAAGATCTCAAAACCCTCATTGATTAAAACCCTCATTTTCACTTTTTTTTAGATCTTCTTGGATCTAGCTTGGCTTTGGGAATAATAAAAAGAACCCACCTCTATAGCATCCATGGCAATTCGGATATATAGTTTGGTGGCAATCGAGCTTCCTTGGGTGAGGTCGCACTCATTGGTTGGGTGAGTTTTGCTAGTTCTCTCACTTGGGTAGGTGAGATCCCGCTTGATTTGCACCCCTCATTTGATAACCTGTCCCTAGTGCTTCACTCCTTTGATTTTTTCCTTGTGGGCCCCATTCCTCATTTTGAGGGTTGTGCCCCATTTGGGTCATTGGGTGATGCATTTTCAAGCTTAGATCTATGGAGATCTAGCCTACCTTGGGGCATGCCACTTAAAAACCACCTTGATAATTGCCTTAACTACCCTGATCTACAATTTGGCATAATTTGGACTCCATTTGCCCCTCCATCTAAAGGCACTAGTCTCCTTGGGCCAATTCACACTCCTTGGGGATTGTGCCATATGTAAAGATCCCATATTATGGTGTGTCTAATTTACCTTATATCCACAGATCCACATCATCAAACACCACTTACCACCATATCACCCCTAATTTGACCTTGTGGGACCCATTTGAATCATTTCCCTATTTTAAGGAAGTGGGGCCTACTTGTGTATTTCATGGTGTTAGATCTATCTCTTTGGTCCTCCTAGGTGGCCTAACTCATTCATTGGTTGAAACATTCATAATATATTAAGCCTCTTCAACCACACTTAAACTCTTGGGCTCACCTAAGCTTGCATTGGTTTTCGTAACTCAATTTACACACTGCCCTATAAACCTTTGCTTTGGCTAATCTTCTTTGATTGGTTATAGGGTCTCCACCTTGGTTGTGATTTTTCATAATCTAAAGTGAAGAGTGCCTCGGTTGATGTGACTCCCAACTTGCATTGGGAACCGTTGCACTTCTTGGGTCACCTCTTTAGTTGTCCATCTCCTCTGCTGTCCTAGACGGGATACCTTTAGGGACAATGACAAGTTGTGTGATAACATTTTTGACGCCGTTGCTGGGGAGGTAGTGGCTTACCTCACGTGTCTACGAGTATCCATGCATAACTCATATCTTATTGCATCCGGATTAATCTAGATGGTTATCATCTCAATATTTAATTAAACATAGCCATGTATTTGTCACTCACTCTCTCCCTGCGTTTTAGCGACATACATCTTGGTAGAAGAGTTTAAAGTCTACCGGGTGACTCCAAACCGTGACTTCGTTGAGGAGCGATCCCATGAGCATCCCTACAACCTTAGAAGTAAATCAAATCTAAATCAATTGGAAGAAACCCCATTTACTTATCGTAGGAAAGATCCCAAAGGTCAATCAACTAATTTCTTTTGGAAAATTGCTAACACTGATTCTCCAAACCGTTTCTTGGGATCCCCATCAACTAAGTCGACTCCTCTTCCCTCGTCTCCTAATCCTAATCTTAATGTAAGTCCAGTCAATCCAATGGCAGGGACTAATCAATCTAACCCTGGCAACTCCACAACGCGACTCCACTGAGAAGCGAACCCATCACATAAATCATAATGAATTCAGATATATTATTAAGATGCATGAAGGAATTAATCGAAAACATAAATGAAGCTAGAAGCAAAATAAAGAAAGGGATAAATGGAGGTCAGATTCTTGGTATGAGGATGATCTTGAACATGATTAGGGGTATGAGTCTTGTTGTCCACTGATTGCACATCAGCAGCAGAAATCTTCTGAAAGTTGTCTCCTCACTTAGGAAAGTGGGAGAGGTGTGACCTTGGGGGCAAGCACAGAGCTAGGTACTGTCACCTACTCCTAGCTCCTCTGTTTAGGCTAATGCTTAACGAAGCCAAGGGGGGTAGTCCCTAACAAAGAGTTTTCTAAGGCTCAATGTGGTTAAAGTGTTTTAATTAGTTGCGGATGCGGATGGGTGTTTTTTAGGAGTTATTATGATTAGAAGGTGTTATACTTGTTATAAATGTGACACAAAATCAAAGAGCAGTCCACATTGCAACAAGAGATTAAAAGATAAGTTTAAATTCTAGACTTTAATTAAGCATTCAATGATAGCAATTATAATAAACCACAGACAATTGATCAATATAAGATAATTATGCAAATTCAATCAAGGACCAGTGCCTTATGGAGTCAATGATACTGAAATGCGCAAATAAAACAGTAAGTCTAGGAATCCAACTAGTGAGTATTAGATTGTGCGAGTGCTCTTGGTAAGTTTTAAGAATTTTAAAGATGATTTTGCTTAAGGTGTCTAGGAAACCTAACTGGAAATACTTTCAGTGGCTCCGTTCGAAGACATGACGGACCTGTTTGGAATCACAAGCTAGGTGTTCATAGAATTTAACCAGCGAGTGTCCAGATTGGGTTGCCCGGCGTTCACACTTGGAATTTGCCCACTACTTGAGTATTTATCGAGATAACGCCGGTGCGTTGGTTATGGGGTGAAAGTTTTATTAGGTTACTCTTGCAGGGTTTAAGGATCCAGTGTCGTTTCTAGGTACTTCGATTTGAGATTGATCAGAGCATACTTCGGCAAGGAGGGGAGGGAGTTAATTAATTAAAGGGGTGTGTGTTGCAAATTTTATTTAATTAGTTAATTAAAACTCTCCGACAGAGAGCGCTCTTGACCTCGTCTTATGGCAGTGGTTCAAGAGTTTTATCTAATCTAAATGCTTAATGCAAGGATGTGCAAATCTGATGATGCTCTCCGATAGAGAGTGCTCTTGACTTGTGTTCTTGCAAGTTCAAGAGTCTTACTTATTGATTAGTTAAACCAGAAAACAATATGATGCATGAAAGTAAAGGCAAGACAGTTAAACAAACTCTCCGACAGAGAGCACTCTTGATCCACCTTATGGTGAGATTCAAGAGATTATGGTTTCTTTTAAGATTGACTATTATATAGAAAGATACCAAAATGCAATTAATAAAGTCTAATCTGACAATTAGTGATTATACTAAATGAACAACTAGCAATTAGTGGAAATGAAAACTAAGTACTCTTAAGTTAAAACTATGCTAAGAAACATGAAAAGGAAAACGATACACACTTTCCCCAAATAGGGGAAGTAAAAAAGATGGGAGGCTTGCTCCCACTTAGCTTTTTTATTAAATTTTTTTACAATGCTTGTTATGCTCAGCTTCTTCTTGAATGAGCAAATGGTGAGAAAGGGAAGAAAGAGGAGGGAGATGTTTTAGTCTTTCTGCTCTTGCTTGCTTCCTTGTTTGTTTTTAGCCTTTGGGCTCTCCTTCACCTGCCTGAAACTAAGAGCTCTAAACACAAACTTGTTATGGTGTTAGTTTAGAAACATAAATTGAAACTAGATCTACAAACTAATTAACAAAAAGAAAACCAAACTACTCAATCTTTACCAAAAAACGGAAGAAGAAAAAGAGGAGTAAAAAGCTAAGGAAAGAGGAGTGAAGAAGGGGTGAAGAGAGGATAAAAGAAGGTCAAAGAATGCTGGAAACAAAGGCAAAAAGAGGGCTGCAAAAAGTGATGAAGAAGGCTGAAAATAAGGCCCAAAAGGTGGCTGCAAATCAGGGCCAAAAGAGGGCTGCAAAAGGTGAAGAAAGAGGCCTAAAGAGGGCTGCAAAAAGTGATGAAGAAGGCTGAAAATAAGGCCCAAAAGGTGGCTGCAAATCAGGGCCAAAAGATGGCTGCAAAAGGTGAAGAAAGAGGACTAAAGAGGGCTGTTCAAAAGGTACAAAAGAGGGCAAAAGTGGACAACGAAAGAAGGGAAGAAGTGGCTGCAATAAAAAGACAAGTAAGGCTGCAAATTGCAAACAGGACAGCCAACAGGGGCATAAGGCTTGGTGAATGAATGTTCACTTTAGCCCAAACCTTGCCCTAACCCAAAAATGTAAAGATTTCATAAATTTTGAAGGATGAATAATAATGAAGACAAACACTCAAACTTGTGGCTTTTTGATGATGCTTGGATTCCTTGAAGCTTGAAAATTTCAGAAGTTGTCTTGACTTCAAGAGGAGAGGATGCACCTGAGCTCAAACTCCTACTTGATTCGATGAGGTGATCTACACAAATTCAACTCAACACTTGCAAAAAGATGGATTAGATCATGTATGTTTTATCAATTAAAATGTAAAAGAGCATATCATATAACTGAATAATCAATGCTACTTTCAATTCCTAAGAGCAAAATCATAAAAGATTAAATTGAAACTTCAAATAATCGATCTTACGTGCTTATAGAAGCCTTCTAAAGCATGAATCATTATCCAACATGAGCATGAAAAGAAAAAAATTTGAAACATTATCACCTCATTCGCTAAGCATTTATCCACATTTAACAAACGATGTAAGCCTCGAAAGCCTTAAAATTTATTCCACGGTTGCATAAAGCAACAAGCATTACAGAGTTTGGACAGAGTTTCTCTACACAAAAATTCATCCGAATAGAGCTAAAGGAGCCTCTATTTATACAATGAATGAAGAACCCAAAACCCTAAAACCAGAAAACCAGACCTAACCGGACTGGCCACCACTGAAAGACCGGACCTAAAGAAGACGAGTTGGGAATGAGGGGAGGCCTCCACCTAGGCAAGGCGCCCCCATTCCAACCCTCAGTAGCAAAAACCAAGTCCAGATCCATCCCACACGTGTGAGGGCACATCTGCTGGAGAGAGAAGGCGTGAGCATGAAAGGAGGCGTGATCTGGTAGGTAAAGCCCCAACTTAGGTATGGAGGAGCCATTGCTAGGTCTGGAGAGGCCACTACCAGTGTAATCCTCAATCTTTACCTCGATCAAATCATCAAACCAATGAGAGCTCTCCATCTCATCCAATTCGGGAGTTTAGTTGGAGATGACAAATCTGTTAACTGAATATATCTTTATTGCTCACTGAATGCTGACTGAAGTTGAGTTATGATAACTCCAATCATCATAAATGCCCATTGAGATGTCATTTAGCCTTTTATTTCACTGAATTTGGATTAATTTGGAGAGTTTTAATTTTCTCCAAAATAATCATTTTTTTCCCCAAAAATGACTTTTTTGAGAAAATGAGCATTACTTGTCTGATTGATGATCTGAAAGTTGGATCTGACTGGCTGGCCGATCAAGAATGATTTTTGGCTTAAGGTTAGAGCCTTCAATCACTGAAAATGGAGTGTGGATGACTAACTTATTACAAACGAGATTTTTCCAATTAAGTTATGGAAAAATTAATAAAAAAGCTTAGGGAAATAATTAAAAAATTAAAAAATAATTTTTTAACCCGTCCGAAATTTTTTAAATGTCCTATTGACTTAGGACATGACCATGCTCTATTCTAACAATGCCTAGTAGGTTTATAAACACTTAGTTGGGCTCTAATAACCCCCCAAGGCTCAAGATTCAAAATCGGGCATTCTAGCTTTGGAGGAAGCGGGAGAAAACCTTGTCAATTATACTCGGCTATAGGCAAAGCATAATTGTCAAGGGCAAAAAACTCTCTGGAATACCTTAGTTGAGATTCTACGTCTTAGGAGACTGAACCACTCAAAATACCCTACTAGCATATTTTATTACAAACCCCGCGGGGCCATGGTCAAAATTATTCAAATGAAAAACTGGCTAGCCAATATTTGCTAGACATGAAGACGGATCAACTGATACATTGGAATCAAACATTGGACATGTTTGTCAACCGGCGGCTCCTCAGGTAACCCAACTATGGTACAAAAAAGTTGGTAACAAGTTTAATTATCGCGATTCTTATGATACCCACCAATTCCCTTACCCACGCTATAAAGAATGCCTCACCATCTCTACTGAGCCGATGAGAAAGTATCAAACCCAACCGAAGCCGAGAATGATTGATCTTGGTAATCCTATTAGGTACCCAACTCAAATAACTAGAGCTATTAGGAAAGAGGCTAAACCTTCTCCTTTTGACTTTTCTGAATACCGGGGGCACCTCATCCTTTGCCAAACGGTTACACTAGGAGGTTGCCCCAGTTTAATGGAAATAAGGATATCTATTGAAAGCCATTTGGATACTCTCTGCAATTACATGGAAATTAGAGGTGCGGACAATGAAGATTTTTATATGCGAGTCTTAGGAGAATCCTTGCAAGGGGATGTTCAACTATGGTTTGATCATTTAGCACCAGAATCCATCACTGGGTATGACATGTTCACAGATTTGTTAATAGATAAGTGGGGTAGGAACACTGATAATTCTTTAGAGTGTAAATCTAGCAATGATTGTGCAGTTGATAATCAATATATTGACAATTTGTTTTCTCAATTGGATCATTCCTCTCTTGAAATGTTCCAAATTATGAGCGTGCCTGCAATCCATAAGAATATTACATAGTACTTTGAGAATAATGTTTCAAAACCTCATGCTGAAATTAAGAGGGATATCAATCAAATCATACAAGATACTCTGTTATCATTACCCGAAGCAGTCATAGAGCAAGTCTTGGATTTAATTCGTGGAAGGGAACCTAACAATCACCATCAAGAACCATCTATAGTTGAGCCTTCCATTTGTGAGTCTATTATAGAGCCTTTAAAAGAGCAACTCCATAGTCATTGCCTAATGGACGATAATTTGAGTCAGTATTCAAGCTATCCGAATCTGGATTCAGACTTTGATTATGTCTCTGCAGAAGAAGAAAAGATTGAAATTTTTGTTGAGGAGAAATCATGTGGTCATATTGTGGTTGAAGACCAAGTTTGTGAGGATGATAGGGAAGTTAGAAATGAACATATTGATATTTTTCCTTATCAAATTAATGATGATGATCATTTATCCTCAGTTGGATGTAATGAACAATCTAAAGAACAACCACATGATGATGATATACTAGTGAGTGAACTTGCCCTAGAGCGTTCTTTGTCACATCTTTCAAGCTGGAATCTATGTCCAAATAGTCATCAAGAGCCTTCGAGGAATGATTTTTGTAATGTTGTTGCTATTCCCCATCAGATTTTTGGTCAAGGTGATTTGGTTGAGGAGATTAATCATAGTGAGTCTAGTTCTTGGAAGGTTAGTGTTGATCTTGACAATTTCTTTAACACATGTCCCATATTGCATACAAGATTGGTGTTAGCACCTTTAGGTGATGCAAATGAAGTTTTAATCTCCACCCTCCCGTCCCAAATTTTCGAGCCTTCTTGTATGGGTTTGTGTTCTAATCAAGCTATTACTTTTGAAATTTCCAGTCAGGAGTTTGAGCATGGCCACATAATTGGAGAAAGTGCGCTTCATTTCCCTTTTTGGTCCTCCGTAATGAGTAATATTTTTCAATTTATAAATCTTTCTTATGGGTGGTTGGAGAAGGTGTATAAAGATCAATTTCATATTTTCTCCATTTTTAAGCAACAAATGGGCTTGATCTCATTCATAGTTTCATTACACTACAACTTGTCCCCATTTGATTCTTCAATTCCTTCTGGAGTGAATAGAATTGAATGGCCTAGTAAGGTAGAGGAGAAAACAAAGAACAGTTTGGAGTGGTTGAGTCATGAGTCATATTGTATTCTTCCATCAGGAACGAACTTGCATACTTTTTATGATCCTATCGGTGTCTTGATGGATGAGAAAAGGAAAGTCAATTTCAGCCTTGGCATGATTTCATTCCATATTGTCTAGATCTTTCTTTGAATTTCAAATAGCAAGTTAGAATGGTTTCAATTTTCATTTACATTACTCTTAAACCATCTCTGGCTTGTTGGATCATTTACTGTAAAGGAAGCTCAATAGATTCGTTCAACAAGTGGTTGCATTGGATTTATGATTTTACTTAACACTCGTCTAAATTGGTTAGAGTAGGGTAGGTAGGATTGAATAAGCCTCTTTTGGGCAGTAGTTTTTAGCTATTAAGTCTGGCACTTTTTGTCTTTTCCTTGAAGCTTGCCTTTAAAGCTCTTAGCATAGACCTAGGTGTTTGTCTTTTTCCTGCACAATAAAACCAAACTCCTTTTGAGTTGTTAGCTTAGCATTTCCATTTATGCTTTTCGGTTTCTGATATAGATTAGATTTCTTTCAGCATTTTTATATTTTTCCCATACATGCTTCATGAGGTATTCTAGTGGCTATGAGCGTAGATACAAGTGCAAAAATAAAGAAAAAGATGAAAGCAAGGATGATGAGTTGCTGATGAAGATTGATGCAGAGCAGTTCGAGACCAGAGATTCCGAGGTTCTCAAGCGCTCTCTCTTTTAGAGCACTTGTCCCAGTTGGAGCCAGATGTTATCACACATATAGTAGTCGGGCTACCATATTCTATTTTTTAGATTCCAATACACTTTCTAGCCAGTTCCCTTACATATGAGATGTTGAGATGAGCATCTATGATGGATCATTATTTGATGATGGACTATAGTACTTTCCCATGCCATGAATGAGTCTCAAGACACTCAGATTTGAGGACTGATGTAGCCATTTAGCCATTCACAGAGTAGACAATATTGCCTAGAGTTGCAACAAAAATGTCTCATTAGACAGGTGTTGTTTCAGATTGGTTATTTACATGTATATGACTTGGTAGATATTATCTTGTGTTATGGTTATTATTGCTTTTATACTTATTCTTGTGACATGTCTTAGCATTTAGTGTCATGATCTGGCGGTCCCATAAATATATGGACTTGGACGTATTGATATTATGTATGTATGTCCCTACCTAGACTTGGAAGTTCTCAACCCATACTCATTGGTCTTACCCTCCTTCGGGAGAATAGAGGTGATCATTCCCACCATACTTTGGCTTGCTAGTGTTGGTTTCATTGTTCACTATCTCCACCCATCCATTACCTTCTAGTTATGTTTTTAGCCCAACATACTACTTGACTTGTGGCATGGAGGACCTTTCCCCACTAGAGCCTCTGTGTTGGACAAGATTCCCTGTTTATTTGTGTCTCGGCTTTGAGTTGCCTAGGTTGTGTTGGCTAAACCTGAAACAAACAGCGCTGCCATCAATACAACGTATTTGGAAATGAAATGAATATCTTATAAAAAAGCCCATTCATGAAAAGTAGTGTTTTTGAACATACATGAATGCAAGGCAAGCTTGATGAAATTGGCTATGAAATATATTGAAATGAATATCTTGTGAAAATCCATTCATGAAAAGTAGCGTTTTTAAACATACATAAATGGCTAAAGCCTCAGTAATAAAATCCATGTAATTAATGCATGGACCAAGGCTATGGAAATTCGAAGGCCCAAAAGGCAATGGTTCTTAAAAAGTTATATCTAAAGATTGCTGTCCTCGCTTGTATTTGGTTTGGATTGTGAGCATTTGTCAAGGTGAATAAGCATCTCTGAACGTAACTTATCCATCTGTGAGACACTGCCATCCCCTGTGTTGTTGCTTGTCCAACATATGCTAGAGTGAATATAGCCTTTCCATATCCAAAGTGCCACAGTGTCAAGTTGGTAGTCACCCTTTATCTTAACCATTTGATTTCTAGCCCTCACCCTTCACTAGCAAATTGATTACAACTTTGAAGTGAGTATGGTCTTGAAAGTCTGGTCTGAGTTATAATTAATTAAAGAAACTCTATATTTGGTTGATAGATCGCTAGTGAAATGATTGCTATTTGTTATAATTGTTATTTGAATGATTTGTAGAGCATGTCTTAACCTATAAACACTTGCAGCAGATTGATGTTATCTTGGGTTGTATTATTGATTATTTGATCAGTTACAAATTATTATTTTATCTGCTTCGGCATGTTGGATATTGTACTTGATCATGCAGAGATCTGTAGAGTGTATGAGTATGCACCTTAGATGGATTTGAGTTCCTTGAGTCCAATGAGACAGTTTGTTTTCAGTTCTGGGTAGTTACAGTGATGATTTGTCTCAGTGTACCATTTTGGTGCAGTTTTGCCATGCTGAGTGGCCTGTCAGAGCAGTGAGGTGATTTGATTGATTCACCTAGGGCACTGTATGAAGAGGGGGTGGTCCAGCCACTTGTTTTTACAATTTTACCCCCTTCCCAGAGAGCTTGGTGGGATCAGTTTGACAACGCTGGCACTCTAGGAGGCAGTTTTGGGCCATATCATGTTTTCCGAGGCAGATTAAAAATAATAAAAATGGCTACTAAAGAATTCGATTTGGGCTACTGAGGCAAAGAAATGGCATGGGATGAGTTTTGATGATGAGGGTGATGTCTTCCACTCTAGCAGTTTCAACACTTGGATGGACCCACATCCATCTCTTCGGCATATTTTATTTTTTTTTGGAGCGTTTGGAGGCTCACGATTTCCTCATAGAGGCATTATTTTGCATTATATTTATTTTTATTGTGCCATGGGGACACACTAGGGGTGTTAGGTAATACCCCCTGGACCCACCATGAGCTTTATTCATTTTTATTGAGTGGGATCCCCTCTCCTAGGGTGATTTAGTTCATTGATATATTATATTATTCTATTGATCCATGTAGTTTATGTTGAGCTCGTCTCAACCGTTGATTAGAATATTTTGATCTTTTAATCTTAGTCATCCATTTGAAAGGTGGTTAGGAGTTTGTTATCTCTCATTCCTATTTAAGGGAGAGAGCTTTTCATTGTAAAGGGGTGGAGAGATCTAGAGATTTTTGGCTCTAGGCTATTGGAATAAAAATACTTTCATGGGCATCTTGGATCTTGGAATTGGAATGCTTGTGGTGATTGTAAATGCTTCTTCCTCTGCACTAACAGACATTGGTGGCCATCTTGATTTTATCTTCAACTAACATTGTTTTGCAGGCAAAGAAAACATTTTGGAGGGGTGCAAATTGGTGGGGAGGCCTACCCTTCAAGCTTCAAGAGGATGTTTTGGGTGACAGGGAGTTGTTTTGTCTTTTGTACCAACAATTCATTTTTCTCATCTCTTTGTATGCATCTCTTTCCATTCTTGATTGATTGATTGATCTTTGTGTCTTTGAATGACAGGAATAGGAAAATTGATTTGGTTGAAGGAGGAAAAACTTTGGCAAGAAGGGCTCATCAAAGTTTGGCATTTGATCTTTGTAGGAAGTAATCCTCGTCACAAGCCTCTTCCATTTTTATCTTCCAGGTATATTCTATGAGGTATGAAATTCCTCTATCCTATCCATCTATTCTTTTAGATCTCAAAACCCTCATTTTCATTTTTTTTACATCTACTTGGATCTAGCTTGGCTTTGGGAATAATAAAAAGAACCCGCCTCTATAGCATACACAACAATTCAGATCTATTATTTGGTGGCAATCGGGCTTCCTTGGGTGAGGTTGCACTCCTTGGTTGGGTGAGTTTTGCTAATTCTCTCACTTGGGTAGGTGAGATCTTGCTTGATTTGCACTCCTCTCATTTGATAACCTACCGTGCTTCACTCCTTCGAATTTTGCCTTGTGGGCCCCATTCCTCATTTTGAGGATTGTGCCCTACTTGGGTCATTGGGTGATGCATTTTCAAGCTTAGATCTATGGAGATCTAGCCTATCTTGGGGTATGCCACCTAAAACCCACCTTGATAATTACCTTAACTACCTTGATCTACAATTTGGCATAATTTGGACTTCATTTGCTCCTCCATCTAAAGGCATTAGTCTCCTTAGGGATTGTGTCATATGCTAACACCCCTTATGTGGGTGTGTCTAATTTACCTTGAATCCATAGATCCACATCATCAAACACCCCTTAGCGCCATATCACCCCTAATTTGAGCTTGTGGGACCGATTTGAATCATTTCCCTATTTTTAGGAAGTGGGCCCTACTTGTGTATTTCATGGTGTTAGATCTATCTCTCTGGTCCTCCTAGGTGGCCTATCTCATTCATTGGTTGAAACATTCCTAATATCTTAAGCCTTTTCAACCACACTTAAATTCTTGGGCTCACCCAAGCTTGCATTGGTTTCCCTAACTCAATTTATACACTCCCCTATAAACCTTTGCTTTGGCTAATATTCTTTGATTGGTTATAGGTTCTCCCCCTTGGTTGTATTTTTTCATAATCTAAAGTGAAGAGTGCTTCGGTTGATGTGACTCCCAGCTTGCATTGGGAACCGTTGCACTTCGTGGGTCACCTCTTTAGTTGTCCATCTCCTCTACCGTCCCGGATGGGATACCTTTAGGAACAATGACAAGTTGTGTGATAACAGATACCGCAGAAACCTGGAGTCAAGCGAGAGAGTATAGTAAACAAGTGGATAACCTTACTAAGAAATTTGGTGCTAAGCCTACAACTGAAAAAATTAAAGAAATTCCTAATTTCAAAGGCCTTACCTATCAGAGAAGGTACAGTCCAGGAACTTCCAAGAGTAAAGAGTATCCTCTTAAGGTAACCACTCCCCCTGATTCAGATAATGTAGGTCTTGATTTGGGAACTTGGTTTTCGAAAGATAAAGTGTCAGTCCTTGCAAGTGAAATAGGTAAAATTCTAGACCAAAGAGAAAAGTTGTTTAAAGTATTAAACATTCCATCTCCCAAAAGGTTAATTTTTAAAGAACCTTTCAAAGAACCTTCTCCAGCTCAAATTAATGTCCTAGATGATTCGGTTGGAATTTCGCATACTATGGATTCAAGAAAAGATCATCCCCTTTTCTGTGTATCATTGATGATAGGTGATCTTCTTCTACATATTTGTATGCTTGATTCAGGATCCTCTTCTAATATAATGACTGGGAAAATTATGGAACAGTTGAACCTAAGAACAACTTGGCCTTATCGAAATGACTGTGTTATGGATTCTAGAGAAGTGGATGTGGTAGGAATTATCCTAAATCAACAGGTGAGACTAGCTAAGTACCCAGATATTCACATAGCCGTGGACATTCTCGTGATTGATGTGCCAGATAAATGGGGGATGTCGTTGTCTAGAAAGTGGGCTGCTACCTTGGGAGGATGGATCCAAATGGACTGGACTTATGCTACAATACCTACATCAAAAGATTCATGGGTAAAGTTGCATAATGAAAAGGAAAAGAAATATCACGTCGAAAACCCTAACAGACCCTTAAATGAGTATGTTTACTACGTTGATGATATTGGAACCTACACTTGCTATTCTACCATTTTGGCTTCCCTTTAAGAAAATATAAAAGATGAGAAGGTAGATGAGATATGGAGGATGAATTTTGACAGGGCTCATTCTAGATCAGGAAAGGGGGCTGGTGTGGTCATCACTTCACCTAAAGTGGAAACTTTTTAATTTTGCCCATATATTAAAATTTGAAGCAACGAACAACGTAGCAGAATATGACGCACTTTTACTTGGCTTGGAAACGACAAAGGATATGGGGATAAAAATGTTAAGCATAAGTGGCGACTTTGATTTGATAATCCTCCGAGTTAAGAATGAATTTGCTTGTAAGTGTAAAAGGTTGAAATAATATAGAAATGCAGTTTGGGACACGATGGAATATTTTGATGCTTTAAACTTAACTTCAATTCATAGAGATGAAAACAACTTAGCAGACAAGCTGGCAATAGCAGCCTCAACTCTCCAACCCTCTAAGGAATTATTGAACGGTGATGGTAAATTAGAGATAAATTTTAGACCATTTGTTCAGACAACATGGAACATTGGCAGGTTTTCCAAAGTGATGAACAAATTCCAAAGTTTCTTCATAATGTGGATGAGTTTTCCAACTTTAATGTCAACTTTCAGGAGGAAGGAAAAGAGTATTAGGGAGAAGGTAACCAGTTTGACAATCCAGTACCTCATGGCCTTGTGGGACTCGAGCAAATTTTTGATAGACATGATGGCAGAAAGAATAATATTGATTCAGTGAAACCTGGAGATTACATAGAAATCAATATTGGATTAGATAAAAACCCAAAATTGATAAAAATTGGAAAAGGGACATCTGAAAAGGAAATGAATGACTTAATAAACTTGGTTAAAGAATATAGGGACGTATTTGCCTTCACATATGATGAGCTTAAGGCATCTTGAGAAGATGTATTCCAGCATACCATTCCCTTAAAACAAGATATTAAAGAAGTCAAACCTTTTCGGCAAAAACTTAGACAAATAAACCCAAGTTATCCCCTATAGTTAAAAAAGAACTTGAAAAGATGTTAGCTGCGGGAATTATCGCACCAAGAAGACATTCATCTTGGTGCTCTAACTTTGGTGGTGGTAAGGAAGAAGAATGGTTGTCAAAGGATATGTATAGATTTCTGAAATCTAAACATAGCTTGTTAGAAGGACAATTATACATTGCCCTATATGGAGACCCTCCTCTAGAGAGTAACAGGGGCAGGCATGATGTCCATGTTGGATGGGTTTTCAAGGTACAGCCAGGTAGTGATTTAGAAGGAAGATAGACATAAAACTGCTTTTACCTCCCCTTGGGTTACTTTTGAGTATTTGAGGATGCCTTTCAGTTTGCTGAATGCTGGGGCCACTTTTCAAAGGGCCATGGACTATGCATTCAAGGAGTTGATTGGAAAGTTAATAGAGATTTACCAAGATGACTTGACTATTTTTTCAAAAGAAAGACCAAGCTACATAAGCCATCTTAAGCAAGTCTTTGAAAGATGTAGGAAATATGGTATTTCTCTTAATCCGACAAAGTCTGTTTTTGGAATTGATGAAGGAAAAATCTTAGGACATATAATTTCCAAAGATGGTGTAAAAATTGACCTTGAGAGAATTGATACCATTAAAAAGGTTCCCTTGCCTAAAAATGTCAAAGCTCTCCAATATTTTAATGGTCACATCAATTTCATTAGAGTATTTATCCGAAACTTAGCTGAGGACATGAAACCTTTACAAAAGCTATTGAAAAAGGATGCTAAGTTTGAGTGGACTAATGAAGGTAGAGAAGCTTTCAGATGCATCAAAGAAGCCATCACAAGATATCTTGTCTTAGTCAGCCTAGACTATTCTAAAGATTTCATGATCTTCTCCTTTGCGTTCGAGGATACTATTACGAGAGTTTTGCTCCAGAAAAACAATGAAGGATTTGAGCATCCGATCGCTTTCATGAGCCAGGCCTTGCAACACCTTGAGCTTAAATATACAACCATGGAAAAACAAGCTTTTGCCTTAGTGAGATCTTTGAAGCATTTCAGAACATATGTTGGTTACTCAAAGATAGTCTGTTATGTACCTCACTCGAAAGTTAAGGATATCTAAAATACAGGAGTATGATTTAGAGATTAAACCCACAAAATAAATCAAAGGACAAGGCCTAGCAAAAATGTCAACTAAGGGTAGTTACCACCTTAGTTGTACTTGATGGTTTTTTCAAGCGAGCTGGCAAAGCAAAACAAGTATACTTATTCATTCTTCAAGGTTCAGAAGTTTGCTAGTCCTCTTTTGAGATTTTTTTTAAAATTTTCTTGTACCACATGTTCATACCACCTTGGGGAAGTTATAATAAAATGTTCGAGCATGGTGGTGTATGTAAAAGACAGTCTCCTAGACTTATATATCAATCTGACTAGCCCAGAGTGTTTATTCCCTTAGAGATTATTTGTCGTTGAATAAACGACTAATAATTTCTGAGTTTTTCACTCAAACCTCCAAAGTTGGAAGTGGTCGTCTTGGTGTTTAACCCTAGGGGGTTATTAGAGTCTATGTGTCAATGTTTAGAAACATGCTAGGCATTAATATTGAGTCATATCGACATGTGTAGGTCCCCCTAGGTTTATTTTTAAGTTTTGGTAAAAAAAAAAATTCCTGTAAACTTAGGCTATTTTTTAATAGTTTAATGAGAAAAAATTGGAAATGTTAGAAAATTGTGGTTAGGGATCAGTTTTGGCCTTGGGGGTGCTCGTTTTGTAACTCAAAGCACTCGTTTGACCCAAAAACCCACTTTTCCTAAGTTTTAAATGATAAATTTATCACTTAAGTAAAAAATCTCCTAAAAATCAAATTTATTAATTAAAAAATAGAAATAATTAATAAATGGAGAATATTCTCAAATTCCTAAAGCAGTGTGATTTGCTCCGATTTGACTGAAATCAGTCTCATCAGCTCTCTTTAGTGAAGGCAAGTTAGACCGGGGCTAACAATAGGTCATTTCAGTTGGTGGATGAGAGGGCGTGAGCAACTCCAGTTCTGGGTTGCGCTCCTCTCTCTCTTCTCTCACGTGTGGGTGAGTTGGCATCTCAGGATTGGATGCTAGAGGTTGGTGGAAGAGGTGGCACCTACCTCTTTAATACAACTCAGTTAAAGCTTAGTTTAGGATCAGATCATACTTGGTTCAACTCCACTTCAACTCCACTCTCTCTCTTTGAGTCAGGAATGCGCCCCTCTTGGCCAGTCTGGCTATAAATAATGACCACCGCTCTCATTCCAAACTAGTTAGAGTTGGATGAAGATCTTGTGGCTATTGTAATATTGTTATTTTTCATTCATTTGCTGAATAAAGAAGCTTTGGAGGCTATATGTGTAGTGCTTATATTGTGTGGATTCCCAACGTCACGCTGCAAATGTGGTAACTGCAATTTTTGCCAATTTTAATGTTTTTTCGTGTTCTAGCTTCAAAGTATTCAGTTTAATCGGTAAGAGTTTAGATTTGGCAAGTAAGTTTACTTGCGTTATTTATTCATATTGTGTATGCTCAAGAATCTAAGATTTAGTTTAATAAGATTATTTTTGCATGCTTTTTATTTCATACATTTATATCTAGATCTCACGGTTTTGTGCAAGTTTTTGTAATCTAGTTGCAGGTTCCCAATTGGATGAGGCGTGGATCAAGGTTGACACCATTCCCCATTCAAAAAGCTCAAGACACTGTCCCTCGGTGCTCCACAAAAGGGCCTCCTTTCAGCTTGCTTCATTCCAACAACAAACCAACCTTCACTCCTCTTCCTCCTTTCTTAAAAAAATAAACTCTCTTGGTTACTTTGTTTGTGCATGAGCTTCTAGTTTACTATTTCCAAATTTTTTCATTAGATCTCATACATAAGCATTCAAAAAGCTAGATCTCTTTTTAAAAAAAGTTTCCATAAACATTCTAGATCTAGATTAGGAAAGTTTCATTTTTACAAGTTACTGAAAGTAGATCTAAAGTCTTGTTGAAATGCATAGTATTTCCTTTAAAGTTTAAAAGATAAGCCTAGCAATTAAGTGCATTTGTATTGGATGCCCAAAAGCAAGCCAAGATCCAAAGCAGGCTTGCTTTCCTTGGTTAAATGTTTTGCATTTGTACATAGTTTTAACTTGGAATTTTTTCAATTTTTTTTGCATTTTCCAAAGACACTTCTCAAGTGTTTTTGGACATTTTTTTTAACTAATATCACTTGCTGATTTTTAGAAGGTCCATCCAAAAAAAGAGGTGCTGCCCGAAAACTGACTTTTGGGCCATCTGGAGCTCCCCAGGAGTTTCTCCATCTTCCATGTTCACTTTTGGATTGTTTTGTAAGCCCATGGGTTCGTCCTGTATAAGAACCAAGTGGTATTTTCCATTAATCATTGTAATCGAGTAGTAAAAAAAGATCTAGAGTAGGCTCTTCCAAGCCCACTCCCCATCCACCCAGGGGGGATCCCTGTCGATTTCCCATTTTTGCATTTTTTTGCACTTTTTATTTTTTCTCATTTTTTGTTTTAGTTTAGTTTGCTTTATTCATCTGTAGGATAGTATACTTGGTCCAATGCTACAATATCTCATCATTCCATATTTCAAAGTAATACTATTACTTACCTCACGATTTCCCTAGTGACCCGAAAGGGGAAAGAGTTTCGTGGTGAATTAATTAGATAACCTTTTGTTTTGTTCTTTCTTGCACTTTAATTGTGATTCCACTACAAAAACCATAAATAAAATCCACCTGTCCTTGCTTTCCCGATTGAGGTTCACTTGAACCGAAAGAGACTCTTGGAGGTCACATTTTTTCTTTTTAACAAACAACTACTCATAAAATCTTTATAAACCTTTAGACTTTGTTGTGTATGCTTTGCACCGTTGCGGTTTGTCCAAACAGTTGGCTGCATCAAAAGCAACGTGGGTGACTAGATTAATTAGTTTTTCACACCCTAATTAACCTCCACAGGAGAAAGTCCAACGCCTTGAATTAATCTGTTGCGGTGGCAAAATTCACAAAAGAAGCGGGAACAACTGGGTACCGACCTTGAGACATCGTTAGGCTACCTCTTGTTAGTGTAGTGTTGAACACGTCTCAGAGACTCCAAGCAACCCACATATTCCTTGCGGGGAGCCGCATTGGATAACGTTTTTGGACATACTCCTTGTACTTTTAGGTATATTTCAAGTTCTCTCTTCCCCATAAGTTAATCAACTCATCTCCACATTAACTTAAGACTGATCAAGAGCACTTGCAACACTTTTCTTTCAGCAATACAACAACACTTTTTATCTACGGACTCCATTTGGCACTGGTTCTTTATTTTATATAATCATCTGTTTTTATGTGCTTTGATATATCATACATTGATTTTATGTTGTTGTGATTTAAGTCTTGTTGCAATATCTTGTTTTAGTATTTACTTTCATCAAACTCCCAAGTAATCTTAATCTTCACCGTAACACTAAGCCTTAATAGCCTTAGCAATTAAATAGGGTTTACCCCCCTTGGCTTCGTTATGAGTTGGCCTAAACGGAGGAGTCAAGAACAAGGTGACAGCCTTGACTCGAGACCTGCCCCCAAGGACACACCGAGTGGCTTGAAGATTTTTTCCATTTTCTCCCCTATGTGTGTGAAAGGATGCAACAAGAGTAATGAAGCAGCCTTAGGAATAATTTGTCAGAATGAACAACCTACACTGAGCATGCCTCCAGAATTGCAGCGTTTAGATTAGCATTGGTACTCTAATATTATATTCTTTCTTCAACACCTTACATGCCCTGAACATCGAAAAGGTCATAAAAGAAGGGCTTTAAGGCTAAAAGTCGTCAGATATTGCATCACTCAAGAGGGATGCGGTTGGAGAAATCCGGATGGAGCGATCCTTAGATGAGCAAGAGTCTATGCAACTCTTGACTGAGTTCCATTCAGGATTTTGCGGTGGGCTTTATGCAGCCGATACGACAACCCACAAGATCCTAAGAGCAGGTTACTACTGGCCCTCCCTATTTACAGATGTTCATAAACAAGTCAGGAGTTGCCAGCTTTTCTCTAGGAGGCCTAAGATGAAAGCCCTACCTTTGCAACCAATGATGGCTCTAGCCCCTTTCCAGCAGTGGGGGCTTGACTTCATTGGTAAATTCAAAGATAACTCTAGCAATGGTTATTGTTGGATCTTAACAACTACCGATTAGTTCACTAAGTGGGTGGAGGCTATCCACACTAAATTGTTGAGTGCTTTCATGTGTGGATTACCATTATCATGCTGCTTTTGAGGTGAACTGCTAATTTTTCAAGTTTTTGCTCTCAACTTTTGTCTGCCTGAATGATTCTTTGAATCATAGGAATAGATTATTGTAAGTAAGGTTACTTACTTCTATTTTGTTATATATGCTTAAATGGTTTAAGGTTTACATGTTAAATAAGATTATTTCTCATGTTATGTTATCCTTTTTGCATATGTATTTTAGATCTAATGAGTTTTTCTGCAAGATTTGTCTTCTAGTTTTTAGGTTGCCGTGATTGGAAGAGTTGTGGTTCTAGTTTGAGTCCACTGATTTTCCAACGAAATTGCGAAGATTTTGCCCCTTTGTGCTTCACTAACAAGTTTCCTTGGCAGATCTTTCCAACAACAAGCATTCTCTCTCCTCTTCCTCCTTCAAAATTAAAATTTCTCATCTTGGTTACCATTTACTATCTTATTTTTTTAAATCTATTTTGCAAATTAAAATCGTTCATATATTTAATTAATAAGATCTCATTAGCTTAGATCTCAGTTATTGCATGTGAAGTTTCCATTTTTCTGTTAAAGAGATCTAGCTTAGATCACCATTTTGCAAGCATTACAGAGAAAATATTTAGCTTGTTAAAGGTAGTTTTGTTTAAGGTTTTAAAAAAGATAAATCTAGCATCTAAGTGCACATAATTTCTCATCTTGGTTACCGTTTTCTATTTTATTTTTTTAAAATCTATTTTGCAAAGTAAAATCTTTCATAGATTTAATTAATAAGATCTCAGTTATTGCATTTGAAGTTTCCATTTTTCAGTTAAAGAGATCTAGCTTAGATCACCATTTTGCAAGCATTACAGGGAAAATATTTAGCTTGTTAAAGGTAGTCTTGTTTAAGGTTTTAAAAAAGATAAATCTAGCATCTAAGTGCACATTGTATTGGCTGCCCCAAAGGCAAGCCAAAATCCCAAGGAAAGCTTGTTTTCCTTGGTTCTTTTCCTGCATTTTTCAATAGTTTAACTTAGTATATTTTTGGGTAATTTTTGTGGGTTGTCCGAAGACACTTCCAAAGTGTTTTTGGGCACTTTTTATTGACGTTTGCTTGCTGGTTTTTAGCAGGTCCATACAAAAGGAGAAGGAAACTCCGCCTGAAAATACCTTTTTTGGCTATCTAGAGCTTTCCAAGGGTTCCCCCTACTTTCGGGTTTCAATTTCTCGCTTTTTGTAAGCCTTTGGATCCCAAATAACAAGGACCAAAGAGCACTTCTTCTAAGAGTTGTAACCATGATAAATAAAAAAGATCGTTCCCACTCCCCATACCCCGAGGGGGGATCTGCGTCTTTGTCCCTTTTTTGCATTTTTTACCTTTCCTACTCTTTCTTGTTTTTTTGTTTTAGTTTAGTTCTTTATGCAAGATAGTATACTTTGTTATATTTTACAAAACCTAATTATATCATTCCATATTCAAAGTAATACTGATACTTACCCCACGACTTCTCGATTGACCCGAAAAGGGAAAGCGATGCATGGTAGATCCAATTAGATAACCTGTCTTTCTTTCTTGCTTTTCAGTTTATTTCATTTTAACATAATAAAAACTACCCCTCCTTGCTTTCTCGATTGAGGTTCACTTAAACTGAAAGAGACTCTTGGAGGTCACTGTTGGGCACCGTTTTTGACCCCTTTTTGCCTCTTAGATATCTTTCATTTCCTTCATAAAACATCCATATTGAGTAGAAAGCTTTAAAGTTCATCCATAAACCTTGGTTAAAGAGGTATAATGTCATTGCTTGCTAATAAATTGAGTTTTGAGATTTTTTTAAGCATTTTAACTAGGATTTTTACTTAGACTAAGGGATGTACTAACTTCCCGTATTATCTCCAAGATTGAGCATTTGCAGGACAGCTAGGAGGGAACTGGAAGATAGAGAATGGATCCTTAGTGTCCACAGAGGGATGAACATTCAACGGTTAGGTGATGTGGCCTGTACAGATGTCAAGTCAACTTCAGTCAAGGGCGGCCACCTGTTCTACATCCAGCACAAAAGAAGGAACAGTTTTGATTTTGTGGAGTTTCACGATTCTGAAGATGATCTCGTTAGCTATGTTCATTAATTAAGTTGCATAATTATAGCATTTCCAGTTTTATTTTGAATTTGTATAAATCATTCACAAAACAATGAAGAACTATCACGATTTGAAGAGGAACGCACTTTGCTTCTGAACTACGTGGTATTGCTGTGTAAACAATTTATGGTGAATGCTTATCAAGTTTTAGTTCTGTAAATCTTTAACTGTGTGTGGAGCAAGGCTTTGGAGGGCCCCCATTGTTGAGTTCACACACTTTTACATTGCCGGTGTAGCGATTTGGGTGATTGCAGCGATTTCATTCTGGTGCAAGTTATTTAAATCGTGCCATTGGTATGTGTTACCCTGTAGTTTCTAGTTTATCAATTGCAGAACAAATTTAGTTAAGTTTTTAATCGATTTTATTAATGCTCTGTTGCTTTCATTTCATGGTTCAAGCTACAATTTCTATCGTGCTGTATATCACTGGCAATATTGGATAAACTCTGTTATTTTACTGATTAAATACTGAAGGCATTGATGGTTCAGACCACGATTTCAGTACATTATATATTGCTGTTTATTTAAATGAGAAGTGTTAAGAAAACAATTATGAATTATGAATAATTTCCCGTAAAGGAATTTAATTGATGACTGTTCATTCAGCGCTGGGAAACTGAGCAGAACCTTGTAGTCTGTATCCTAGGGTTATAGATTTGCTATTTAAATTGTTTTTTTATCTCAGTCCTTTTTGCTTTCATAAATCAATTACTGTGTGCTTAAAAAGAAACAAATGAAGTCACCCTTGTAAAAGGATTTTGTATCTGTAAGTTGCAGTATTTTTCATCTGTCAGTAGATTTAATTTACAGTTAGCTAAATTCCAGATAAGTCTAGCCCCTAAGTCCTAACACCTGGATGTGTCTCGAATTTTACTGACCCAGATTGATTTAAATTTAAGTTCTGATTCACATTTGTAGATCAGATCCCAACATTTTGGCGCCGTTGCTGGGGAGGCACTGTAGAAGCATACTTAGGAACCTTAGTTTTCTGATAAAAACAAAAATTTCAAACAAAAACACAGAATAGGTTTTACTTTTATGTCAAGACTAAGAGACGAAAAAGGAAGATTTCTTAAAAACCCCCCAAAAACAGAACTAACAGGAGCTTCTCTTCCAAAAGGATTTATCTCAACAGTTGGTAGTTTCAAAATGTCTGAGGAAGAAACGTCAAAAGGCCCAACAGCTGAACAGAGAAGGGAGTATGAAAGGATGCTAGAAATAGAAAACAAACGAAGGCAAGAGAGGAGACATGAAAGAGAAGAAGAAAGAGGACATGAGAGAGATGAGAAGATAGAAGAAGATCATGAAGCTACCTTCAAATTTCCTATTTTGGACACTAGCATTATCCTAGGAGAAGATGTAAAAATGAAGAACATTCCACCCTCTGTTTTACCAAACTTCTATGGCCTGACCTCTGAAGATCCTGACTCTTTCCTATTCGAATTTGACATCTTGTGTCGAACATATGGGTATACTGATGACACCCATAAGCTCCGTCTTTTCCCAGCCACCCTTAAAGCAGCTGCCTTGAAATGGTTTATGGGCCTAGGGGAACATTCTATTACTAGCTGGGATGAAATGAGGAAGATCTTTCTTCGGAAATATCAGGCCTATTGCAGATCAAAGGATCTCAAAGATGATATCTTTGGAATGACTCAACAGGAAGATGAGAGTTTGGAGGAGTATTTGGAAAGGTTCTCATACAACTTGCAAAAATCTAAATACAATTCTTTAACATCAGAGATGATTAGAACAATATTTCTGAAAGGAATAAGAGAAGAGTATTTAGATATTTTAAATGTTATGGGCAAGGGTGACATTTCTTACCTTCTTTTTGATGAGATACAAGATTTATGCCAGAAATATTCGAGAGGGAAGGCTAGGACTGGAAAAAGAGACATTATTACCAAAGTAAATAAGTCTGCAAACAATGGTATTTCTAGGGTTGAGCTTGGAAATCTGCTAGAAGATTTCAAGACTGATTTATTGAGTATATTGGGCACACAGGTTGAAGTAGCAAAAACTAAGAAAAGACGAGAACAACAGGACCAGCAAGATCAAGCCTTGTCCATCTTTTGTCCTAAGTGTAGAAAGAAGCACCCACTCAAAGAATGTCCTTTAAATACTGTTGAAATTTGTGGTTTATGTACTTTTAATCATAAAACTGATGACTGCCCTAGATTGAAAGAGTTGCAGGCAGCTCGAATGGAGGAGAATCAAAGCATGGAATCTCTTTACTTCATGGGACAACGAAGAGCTTGGCAGCCACGATTCTCAGGTATGTCTCAAGACCCTATGCAACAATTTAATGCAAATTATCAAACTCCTATTCAGAATTCATGGAGTGCACCTATGCCTTGGCAAACTTGGTCTCCTCCCTTAGCCCAATCTGCTCCAAATTGGAGAGGTTATGCCTATGGTAATCAGACATATCAGCAGGCCTATTTGCAGCCATACCAACAACCTTCAGCCTATCCCCAATACCAGCAGCATCAAGTCCAAACTCCTTCTTATCAAGCCCCATCTTACCAAGTTCCATCTTTCCAACAACCCAATATGGCTCCTCAATTGGGTCCACCACCTCAACAGCTTCAATTGCCATCCAATCAGCCTCCACCTCGGCCTACACAACTATCAGCTTAGCCAATTCCAAATCCAAACAATAAAACAGAAAGACCTATGTATAATGTTGATGATGGAATGGCACTTCCCTACTCAGTTCTTCCACTGCAAAATATTATTTTAAGATCCGGGAAAACCTTGCAAAAAGAATCTCCTGTTATTTTAGAAGAACAAACAGAAAATGAGAAAAATTCAAAAAAATTAAATACAAAAAAATCTCAGTCAGAAAATCAGAATCAAAAAGGAAAAACTTTAGTATCATATGAACCTCCTTTCCCAGAAAGGTTGGTTAAAGAAAAACCTTCAATTTCCTTACCTAACTTTGATGTTTTGAATGAGTTAAAAGATGCATATGC
>LPNX010747563.1:848956-859790 GCA_001517045.1 Pseudotsuga menziesii | reverse complement strand
CCTGGGATTCCAATGGTTACAATTACTATTAATAATTTTTCAATTCCAAAGACATTGATTGATTTAGGTGCTGCAATTAATGTGATGACACTTGAAACAATGAAATACCTTCACTTGACGAATCTTAGACCAACAACAACAGTCTTGGAATTAGCTGATAGGTCTAAGATCACACCTGAAGGAGTATTAGAGGATATCACTGTTTCTTTAGACTCCTGGGAGTACCCTGTTGATTTCATAGTGCTTTAGCCAAAGTCTAACCTAAGAGGTCACCCATTGATCCTTGGCAGACCTTGGTTAGCCACAGCAGATGCCTTCATAGGGTGTAGGTCAGGTAGTATGCTTATCTCACATGGGACAGAGAGAAAACAAATTACACTCTACCCTTCTGCCCAAAGACCTTCTACATTAGATCAGCTGTCTTGGATTAATGAAACTAAAGAACAAGAAGAAGAAGTAATTCAGCCTATTCTGAGTATCAACCAATTCTATGACTTTCAGGAAGCAAATAATGAAGATTTGTTAGATTATTTTATTGCTGAACCTGATATTTCTGAAGAATTAAAAGACATACAATATGCTGCAGCAAATCAGGTTTTGGGTTATAATTTTCAGGAAAATTGCACAATACACTCTCTAGCATTGGCACTTCATGATATTCTCAATGTTCATTCAATCACAGATACTCAAAGTAAGACAATTGAAATCAGTCCAGGCAAAAGTTTGAATATAAGTGCACATCTTACTACAATCCAAGAAGAACAATTGATTAATTTACTGAATAAACATTCACATGCATTTGCTTGGGAGTACACAGATATGCCCGGTATTCATCATGATACATGCACTCACCACATTTATACATATGATAAGATCAGGCCTCTTAGACAACCACAACGCAGAATGAACCCTATATTAAAAGAAATAGTCAAGGAAGAGCTGCAAAAGTTGTTAAAAGTAGGGTTTATCTACCCCATTTCTGACAGCCAATGGGTTTCCCCCTTGGTTGTTGTGCCTAAAAGGAATGGTAAATGGCGTATATGTGTGGATTACAGGGAATTAAATAAAGCAACATTAAAAGACTACTTCCCATTGTCTTTCATTGATCAGGTGTTGGATACCCTAGCTGGCAAAGAGTACTTTTCATTTTTAGATGGTTTCAGTGGTTATAATCAAATCAGTATTGCAACAGAAGACCAGGACAAAACCACCTTTACATGTCCCTGGGGCACCTATGCCTACAAGGTTTTACCTTTTGGCTTATGTAATGCCCCAGCTACCTTTCAGAGGGCGGTCTTGGCCATCTTTGCCGATTTAATTCATGAGTGTGTTGAGATTTACATGGATGATTTTTCTGTTTATGGAAGTAATTTTGAAGATTCTTTGGCAAACTTGGAGAAAATTCTAAAAAGATGTGTTGACTCAAACCTTTCCCTCAGAAATGAAAAATGTTTTATGATGATGACTGAAGGTATAGTTTTAGGACATCACATTTCTGCATCTGGTATAAAAGTCAATCCTGCTAAAATTCAAATAATTGAAAATTTATCTGAACCAGCAACTCAAACAGATGTAAGAAGCTTTTTAGGGTATGCAGGCTATTATCGTAGATTTATTGCAAATTTCAGTAAGATAGCTCTGCCATTGTTCAAATTGCTTTCTAAAGATGTGAATTTTAATTGGGATACTGATTGTCAATCTGCATTTCAGACACTAAAGGAGAAACTCTCAACTGCACCCATTTTGAGGGGACCAAATTGGGCATTACCTTTTCATATTTCTACTGATGCCTCTGCTACTGCCATAGGGGCTTCATTAGGTCAGAAAGAACATACTTTGACTTATGCAATCTATTTTATAAGTAAAAATCTGACACCTGCAGAGTTAAACTATACAGTCACTGAAAAGGAAATGCTGGCCGTGGTTCATGCTGTAAATAAGTTTCGTCATTACATAACTGGTTATGAAATTTTTGTCCATACAGATCATTCAGCCTTACGGTATTTAATGAACAAGTCTATCACTAATGGTCGAATTACTAGATGGTTATTATTAATGCAGGAATTCAACATCACTGTTCTAGATCGACCTGGACGAGAAAATCAAGTGGCAGACTTCCTGTCTCGTTTACACAATACTGGTGAGATTGTTCCTGTTTCTGATAGTTTTCCTGATGAACACCTGTTTGCAATTTCTGTTATCACTCCATGGTATGCTGACATTGCCAATTACTTATCATCAGGTCAATTACCACCATTTATGACCTCTAAAGAAAAGAAAAAGATTATTAAACAAAGTGCTAGGCATACATGGGTTAATGGTGATCTCTTTTATAGAGGATATGATCTAATTATAAGACGATGTGTACGACAGGATGAAATCTTAGATATTTTAAAGGCATGTCATGACGAACCGTGTGGTGGTCATTTTGCAGATAAAAAGACAGCATACAAGATACTCAATCTGGGGTATTATTGGCCTACTATCTTCAAGGATGCTAAGAGGTATGTTAGAAGTTGTGATACTTGTCAACAGATGGGACGGCTAGTTCGGTCTGATGAAATGCCACTCCATCCCTAAATCCTCATTGAACCATTTGAAAAGTGGGCCCTTGACTTCATTGGTCCAATTAATCTACCATCACAAGAGAAGAAGTACATTCTGGTCTCTACGGACTATGTTACTAAATGGGTAGAGGCCAAGCCTTCACCGAGAGCCACGGAGCAGACTGTGGTAAACTTTCTTTTTGAGGAGATCTTTGTTAGATTTGGGGTGCCTAGGGAAATTGTAACTGATCAAGGTGCCCAATTTACTTCCAAATTAGTGCAAGAGATAGCAGAAAAATACAAGATCAAGCACAGAAAGTCCACTCCTTACCATCCACAAGCCAATGGCCAAGTGGAATCTACAAACAAAACCCTAGAAGGCATCATCACCAAAACTGTTCAGATGCATAGGAAGGATTGGTCAGCAAAGCTTACTGAAGCTTTATGGGCATATCAGATCACTTGGAAAAACAGTACTGGTTTTTCTCCTTACCAGCTTGTCTACGGTAAGCAAGTCCTCCTCCCTATAGAGTTTCAAATTCATACATTCAAGTTGGCAGCAGATTTGGGCATGGATCTTTCTGAGGCTCAGAAAGAAAGATTACTTCAGTTGAACCAGCTAGATGAGATCAGACAGGCTGCCATAGAACATAATATTCTGATCCAACAGCAGCGAGCTCAATGGCATGACAAATTTATCAAAAAGAAGCAATTTCACATCGGTGACTGGGCATTATTATTTGACTCAAAATTTAAAGATTTCAAAGCCAAATTCACTACTCATTGGCTTGGTCCATATGAGATTGTTGATGTCTATGATAATGGGTCAGTCAAACTTCAAACCATAGATGATGAAGCATGTCAATTTGTGGTCAATGGCCACCGGCTCAAGCTGTACAATAAACCTATCAATAGGGTAGATTTTATACAACAGCTTTCACAACAAAAGGAAATGCAAGTGCGGATAAACACATCAGTGTTTTTCCTTCACCTACTCCTTAGCTGCTATGATATAGCTAGCAAATAAAACAAAAAGAGAAAAGACAACAAAAATTGAAAAAAAAACAAAAATATAAAAAACAACAAAAAAATAAAAACAAGAAAAAAACGAAGTTTAGTTGTGAAAACCAGTTCGCTGGCACAATATAAACTTGAATTTTCTGTGGAAAACCAGGTTTTCCTGGCCATTGAAAATTCATATAAAAATCTTTTTCCAATTTCCTGTTAATGAAGATCTTGTTTGACTTGAGGACAAGTCAAAAGTTAGGCCTGTGAGGGGGATAAACATGTTCATGCTTCTTTAGAACCCTCCAAGTCTTTTTCATATGCAGAGGATTGTGATTTTTCAATAGCAGAAGGGACCTGATTACCAGACCTGATTACCAGCAAAACAAGAGATTTTTAAATGCAGAGGGACCTGACTTTTAGTGAAGATGAAGGAAATTGAGATAGCAGCAGACAGAAGACATCAGAAGGACAATCAGAATACAAACCAACTTCAAACAGGCAGCAAGCTCATCATACAGGAACATCAAGCAAGTCTGTAAAAATTTATAGTTTTTATGTTTAAAAAGTTTCAGAATTCTTTTTGTTTTTAAGTGATGACATATTACCAACTATTGCAAGCTTGACTGCCTATTATTGCCATTATTCTGATAAGTCTCTGCCAGTACCTTATTTACCTTCCATTAGTCTCTGTCAGCACTTCATTTTTCACCTTAGGGGTCAGGATGGTTGTTAGGATCAAACCCAAGGGAAATTTTAAATGGCCAACATCTATACTGGACTCTACAGGATATATACTGCGTTTTACAGGACATACATTGCATTCTACAGGATGCATACTGCATACTACAGGCAGAGTTTCAATTGGGTTTGAAGATAAACAAGGTCTCTTTCTCAGCAAAAGTGAAACATTGACATAAAAGAATTTCAAAGGTCTCTTTTGTATATGTATATAGTGCATCATGCATTGGTTAATTTGAGGAAGAAAACAAGGCATATATAGTATATACATCTTCAGCACAGTTTTTATGAAAGAAAAATGTTTATTTTAAGAGAAAAGAAAGATTCTTTTATACAGCCTGTTTATTAAAAACATTGGGTATGTTGCCGCCTAATTCACACTTTAAGGTGCAGGAAAGTCACAACCTGCTGTGTGTGTCCTTGGGGGCAAGTGAGAGCTGGGGACCACTGTCACCTCAGTCCGCAACTCCTCCGTTTAGGCAAGATCCCAACAGAGCCAAGGGGGGTAGTCCCTATGGAAAGACTATGTTCCAGGTTTATTAATTAATTAAGGATTAATTAAAGGGATCGTTTACAGAATGAGGAAAAGACCTTATATAAAACAAGACCAGTGCCTAGATAATGGAGTCAAAATAAGTTACCACTTTACAAGATTACAAAAAAAACAATTTAGAGATTTAAGCTATGACTGAAATTATGGCTTAAGTGTTTAACAATGAAATATATGAATAAACCAGATAATTATAAACAATAAGGAAATAAAACATTCAACAATCTACAGATTATCTACCAGTATGGATCATGAACCAGATTTACAATATGGCTAAAAATGCTATAAATGAAAGTTATCAAAACCAGCAGTAAATTAAAAGTATGGAAAGAACTTAAGCAATTGAGCATCTACCACATGACCATTTGCAGAATCGAAAGTAAATAAATGTACTGAGAAATAAAGTGCTGGAAGTAAAAATTGTAGTATTGTATTGTAGTAAAAGAGTGCTTGAAATAAATGTGTTGTAGAACCGATTTTGAAATGCTTCTTGGTTTATTTTAGTTAATTTTATTAGAGTTTGTTCTTCTTGGATTAAGTTTTAGATCCGGTGGTGTGACTACCCCGATCTAGTTCTTCTCAAACCGAAGAGGGATTGCTGTTACGCTCAACAGGTGGGAGCAAAGCCCACCCCTAGCTCACAGGTCAAACCCCAATGGCCCGGTGCTCATAAGGAGGACGTCGATGCGCCTAGAGACCCCCTCGGTCTACTACCCCTTGCAGCTTCCGAGTCACTATTTTTAATCAATTCGAAAATCGCTAGATGGATGCCTATTAAACTAAGACTTCCCTTTCCCCTGGTCGTATCTCGGAGTACCGCGGAGGGTGATAACCGAGTAGAGGAGCAGGATGTGGGAAGTTGTTGTTGGTAATTTTTAAAAGTTAGTTTTAATCTTGTTGGTTAATATGCAAGGTTTATTTTAAAGTGATCACCAAGATGACTTGGGAAATAAAGTGTTTGATTGTGGTGGGTAAAAATGAATGTTATTTTAATTACCCAAGCCCCCACTTCCCCTGTTTTTAATATCTAGCTTGAATTCCCTAAAGGGAGATGACAAGTGGATAGAGGATACACAGGTTTAATGGGTTGTATGATTACTTTAACAGAAAAATAAAATTTGCATAAACAGAAAAACTTAAGCAAATATTATCCTACTTCCTACTCTATTTATTATAGATTACAAAAGCTTATAAGCTTTGAAGAATACCCCAAGAGACTCTCTTTGGGGTTTACAAAAATCAGAAAAAATATGGAAAAGAGGTGAGGATTGGAACCCCTTTTGTGCCGGTTGAAGTTTGAGGAAATTTTGTGTTCTTTTGGGCAGCAACTCTCCTTTAAACGTGCATAACCTGTCAAAAACCAGCGAGCTATTCTTCGCTGAAAATCATAGGAAAAACACTAAAAAAAGTTGTTAAAATATTAGTACAAAATTTACAAGTTTACATAAAGAATGTGATAGACAAATATTTTCTACTACTCTGAGCGCTTCGCGTTCTAACCTTGATCCTTTGAGGTCAGATGCGGGATACCACGATTAAGCTCAAAGTGTAAATAAATATAAGCTGGTATTTATACAAATGCTAGTTTACAAAAAAATTTCTGAATGTAATAAGTGACAGTAATATGTTATTTAGAGGGTTGGAAAATGAGTTTCCAGCCACCTAAATGATGTGAAAATAGCAGAAATAAAAGGGTAAACTAATATATAAGAGGTTAGGGCCCTAAAACGAGGGTTATATTCACTAAACAGTGAATAAAACCCAGTTTTAAACAGGCTGAAAGTAGATGGCCGAATTGAAAATATTGCCGGAATGATATTTGGAGAGATCTCCTTGCTTGGATAACCTGCAAATATAATCTATGCCTGCAAAATATTGTAATCCTAGAGATGAATACCTAACACTTCCTGCAAAACACTTTGAAAGAAATGTTAAATCATTCATAAGAAAGAATAAAAACACTTTTACTCTTTAATCTCTCCACAAAACACTTTGTGGAGAGCTAACTAGAAAAATACAATAAATGCAAACAAGACAAATACAAAGTTACCTCAAGAGTAGTAGATCATGAAAAAATTTGCAGCATAGTATCCCTCCAAAGAAATTTTTATTCAATGGCCCAACTTGGGCAAACCTTCAATACAATGGTAGCAAGAGAATATGAGAGTAAGAAATTTCCGGCAGCATAACAATAGCATGAGAGATCATGATTAATGAGAGAGTGAGATCCTCATTAAATAGTTGAGGCAATCCCCAATCTCTTTGAAGCTCAATGGTTGAGATTAAATCTAGATCTAGGGTTTAATCTCCACCTCTAGATTTAGGTATTTGACATTCTATTTTCTCCATTAATCCACACCCTTGGATTAATTTTTAATCAAAGGCCATAATGTTTAATCCATGTCTCAAATAATATTAGCCTTTGGATCTAAGTCTTTGACTTAAAATCCACCATTAGATGAGCTTTTAGGTAAATAAATAAAAATAGCAATAAGATGGGCCCATAGGCTAGGCTAGGTGCCCCTCCAAAATGGTGAAATCTCCTCCACATATGGCGCCCTCTATCCATGTAGTAGCGCTCCTCTAAAACAATGTAGAATCTCCAAAACGTGAGTCAAAATTTGCTAGCCCATCTCCATTTTAGCGCTCCTCTAAAATAGGCGTCCATCCTTATTTTGGTAGGGCGCTCCTCCTTTATACACTAGCGCTACCTCCACATGTAGCGCCCTCCTCTAATGGGCCCTTCCTTTATATTAGTGTGGGTCCCTTCATTTAGCATACACCTCCATATGTTTGGCTAGCGCTCTTCTTTATTTGTGGCCGCCCCACTATAAGTAGCGCCTCCATTTAAATATAAAGGGTGGACCCTTTACATGTATGCGCCTCCAAATATGGTGGGTGTTTAAACTTGGACGTGGGCCATCCCTTAAGGTTAGCGCCTCCTCTAGATTTGGTGTGGGCCCTTTCCAATTTAGCGCCGCCTCCTTTGAAATGACACCTCTCTATTATGGTTAGTGCCTTCATTTAACCGTAGCGCCACCTCTATCTTATTTGGAGCTTTTATGCATGGATGCTTCACCTTTAATGAGGGTTTTAACCACCTAATAAAGCTTAGGTATCTTGTAGCTAGGCTTTAGGTTTTTAATCCTTTGCTCTAAAACATTATTTAACCTTTAGACTTAGGTTAAATTTACATTCACCTTAGATTTAAAAATTTTCAATTTAATTTTTAAATTTTCCTAGAATTGACTTAGGAAAAATTAAAAATAACTTGAAAAAATTATATCTAGGCCATGGGGGGTGAAAAACTTTGGAATAAGTTTTCCTAGGCTTAGGAATCCCCAAACTAACTTACCATGGCTTTTCTTGATTTTTTACTTCAAAATCAAAAAATGTGAATTTTGACTTAGGGAATTTAATTAATTCCCTAGGAATAATAGACCTTGCTTAGACAAAAATGGTCTATCTCCTCAACCACTCATCAGAATGACATGGGACTCGAAGCAGTGGCTTAGGGGGTTTCATAGCAATTATCTTTGCATTCATAGCCCCTATTACAAAATGCCATGCTTGAGCGATTACATTATTACATCAACGACTGAGTTAATTAATCACCAAGGGGTGAAATTAATTAATTAGAAAAAATAATTAAAAATACAACAACACAACGAAACTCCGCAAGACTCTATACAGATGCCTAGCATGGTCATGAATCACACTTTAAAGCCTTAGCCACCTCATGGAATTGACTGGTAGAACGCCCGTCACCACTTTGGAGGATTTTGAGTGAAAACCAAACCGATTAAACTCGTTTACGCAACAAGATCAATTGGAAAGGGAAAAACACTCGATGAGGGGACTTCCCTAACAACCAGTTTCGTGGTGTGGCATCTATATCATATGACCCACACTAGCACATAAAATTACATTAATTTTCCCACGCAGGGGAGCGGACATTTCGTTTTACAAAGGGGCAATTGCCCTGCAGAAGTGAAAAATCCTCAGATTTTTCTAAGGTACAATTATGTACATCCTCATGTACATGGAGTTGCCACCTAGTCGAAATAGGTGGGCAACAGGGTATATAACGAACTGAAGTATATATTGCAATTTATGGGCATATAAAGAGATTGATATGTTTTATCGAAACCTTACTTTTATTTTCTTTCCTAAGTAAATAATCAGATGGAAATGCCATATCATGAAATGATGGAAGAAAAACGTGGAAAGATGCCCACGACAGCACATAAATGAGATTGATTTCTGCATTATATACCACGACTTGGTTATTCTCTTTGAGGTCGAGTCCAATTTTTGCTTTTGCAAAAATCGACTGCTGTGTGAAGATATTTGACAGTGAGAAGGGGCCATGAGCTACAGGAAGTTTGAATACATTATTTGCTAAAGAAATTGACAGAGAGAAGAGACCGTGGGTTATAGAAAATGTGAGACACCATTTGCTGAAGACAATCAACAGGAAGAAAGATTGTGAGTTACAGGAAGTATGAAGACATCATTTGCAGAAAAGATTGCGTAGAAGAAAAGACAGTCAGCAAGAAGGACGCCGTGAATGCTCCAATCTCTGTGGAAATCAAGCAGGGGGAAGTAAAAACGCTTACACTAGAAAAAAAGGTAAGATTTAAACCCTTTCCTTGTTGAATACTCTGCCCAGACCAAAAGAAATTTCACCAATTACAGAGTATTGTTGAGGAAATAGAATTACAAAGGCAGAGTTAAAGGTTGAAGGGTTCCTGTTTTCAATTTAAATTTAAAATGTCAGCTAGATTGGAACCAGCAACATTTAAGCCCAATGATATTCATGAAAGTTGCCTTGAGATTTTTGCAAATAAGCAGTGGATCAATTTCTTTGAAAAATTTAATGGGCACAATGAGCAGGCTAGTCTAGTTTTTGCTGAGACCTTCGATGGAGAAAGAGTTAGAGTGGGGAATTTGCAATTTAGACTGTCAGAAGACATCCTAGCTCAAGTTACTGGTCTGCCACAGCAGGGGGAAAGGTTCTTCAAAACTAAACAGTTTAAAGAGAAAGTATGGATGCCATTTTTATGCAGGTCTAGGGCAGGATCAGTCAATTGGAAAAAAGGGATACCAAGAAGTTGGCTAGTTCATCCATGGGATGAAATAGTTTACATCATTCAGAAATTTATTACTTGTGAAGGCAGATTTAGCATTGTTTACCTTTATCACATCAAGCTGCTACAACATTTAAAGGGTGAATGTGAAATTAATATGCCTTATTTCCTGCTACAAAGTCTTACTAAGATGGCTAAGGCTGTCCAAAGGCGTCCAAAAGACAAGGTAACAAGTCTTTTTCACTGTGGTCTTATTAAAATCATTATCCAGCATGAATTAAAAAGGCAGAATTTAACATGGTCAGGGTTTCTAGTTCATAATCAATTTGAAGAGCAGGAAGAGTTACTTGAAGAAGGCTCAAAGGAAGATGAATTGCTGATGCTAACATACCCTGAGGCAACAAGCTCAAAACCGCCAAAGGGGAAGAAGAAAAAGAAGGAAGTGTTCCTGATTACTGATGACGAGGACAACTCTGAGGCAGCAAGTTCAAAACAGCCTCAGAGAAGGATACAAACTTGAAGTGTGAAGAAGAAAGAAAAACAACTTCAAAAACAAGATCAGATCTTCACCACCTATCAGAGAAAGTCAAGAAAATACAAGCAAGCTCAAAGTCAATCAGCATTAGAAGATGAGGAACATATACAGGCTTTGGAGAGTCCAGGAGAAGATCCAGCAGTTGAAAAAGGACAAGATATCCTAGATCCTGATGAGGTGATCAGGCAGACAAAGAAGATCAACCTCTTCTTAGACCAGCAGGAAAAAGAAAAAGGAAAGCAGTTAAAACAGGAATTACCCAAAGGTTCAAGTTCTCTCTTCTCAGAACAGCAGGCTATGGAAGAGGAAAAAGAGTATTCAACACAAGAGCATGGAGAATTGGGTATGGATGCAAATTCTGAGTAGC
>LPNX010747563.1:838198-848772 GCA_001517045.1 Pseudotsuga menziesii | reverse complement strand
AACTTCCCGTATTATCTCCAAGATTGAGCATTTGCAGGACAGCTAGGAGGGAACTGGAAGATAGAGAATGGATCCTTAGTGTCCACAGATGGATGAACATTCAATTGTTAGGCGATGTGGCCTGTGCAGATGTCAAGTCAACTTCAGTCAAGGGCGGCCACCTGTTCTACATCCAGCACAAAAGAAGGAACAGTTTTTGTGGAGTTTCACGATTCTGAAGATGATCTCGTTAGCTATGTTCATTAATTAAGTTGCAGAATTATAGCATTTCCAGTTTTATTTTGAATTTGTATAAATCCTTCACAAAACAATGAAGAACTATCACGATTTGAAGAGGAACGCACTTTGCTTCTGAACTACGTGGTATTGCTGTGTAAACAATTTATGGTGAATGCATATCAAGTTTTAGTTCTGTAAATCTTTAACTGTGTGTGGAGCAAGGCTTTGGAGGGCCCCCATTGTTGAGTTCACACACTTTTACATTGTCGGTGTAGCGATTTGGGTGATTGCAGCGATTTCATTCTGGTGCAAGTTATTTAAATCGTGCCATTGGTATGTGTTACCCTGTAGTTTCTAGTTTATCAATTGTAGAACAAATTCAGTTAAGTTTTTAATCGATTTTATTAATGCTCTGTTCCTTTCATTTCATGGTTCAAGCTACAATTTCTATCGTGCTGTATATCACTGGCAATATTGGATAAACTCTGTTCTTTTACTGATTAAATACTGAAGGCATTGATGGTTCAGACCACGATTTCAGTACATTATATATTGCTGTTTATTTAAATGAGAAGTGTTAAGAAAACAATTATGAATTATGAATAATTTCCCGTAAAGGAATTTAATTGATGACTGTTCATTCAGCGCTGGGAAACTGAGTAGAACCTTGTAGTCTGTATCCTAGGGTTATAGATTTGCTATTTAAATTGTTTTTTTATCTCAGTCCTTTTTGCTTTCATAAATCAATTACTGTGTGCTTAAAAAGAAACAAATGAAGTCACCCTTGTAAAAGGATTTTGTATCTATAAGTTGCAGTATTTTTCATCTGTCAGTAGATTTAATTTACAGTTAGTTAAATTCCAGATAAGTCTAGCCCCTAAGTCCTAAAACCTGGATGTGTCTCGAAGTTTACTGACCCGGATTGATTTAAATTTAAGTTCTGATTCACATTGGTAGATCAGAGCCCAACAGTCACTTTTTCCTTTTTTAACAAACAAACAAGTCATAAAATCCTTTAAATTTACTTAGGCTTCGTTGTGTATGCTCTGCACCACTGCGGTTTGTCCAAATAGTTGGCTGCATCATAAGCAACGTAGGTGACTAGATTAATTAGTTTTCACACCTCAATTAACCTCCCTAGGCGAAAAATCCAATGTCTCGATTTGATCCGTTGCAGTGGAAAAATACACAAAGGAAGCGGGAACAACTAGGTAGTGACCTTGAGACACCGTTAGGCGACACCCTTGTTGGTGTAGTGTTGAATACGACTCAAAGACTCCGACCAACCCAGATATTCCTTGTGGGGAGCCGCATCGGATAAGGGTTTTGGACATACTCCTCGTACCTTCGGGTATCTTTGGAGTTCCCTTCCCTCTAAGTTAATTCACTTGTCTCCATATTAATCTAAAATTGACTAAGAGCACTTGCAACACAATTTATTTCGGCAATATAACAACACTCTTTATTTTTGGACTCCATTGGCACTGGTTTTATAGTATACAATCATCTGTTTTTGTGTGCTTTACATATCATGTGTTAATCTATATGCTGTCGTGTTTTAAATATTTCTGTTGCAATATCTTGTTCAATTTCTGATTTTTTATCAAAACTCCTAAAACAACTAAATCATCATCACACTAAGCCTTAACAGCCTTAGCAGCTAATAGGGCCTACCCCCCTTGGCTTCGTTAGGAGTTGGCCTAAACAAAGGAGTCAAGAACAAGGTGACAGCCTTGACTCGAGACTTGTCCCCAAGGACACACCGAGTGGTTTGAATATTTCTGCCACGTCATCCCCCCAGGTGTGTGAAAGGAAGCAACACTCTTAGGTTATCTCTCAGATGCTGCCTAATCTCTCGAATATGGTGAATAAGCTCTTCTTGTTAGAGGATTTGGCATACCGTCTCTTGTAGTAGAAGCTTCATTATGCAAGGTTGATTCAGGGGCTTCTATAGACAATCAGGATGAACGTTCAGGGGTATCGGAGAAATGTTCAGAATTAATGCACATGATTTCCCCTACCAATTCCTGATGGATAAGATCCTGCCTGAACCTTACTTCATTTTCGTCTTCAGAATTAGAACTACTTACTCCCATAAAGTAAATAGGTGGATAATCTTCATCATCTTTTACCACGTTTATCCTCTCAACGCTCAAGCTACCCTTGCCATAAGTATTTTTGAATCCATCTTTGTAGGTTTCTACGTATCCGCTAATAAAAGGTTCCCTATAGACTCTAATTAGATTCCCATCAGAATTAGGTATGCAAGCATATGATAAATCCATCATCAGATATGCATCTAATCTAGCAGCCCATTTTCTAGATAGCAACATGCCATAAACAAGGAGGAGGTCAATTACCACTACATCCATCATGGTGTTTAGGTCGGGGCAAGCAAATAAATCGGCTTTTAAGTTCTTGATTAATTTGTATGCTTGGACACCCTTTGAATCAATTCCGCAAACATTTCCATACGTACGGGTGATTTGTAATCCCATTTCTTTCATAATTCTTAGAGGTATAACATTCATAGCAGTTCCCGAGTTTAGCTTGTAGTTATGGAGCAAGAGGTTGTTAATATGCAATGTGAGATAGAAAGGAGGTTGTTCTCCACTCTTCCTCTCATAGATAACAGTGTGAATTTGAATAGGAGGATCTTCTTCTACCTCCCTATCTCTAATACTCTGAATGTGGCAAGACTCATAAATGATCTGGGAATATTTGCTACTGGAATATTATCGAAAAGTTGTTGAACTTGATCTTTGACCGATGGTAGCTTTACTAACTCACTTAGGGGTACATTTTGCATGACTTTATGCAATTCTTGCTCTATATCAATCCCCAAAGTCAAAACCACGAAGATCATGTTCTGCTTCTTCATCCTCTGAGTTTAAGTGCTTATCTAGGAAAGGTGTAATGTCTTGATCTAAATTTCTATGCTAGTAAACCTGAGTGGTAGGTTGTGTTGTACACCATGTCTTCTTCTTCATCTCAGTCTTCCTCTTTTAGTAAGATTCTACCAAAATCCTCATCACCAGTGAGGTCTTCAACTAAATTTATGCCTTGATTCTCAAGGTCAAAGACTTCAGGATCTTCCTCGGGTTCCTCACATAAGTTCACATTCTTATTCTCTGTGGGCTCATTTCTTATAGGGGATTGGCTATTATTGTTATCTACAAGCTCTCTTTGATTGTTCCAATAAGGTTTTGGGCCATAGGAATTTCTGTATCGTTCATTGTCCCTAGTCCTTGCTATGTCTTTGGTGAACAACGTGACGCTTTTCATCATTTCAAACATCGCTTCTAGAGTAGATTTCTCTTCCGCAACAGGTTCCTTAGCTCTCCTGGGTTTTGGATCACTATGGGAAGAAGAAGGAGCATAAGTGTCAAAGAATTTTTTCTTTCCCATAGAGGTTATATTGGCTTCTGCTTTCTTAGCCCATGTTTGAGTAGTTTTGAGGTCATTAGGGTTCTTTTCTTTAAGGTTCAGACCAAACCATCCTTCAAAAGCATTCAAATAAAGGATAAAGATAGCTTGCTTTGTCGGTCTTAGGTCTTGGGGAACATTAGAGACAAGTTTGTCAAATCTTACATTGGATTCATGGATTGTCTTGTTTTCTTTCTTTTTAAACTCAAAGAGTTGGTTTAGAAGGAACCTATTGTCTGGCTTGGACGACCAATCCTCAATGAGTTTCTTGGTAAAGTTATCATAACCATCTACTGACCCTGCAAGCAATCTGTCAAACCATCCCCGGGCATCTCCTTCCAAAGATATTTTAAGGGCTATCATGTAAACATCTTCAGCTTCAGCCCCATATGCATCCATATAGTTCCATACCGATTGAATGTGTTCTTCCATAGGGATTCCCAACGAACCCCTTAAATTATAGAAGTTTATCAAAATACTTCTCAACATGTTATGGGGAGCAAAAATCAAAAGGAGAAGGCTTGGTTCGACTTTCGAAACGCCTATGTCTTGTTGGGGGATTGGTGTTAGCCATTGGAGGATTTACTCTAGGTGGACTATTCAGAGGAGTAAAAGAATTTGAACTATTGGTTGGAGAACTAAATCGGATGAACAAAGGACTTGCTTGATAATTTTCAGGAGGGTTATCTAAAACTTGTCTTGGTGAACTAACCACCCTCCAAAAGAAGTTAGATGATTGGTCTTTAAGATTTTTATTTTGATTCCGGGTATAAGTTAAGGAAATTTTGGGATAATTTCAGCTTGAAAGATTATACTCATGGGTAGCTCCCTTAGGGGAGTCGCATTGTGGAGTCGCCAGGTGAACGAATTGCTGTGTTCACTGAAAATTTAAATGTCGAAGGAGAGATACAAATAATATAGTGATTGTGCAGAATTAAGCAATTGAAAAATGCAATCACTAAATTTAAAACAAGATGTGATATGAATGATTATAACACATGAAAGCATTCACACACGCCGAAGGTAGGTAAGCCTCTACCACCGAGCGCCAAGAATGTTGGCAGAGAACGGGAGTAGATCTTAAGATAAATGTCAAACCAAGGTTGGACTCTAACTCCTTGGCAACGGAGCCAAAAATGTTATCACGGATCTTGTAGTTTCCTCGTAGAGTAATCATATACAGGATGGCGGAGGGGACATGCAACTAAAGCCCTGAACTACGAAAACTGTAACCCCCAAAAGATGGATGGTTGTCACGCCGATTAGGACTTCCTTCACTTTATGCCACTGGAGAAGCTCAAGTGACAATGGGGAAGACCCAGACCTATCCTAAAAGGAAAGACCTAAAGCAAGTCACCAAATCAAGCCCTGACGGAGAATACGTAAGGTGAATGCTTGAAACCTTAGATTTAAGGAATAAGCCACAAATTAAGGAGTAGAGGTGGTTAAAGATGTTGGTAATGTTACTCAAATAAGATAATACAATGACTTATGGAAATTAGGATTGAATCTAGGATTAGTGTGTTGGTTTAGATGATCAAACTGGGGACCCTGGGGGGATGGGGAGTTTAAGCAAAAGAATGAGAAATTCCCAGGATGAGGTTGATGCGGAGAATTAAGGCTTCCCACATACTGACTTGGATGAGAGATTCAACAATATGAAAGAATCCAAGCAAAATCTAGAAAAAGATGCACAGGAAACTGTTTTGAGACTAAGAGGGGCGCTTTTATCCCTAAGGATCAGTTGTTGGAGATGGGTAGATGGAGTCCAATGCTGACGCCTAGGAGGGAGAGGGGCTTTTTTTGGGATTTCCGACAAAACCCAGATCGTTGAATTTGCAGATTCCCAGTGCAAATTGATTCAGTGATTTTTCCTACTTCTAACAAAGGTTTTTTCAGTAAAATAGCTGATAGGAAAAGCATAAGAAAATCAAATGACAGAGAACTTACCTGAGAAACGTACATGAATCATATTGATAAGCTCGTGCTTGATGAAGAATGTTTTCCTTCCGATCAAATGAGAGCTCCAAGCAAGATCTTGATGAATCGTTGCTTTAGTCAATGCCCCTAGCGTCCCCTTCAACCAGCCAAACCAAATAAGTTCAATTAGCAAGACAAACGAATGGGATTCACAATGTAAAAAAAGTGTAGGAAATGAGATATCATGAAGAAGTAATCACTTCCTGATAACCAAAACCTGAGTGCTGGCATAGAGTGAGTCCCCCCACTAGTGCGCCTTCCTCAAGTGCGCCTTCTTCATCCTACGAATGGATGGGTGCAAGAAAAATATACAAAATCTATGCCGGATTAATCTTAGTGCAGAGGAATAACAATGCCAGTCATCATCCCATTCATTCATCAAACAAGCAACAAGTGTGTAATCCCAGAAAAATCTCTTTATTCAGTATTCCACTGCCAGAGTTCATGGTTTACAATGGGAGGATCACCTCTTTTAAATAGCTTGAGAGTGTGTCCACATTTAACCTAACTATCATCTGACGGTTGAGATTAAGACATCAACGGTGGAGATCATCAATACAAAGATCAACACATGGATCAAGATGACCACATCAAAGGGGGGCCCAATTTTTGCTCAAGGACGCCTTCCTAAGGTCAAAATCATAACATAACATAAGATACAACATGATAGTACATCAAAGGGGGTCACATCCTTATGCCCCATTACAACGTCTAACATAAGATATAACCATATAATACATCAATTGGCCAAGTGAGGGGCGCCCCTTGGGGGACGTCCTCACTGGCTAAGCCAAACAAAATAATCCCGAACCAAATGCTGACTAAAACTGTCGAAGAACTGTCCGAGGAGCCAAAATACATCATCTTAGAAGTTTCCCTGCCATTTCCTTGACCCAACAGGCCAAATTGATTTTTTCAGTGAATTTCCTAGTTAATTTTTGGTGGTACAATCTCAGAAACTGAGTAAAATCATCATAACTCTATCCAGGCTGAGAATTGGGGAAAATTGACTGTATTGGATGAGTTGGAGACATAGAAGAATGTTACAAGTGACTACTCATACCCCCTAGAACAATGTAATTCTCCAGGAGAACCAAAAAGTCTGCACTCTGTAATAAAATTTGATCATTTGGCCAATAATAAAGTGATAATAATCACGGGTCATGAGATCCGGGGCCAAACTCTCAAAACTGAAATCGCAGTATTGGTCCTGGGAGCGTCTGGAACAAATATAAGCACTGTTGTTTTTTGAATCACTGCCTTGGGAACTGTGTTTGACTTGGTCAATTGGAATTTGGGTTGACCAGGTCAAAGTACCCAAAATGAAGTTGAGATACTATATCAATATGGTCCTGCATGCATCCAAGTTAAGAAATGCTCCCATGGTGTATATTAAAACCCAACTTAAGTCAATGTTATTCAGAATCATGGTGATAATAATAATAATAATAAGCAAGATATACCTGTGCCTTTGAAAGATCTTAGAACCTTTTGGAAGTCCCTTCTGCATGCCATGCTTACAAAGTTTAAACAGTCTGCTAGTGTTGGGTGGAGGTGGAAAATAAGGCTTAAGGTAAAGTGGAATGACTTCTGACTGACTTTGACTATGTGATCTCTCTGAATGATAATCGATACACTCAATCAAAAAGACATATGCATGGTGGTGTCTCATAAGTAGATAAAGTACTTGGGCTTGTTTCCTTTAGACTCCGGCAAGCTTTCCTTTGCACTCCTTTACAATACAGGTAAACCTTCAAAGGCAAGTGCTTTGGAAGCCTTCTGGGCTCCAGTACTGACAAAGACATAGCCTTTGCAGGCTAGTCTCACCCTATTTCCATGTGGGGGAAAATGATTCGAACACTACAAAGAGTTAGTGCTCATCCTTTGGCCATTGATCTTTTTCAATAACTTTTGTTTTCACATAAGATAATAGTCAGCCTACAAGAGCAGGTGCCCTGGAAGCCTTTTGGGATCCAGTAAATGACTAAGGCCTAGCCCCGTTGCCAACGAGCAGTCCATAGCCCCGACGGGTTTGCCTCTCCCTGCTATCCCTGTGGAGGGCAGATGAGCCTTACATTATACAAATAACGAGTGCTCAACCTATTGGCCACTGACTATCTTTTAAACATTTATACTTTTGCAGCATTTAGATATAGCTTTTATGCATTTCGATGCTTTAGTGTTTAGCAACACTGTTTGGTGGAGCACTTGTTTTGAGGACTAAAGGAGTACTACTCGGTGAACCCACCCACATTGGCCAAGCCACATACTTCATAGCCAAGGACACATAACAACATGGAGTCTATCATGTATAGGGGTCAAGATGGGGAAAATATCTTCAATCTCACAAGTCTCAGTCAATCTAAGTCATGGGATAAAATTCAAACAATGGAAGAACTGGATGGATGGGGACAAATGACACATGGAACCAACATAGCAGTAAGGTTTAATCATTTGTGTAAAGCATGCCATGGGCAACAATCTTCGACATTGAGCTCTTTGATCGATCTTAGCACACGTTTTAAGCATTAGTATATGTATAAGCATAGGTCACCATAATCATCCTATCAAAAAAAGCCTAGGCGTTTAATATACATCGTAGAGCCAAAACAAACCAAGGAAACATATACCTGATCTTACAATATATACATGTCTCCATCAGATAAGGCCCCTCCGTAACTGTGTGTACCATATCTGCTCTATTGCTCTACATAAATGAACTAGGTCACCACTAAAAGCATCTCAAAGGACAAGTGAATGTCAATCCTGGCAAGGAAACACTGCTAAACAAGGCTCTGAAAATGGTTGAGGCTTTAATGATTCATGCTAAAACCCATGCAAATGAATAGCTTAGAATAATAAAGAGATCAATCTATATGTTGCATCATGGTAGCCCAGCTGCAAATATATATGTGATAACATCTGGCTTCAACTGGGAGGAGTGCTCTAATGAAGACAGTGCTTGAGAACCTAGAAATCTTTGGTCCCCCGCACCATTAGCAACACGTAATCCAACACTCTAGCTTTTCTGCTTCCTCTCCAGGTATTACCTGTTTCTGCACACATGGAAGAAAGAAATACCAGAGCAACATGTATGGGAAAAATATATGCGAAAACATAAACTAACAGGAGAAATACTAGAATATAAAATGTTGAAAAAATAAATTCTACCACCATCTTCTAATCATCTTAGTTTGCTGGTTTTTAGCAGGTCTGAGGAGAAAGAGAGGGAGGTGTTGCCAAAAAATCAATCTTTTGGTCATCCGGAGCACCCAAGATCCATCTACTATCTCCTTCCTTCATTCTTTTTCTTCCCTAAGCAAGTTTGTAGGCCTTTTTGACCCATTCTTCAAGGGTCAACAGGCATTTCTTTTTCTTTTAAGCATTGTAATAAAAGTTAATAAAGAGCAAGTGAGATTACGGCTCCCACAACTCCCTTCCCCCATTTGCGGGGAGCCTGTATCTGCCCATTGTGTGATTATTTACTTTTTGTAAGTCTTTAAATTAAATTTAGTTTTATTTTGATTATAATACAATCAATATTTCTTTTGACTTCATTGTAGAACTAATCTGACATTACTTTACTGAATTACCCAAGAGAATCCATTCGATTGGGGAAAAGATACTCTTTGTTGTAGGAAGTAGTGTAGTCTTTTTTATTTCTTTTCCTTTGAGGCATCATTTTTCTATTTTTGTCTTGGAAAGTAATACTAACCCAGCATTGATCTATCGAATTACGTAAAGAGCTTGCTCGTTGGGGAAAATATATTAGTAATTAGTTTCACCGCTTTTACCTTTCTCGTCTTACAAATACCAAATTGGAATCAACAATTTGCCTTTCTAGTGTATGCTCTTGCCCATCGCAGGTTCACCCTGAAGTTTGGGAAAGAATGCGCACTAATTAATTCCTCACATTTCCTCACATTTAATTTATCAAACTCACATTAATAATAGTTACAACCTGTTGCCGCCTTTCACACACCTGGGGGGATGACGTGGCAGAAATCTTCAAGCCACTCAGTGTGTCCTTGGAGGCGAGTCTTGAGTCAAGGCTGTCACCTTGTTTTTGACTCCTCCGTTTAGGCCAACTCCTAATGAAGCCAAGGGGGGTAGACCCTATTAGTTGCCAAGGCCGATTAGGCTTTAGTGGTGATGGATTTGGATGACTAAGTTTTTTAGGAGTTTTTAATCAATAATGGAAAACAAGAGATTTGAACGATAAACTGATTACAACAACATAAATAGCACAAGGAACTATAAAATTACTTAACTCATAAATCATGTAGATAGAAATAAAAGACGAGTGCTTAGCTAAAATAGAGTTGTAAGATTGTGCATGCTAAAAAATGTTGAAGTAGATGTTTTACAATTGTCTCTTGGTAATTTTTAGGTTAATGTGGAAAATGAGTGAATTAACTTAGGGGGGAAGGGAACTCAAATATACCCGAAGGTACGAGGAGTATGTCCAAAATCTTTATCCGACGCGACTCCCTATAAGGAATATGTGGGCTGGTTGGAGTGTTTGAGATGTGTTCAACACTATACTAACAAGGATGTAGCCTAACGGTGTCTCGAGGTCACTACCCAGTTGTTCCCGCTTCCTTTGTGGATTTTGCCACCGCAACGTATCAAATCGAGGCGTTGGATTTTCGCCTGGAGAGGTGAATTTGAGATGTGAAAACTCATTATGCTAGTCACTCACGTTGCTTTTGATGCAACCAACTAGTCGGTCAAACTGTAGCGGTGCAGAGCATACACAACAAAGCCTCGGTAAATTTTAAGGATTTTAATAACTTGTTTTGTTTGTTAAAAAAAAGAAAAATGACCTCCTAGAGTCTCTTTAAGTTCAAGTGAACCTCAATTGGGAATGCAAGGAGGGGTTGATTTTAGTTATGTTTGTTGTCCGCCGATTGCACACCAGTAGCAGAAATCAATTGAAAGCTGTCTCT
>LPNX010747563.1:790284-837805 GCA_001517045.1 Pseudotsuga menziesii | reverse complement strand
GTGTTCAATAACTTAACTACCTGTGCCCAGATTGGGTAGCCCGGCGCCCACACTTGGAATTTGCCCACATGCCTCGGTATTTAAACGAAACAACGCCGGTGTGTTGGTTATGGGGGAAAAGTTTTAATTAAGTTACTCTTGTGGGGTTTAAAGATACAGTGCCGTTTCTCGGTATTCCGATCAGAGATCGGTCAAAGCATACCCTGGCAAGGAGGGAAGGGAGTTAATTAATTAGAGGGGTGTGTGTGATGAATATTTTATTAAGTTAATTAATTAGACTCTCCGACAAAGAGCGCCCTTGACCTTGTCTTATGACGAAGGTTCAAGAGTCTTATCTAATCTAGATGAGACTAATGCAAGGATGATGCAAATACTAAGATGCTCCTCGATAGAGAGTGCTTTTGACCTGTGTTTCTGCAAGTTCAAGAGTCTTACTTAAGAGTTAATTGATTAAACAAATGTGAACAAGAAGCTAAGATGAGGTATTAAACTCTTCGACAGAGAGTACTCTTGATCCACCTTATGGTGTGATCCAAGAGATTTAAGCAGTTGATTTACTTAGAAAGATAACAATTTAAAATAGAATAATCAACTTAATTAATGAATTTGATGTGATGGATTAACATTTATTTTAAGAATAAGATGAAAGTAATGATGAAGACATGCAAATCTAACCTAAGCATACACAAGTAAACACAACACAAGCCTCCCCAAATGGGGGAGGATGAGAGTGGGGATTGTTGCCGCCTAATACACACTTTATGACACGGGGAAGTCTCCAACCCACTTTGTGTGTCCTTGGGGGCAAGTTAGAGCTGGGGACCACTGTCACCACAGTCTACCAACTCCTCTGTTTAGGCCAAATCCCAACAGCGCCAAGGGGGGTAGTCCCTATAGGAAGGTTTATTAACAATTTAGTTAAAGGGTTTTTATTTTATTAAGGTTACAAAATTACAAGATTAGTGCCTAGATTAAATGGAGTCAAAAGATTACAAGTTACAAACTTACAAAAGAATTAAGAATGATTATCCACAGTTGCCTAAGCTAAGCAAGATCTATAATATTAACAATATGAACAAATGCTAAAGAATGGTTAAACAAATATACAATGATACCTGAAAAGAAACAAGATATACACCGGATGAACAAGTTATTATGTCAAAGATCAAACAACAAATTGCTTTCAAGTTACAAGATTAAACAATGTTTTACTCAAGCGTGTCACAGTACTTTAAAGATATTATACTTGAAAGTGCAAGGTACTGAAATGAAATTGAGATGCTTGCAAGATGTACTTGTAAAATGAAAGCCTTGAAAAGCAAGGACTTTGAAGCAAATACAAAAACTGAAATGTGGGTGAGATGTTTTGCAATGTCTCTTGGTTCGTTTTAATAAATTTTAGTAAAGTTGAAGTCTTTGATTAAGTTTTAGATCCGGTGGTGTGACTACCCCAATCTAGTATTTCTCAAGTCAAAGAGGGAATGCTGGTGCGCTCAAAACAGTGGAAACAAGTCCACCTGTAGCTCCCAGGTCAAACCCCAATGCCCCGGTGCTCAATAAGGAGGACGTAGAACCCCTAGAGACCCCCCACGGTCTTCTACTCCAACTAGCTTCCGAGGTCACTGTTTTTAATCAACCGGAAAAATAGCAAGACAGATGCCTATTAAACTAGAGCCCCTAAGCCTATCCACTTTTCATACCCTTACCTGAGTTCCCTAAAGGGAGATAACAAGGAGGCAGAGGATACACGGACAGTTTAGGTTGTATATTTTAAGTAAATTGTAGATTTGTTATTTACAGTAAGCAAAATGAATTACAGAATTATCAAGTTAATAGAGTCAACCTGAGCGTTATCCCTTATGGGAGGTGCCGGTACTTGATCTATGGACAATTAAGAAATGAAATTGCTTCGTAGGAAAGTAAAAGATTGCAGAAAGTAAAGTGAGCTGATTAAGGTTTCCTAAACCCCCCAAACTCCTCCGTTTTTCATACCCTTGATCCGAGTTCCCTAAAGGGAGATAACGGAGGGCAGAGGATACACGGACGGATGTTAGGTTGTATATTCCTTCAAAACAGTAAACTAGGTGACAGAAAATAAATATCTAACTAAATGCTTTGTTTAAAAAAAAATGCTTGAAAGTAAACTAATCTAAACAAAATATACTAACCACACATCAATCTCCCTAAAAGAGAAGGTGGGTAAAAAAAAAAGGCTGAAAAAATATTAGATCTACTTGAAAATGAAAGCACAACTACTTATCTACTTACTAGATCTACTTCCTACCTAATTACAATATGATTAGAAATTACTTTGAAAACTTTTAGAGAATACCCACGAGGAGACTCTCCTGAGGCTTACAAATAGCTAGAAAATAGAGTAAGAAGATAAGAGGTTGAACCCTTCTGAAACCAGTTGCAAGTTGAGGTGTTTCTGATGTGATTTGGGCATAACCTCCCTTTGTAAACTGTAAAACTTGCTAAAAACTAGCAAGCAAAGCTTGCTGGAAAATGATAGGAAACGCAAAAGGAAGTTTGAAAATGTTAGTATAAAAATACAGAAATTTTACAATAAAAATCTGGGTTTTAAAACATCAGAAAATTGAATATTAGAGGGTTGAAAATTGCATTTCCAGCCACCTAAAACACAGTAAGAAATCAGATCTGAAATATATAATAAAAATATGACATGGATCTGGGGCCTAGGACAAGCTTCCAACAACCAAGCTGAAATCCTGGCGCTGTGGCAGGGCCTTACCCAGGCCAGAAATTTGAACATTCAAAAGATCAATATATTCGGTGACTCCAGGCTGATTATTAAAGCAGTTCATACCAAGAAGGTGCCCTCAGACATCTATCTTGGCCAAATTTTCAAGAAAATCTGCCTCCTCCTTTCTCAATTCAGGAATTATAAGGCCCAGCATGTGCTACGGAATCTTAATAGTCTAGCGGATGCTGAAGCCAATCAAGGAGTCCTTTTGAACAAAAGCCAGCTATCTGTCAACGGAGGAAGCTCTACTTGTGCAATTCCATAAGGATTAGGAAAGGAAGATCTCCATGACCAATTGTAATGGACTTAAGCTGGAAAAGAAAACCAGAAAAGTAAATCTGAATCTGTAGGCCCTGGCAGCCCATTTGCCAGCTTTTAATTTAAATTTTAACCGTTTTTGTAAAAAAAAAAAAATATGACATGGATCTATTAAATAAAACTAGATTTTGCTACTAAATAATAACAAAAATACTAGTTCCTAAAACAGAAAACAAGATTAGAGATTGCGGCCTTGGGGCCTTGGAGGGAGAACTTTTCCAAGCTTGGATCCCTGCAAAAAGTTTAGCTAAAGCTTCAAAACCCACACATAGAGATGAGAACACCATAAATCATGCAAAAACCTTTGCAAAATCTTACAATGTTAATCAAAAGTGCAAATAGAAAAACTTCTACCTACAAGTCTCTCCACATAAACTTTTGTGGAGAGCTTTTATGATAAATAATGCAACAGTTTTTGTGGAGAGCTTCTATGATAAATAATGCAACAACAACCAACCATAAACAGGTTACCTCACTCTTCAAGCCACAAAATGGGTGCACCAACAAATTGTTAGTTTTGTACCTAGGAATTTGTTCCCTAAGTGACTTTTTGCCTGAGTCACTTAGAAAAGGGAAAAAGGTGACCCTCACATTAAAAGCTACTTAATGAGACTTTATAAAGTTAAAGTCACTTTTTTGATAAATTTAAGTGGGTGAGCAAATTTATTTAAGTGATTTAAATAAATGTGATTTTTACTCTCATTGAATCTTAGCCATTGGATTGGATCTTTCTCCACCGTTGGATTAGATTCCCACTTAGGGTTTAGACAAAAAGGGTTGAGGGAGGCAAAACTCTTCACTTTTTCATTTTCAGGAGAAGGAGAGCCGAAGAAGTAGAGAGGGCACGAATTTCAAGACTGCATTTATTGTTTTGCACAAAACTCGAGGAGTGTACGGGCTGCATTTAATGCACAGTATGGACTGCATTTAATGCACAGTACGTACTGCATTTAATGCACATAAATTGAGGTGTACGAACTGCACAGTTTTCGAGGTACGGGCTGCATAGTTTTCAAGGGTACGGACTGCACAGTTTTCGAGGTACGACTGCATTAATTACTGCAAATTTTTCGAGGGTATGGCCAGCATTTATTTGGCACAGATTTCAAGGTGTACGGCCTGCAATAAATTGCTGGCACGAAAATCGAGATAGGGTACTGCTGCATTTAATGCTGGCACAGAAATTGAGGTTGTACGACTGCATTAATTGTTGGGCACGTTTTTCAAGATTTTGAGATGAAATCTTGGGTGGAGATAAGTTAAATTTTCACTGTATTTCTGTTCTGATATTTTGCTGAAGAAAATAAAATCTCTCTCTCTCTAACTGGTTTTCCCTGTGGGGTTTTTTTTAGGGCTTGATTTTGGCCAAAAATCTCTGAGTCTATTTTTTATGGTGTGATTGTTAAAATGTGTTTTTCAGCCTGTTAGTGTATTTTACTGTGTGTTTAATTGTTTAGAAAAATTTCATAAGTAACCTACAGCCAAGGCAAAACCGACTGTATGTGAAAACCACGAAATGTTGACATAAACCAGCAAACAGTAAAACGCAGAAATTTCTACATGGTATCAGAGCTTGGGGGCAGAAAACAGTGATAGTTTGCAGACACACAGAAATTTTCAGAACTCAGAAATTTTTAGTGTTTTACCTTCTGTCAGTGAGCAACACTTTGTTGGGTTGGTGTATAGATGGCTATAGGTCTTAGATTGGAGGATAGGCTGGATGGGACAGGAAATTTTGTGCCGTGGAAGGCCAGAATTTTACTGATACTGGAGGAGAATGAGTTATCGCCGGATATAGTTAGGAACACTACAACTGATCCGATTGTCATTTTCGCATCAACAGATGCGGCAGCTCTATCAGAATTCAATAAGAAGGACTGTAAAGCTAGGAGGATCATTCTAGATGCAGTTAAAGACCACATAATCCCTCACATTTCAGGCAAGGATAGGGCACACTTGATGTGGACAGCCTTGATCAGTTTGTATGAGAGTTCCAATGAGAACAGGAAGATGGTTCTCAAAGAGAAACTCAAAAGTATAAAAATGAATGGGGGTGAGGGAGTCACAACATATCTTACCAGGATTTCTGCAGTTCGAGATGAACTTGCAGCGGTTGGGGAGGTGGTAGCCCCTACAGAGCTTGTACGCACAACAGTGAATGGGGCTTCAAAGCCCTGGGGTGCATTTGTGCAAGCCATAGTGGGCAGAGAGAAACTACCTACCTGGGACAGACTTTGGGATGACTTTGTGCAGGAGGAGACTAGGAGAGGTCTTGTACAGGGCAGTACATCTCACAGTGGGGTTGATGATGAGAATGTGGCTTTGGCAGCTAAGGGCAAGAAGAAGAAGGGTCCCAAGAAGGGTGGGGCCAAGCAGCAGCAGCAGCAGTAGCAGAGTGGGCAGAAGAAAGACTTGAGTAAAATCAAGTGTTATGCATGTCAGGCATTTGGACACTATGCTTCACAGTGTCCAAGCAAGAAGAAGAAGAAGGGACAGGGACAGTAGACAACAGCCTTAGCAGAGGTTGATGAGTTTGGTGATGCATTTCAGAGGGAGTTTTCCCTATATGCTGGACAGATGGAGAGAGAGAGAGTCTCTTTAGCCACCAGCACAGATATGGATATGGATAGTGAGCATTCATTGTTGGCAGGTCATCAGGGGAGTCCATCCACCTCTACTACTTGGTATATTGACAGCGGAGCCTCGAGCCACATGACTAGAGCTCAAGAGATGTTCTCGGAGCTATCTCAGACAGGTAGAGATGTGGAGGTTGTCCTTGGAGACAACACCGTTGTTAGAGCTGTTGGTCGGGGGACCATTACATTTCAGAGGGAGTCGATGAGTCTCATGACTCTGAGGGATGTGTTGTATGTCCCTGGGCTGAAGAAGAACCTTGTGTCAGTTTCCACCATTGAGGACAGAGGTCTTGAGGTGTGCTTTTCAGATGGGAGAGTGCAGGTGTATCCCAGGGCTACAGGTATGTCTAGTGCCATGGACATTGGAGTCAGATGTGGAAAGCTGTACAAGCTCTTGTTTCAGCCACAGTGCGCTCTAGCACACAGCAGCAGCAGTGAGCTATGTGAGCTTTGGCATCGGAGGATGGCCCACCTACATCACTCAGCTCTCAGATTGTTGAGGAGCATGGTTACAGGATTACCGGAGTTCAGCATTGAGCAGAGTGATGTGTGCAGGGGGTGTGCTTTGGGAAAGTACACCAAGACTGCTTTTCCGAGCAGTGACACGAGAGTTGCAGGGGTGCCTTATCCATTCTGACATATGCGTTCCTATGTCATCATTGTCTTTGACAGGTTTTGAGTACTACATTAGCTTCATTGATGACTACTCCAGGAAGACCTGGATCTACTTCTTGAGGAGCAAGAAGTCCCCGCTTGTGTTGAGAGTCTTCCAAGGGTTCAAAGCCCTTGTGGAGAAGCAGACGGGGAGGAAGATCCGGATGTTGAGATCGGACAATGGGGGTGAGTATACCTCCAAGGAGTTCGATGCATTCTGCAGACAGGAGGGCATTCAGAGACAGTTGAGAGTTCCTTACACTCTTGAGCAGAATGGAGTAGCAGAGAGAAAGAACAGGTCGATTGTGGGGGCAGCAAGAGCGATGCTTCATGATCAGGGGTTACCTTTCTTTCTATGGGCAGAGGCATGTAACACTGCAGTTTATCTGCAGAACAGGAGTCCTCACAGGGCAGTGGGGAGTAAGACTCCTGAGGAGATGTATTCAGGCAAGAAGCCTGAGGTGGGCCACTTTTGCATATTGGGCTCGTTGACTTTACTCTCACGTCCCTTCTGAGAAGAGGACGAAGTTTGATCCCACCGCAGAGAGAGGTATATTTGTGGGATATGACGAGACTTCGAAGGCCTATCGGCTTTACTTACCTAGCATGAGGAAAGTTGTTGTCCGGCGGGAAGTGAAGTTTGATGAGGAGAGAGCATTCAGGAAGTCTAGGGAGTTAGAGCAGGGGGAGACACCAGCTCCCATACCTCAGTTGGTACAGGCTTCTTCGACTCAGCTATCAGGTCCACAGGTTTCTGGAGTGACTGGATCACAGGGTACAGGCACAGCTTCTACAGGTTCAGTGATTCAGGTGGCTAGCACTTCAGGGATAGTTTCAGGGATAGGTTCAGGGTTGAGTCCTCGGATCATAGGTTCGTCAGGCACAGGTTCATCAGGTACTGGTCCTCGGGGTGTTGGACCTTCAGGTACTGGGACTTCCTCAGATGAGGAGAGCCCAAGACCAGTTTGGGAGGAGCAGTCTTCAAGGAAGAGGAAGCCTAAGTGGCTTCAGGAGACCTTGAAGGATGCAGAGGCAATTGGTAGGCCCCAGGAGCAGATCAGGACAGTGGTGGAGCCAGACAGGTATGGTGTGGTGCTAGACAGGTATGATATGGCCTTTGTTGCGAGTCTTCGTGACTCTGACCCATCCACATTTGAGGAGGCTTCCCAGCATCAGGTATGGAGAGATACCATGATGGAAGAGTACCATTCCATCATGAAGAATGATGCTTGGGAGATAGTGCCGAGACCTGAGGGGAAGTCAGTTGTGACTTCCAAGTGGCTTTACAAGATAAAGCATGCTACGGATGGCAGTGTGGAGAAGTACAAGGCTCGGTTTGTGGCGCGGGGGTTCTCACAGGTTGAGGGAGTTGACTATGATGAGACATTTGCTCCAGTTGCTCGGTATTCTTCTATCAGGGCAGTTATATCTATAGCAACAGAAATGGGTTGGAAGATCCACCAAATGGATGTGAAGACTGCATTTCTCAATGGTCTTCTGCAGGAGGAGGTATATTTAGAGCAACCACAGGGATTTGAGATCCATGGGAGAGATTCTCATGTGTGCAGGCTGAGGAAAGCCTTGTACGGACTGAAGCAAGCTCCTAGAGATTGGTACTCCAGGATTGATACTTACTTGACATCGATGGGATTCCAGAAGAGTGAGGCTGATCCCAACCTATACTTCATTGTGGTTGGAGGAGATCCGCTCATTCTTCTGCTATATGTTGATGATCTATTTATCACAGGTGATGAGCGTCTCATTGCACATTGCAAGAGAGATCTAGCATCGGAGTACGAGATGACAGACATTGGACTGATCCATTACTATCTGGGGATGGAGGTTTGGCAGGAGCCTGGACATATTTTCCTTGGACAGGGGAAGTGTGCAATTGATTTTTTGAAGAGATTTCGGATGGAGGACTGCAGGTCGATGTGTACGCCTATGATCACCAACTGGAAGCAACTTCATGCTTCCGAGGGTAAGTTGGTGGATCCCACTTTATATCGTCAGCTCATTGGGTCTTTGATGTATCTGGTCAATACCAGGCCAGTCTTGTGTTTTGCGGTTAACACTCTTAGTCAGTTCATGATTGAGCCTAAGAGTGTGCACTGGACTGCCGCAAAGCACATACTGAGATATCTTGTAGGTACGGTGGATTATGGTCTGGACTACAGGGGTTCGGGTGGAGTCAGCTTGGTTGGGTTCACAGATTCAGACTGGGCAGGTTGTGTGAGGGATCGGAAGAGCACTTCCGGTTGTTGTTTCAGTTTGGGCTCGGCAGCAGTGTCGTGGTTCAGTCGGAAACAGAAGTCCGTTGCACTTAGTTCTGCTGAGGCAGAGTATATGGCAGCCAGTCAGGCTATTTGTGAAGCACTGTGGCTTCGCAAGTTATTGGTAGATTTGGCCTACGGTGATCTATTGTGACAATCAGAGTTGCATTCAGCTCTCTGAGAATCCAGTGTTTCATGACAGGTCGAAGCACATTGAGATCAGGTACCATTTCATCCGTGACTATGTTCAGAGAGGGGCAGTTGAGCTACAGTATATATCCACTGATGAGCAGGTAGCAAACATTCTGACGAAGTCTTTGGGGAGGGGGAAGTTCGTCTTCTTCAGAGATAAGTTGGGAGTGGTGCAGAACACCTTCCTCGGTAAGAGGGAGTGTTAGTTTTGTACCTAGGAATTTGTTCCCTAAGTGACTTTTTGCCTAAGTCACTTAGAAAAGGGAAAAAGGTGACCCTCACATTAAAAGCTACTTAATGAGACTTTATAAAGTTAAAGTCACTTTTTTGATAAATTTAAGTGGGTAAGTAAATTTATTTAAGTGATTTAAATAAATGTGATTTTTACTCTCATTGAATCTTAGCCATTGGATTGGATCTTTCTCCACCGTTGGATTAGATTCCCACTTAGGGTTTAGACAAAAAGGGTTGAGGGAGGCAAAACTCTTCACTTTTTCATTTTCAGGAGGAGGAGAGCTGAAGAAGGAGAGAGGGCACGAATTTCAAGACTGCATTTATTGTTTTGCACAGAACCCGAGGAGTGTACGGGCTGCATTTAATGCACAGTATGGACTGCATTTAATGCACATAAATCGAGGTGTACGGATTGCACAGTTTTTGAGGTACGAACTGCACAGTTTTCGAGGGTACGAACTGCACAGTTTTCGAGGGTACGACTGCATTAATTACTGCACAGTTTTCGAGGGTACGACCAGCATTTATTTGGCACAGATTTCGAGGGTGTACGACCTGCAATAAATTGCTGGCATGAAAATCGAGACAGGGTACTGCTGCATTTAATGCTGGGACAGAAATCGAGGGTGTACGGCTGCATTAATTGCTGGGCACGCTTTTCAAGATTTTGAGATGAAATCCTGGGTGGAGATAAGTTAAATTTTCACTGTATTTCTGTTCTGATATTTTGCTGAAGAAAATAAAATCTCTCTCTCTCTTTAACTGGTTTTCCCCTTGGGGGTTTTTCTAGGGCTTGATTTTGGCTAAAAATCTCAGAGTCTATTTTTTATGGTGTGATTGTTAAAATGTGTTTTTCAGCCTGTTAGTGTATTTTACTGTGTGTTTAATTGTTCAAAAAAATTTCATAAGTAACCTACAGCCAATGCAAAACCGGCTATATGTGAAAACCACGAAATGTTGACATAAACCAACAAATAGTAAACCCCAATAGGGCAACAACGTTACAATCGCTGAAGAGAGCTTGAGAGAGAAGAATAGAGAAGAGAGTATTTTGGCAGCATAACCCTGCTCCAAAGAAATATGATAGAATGAGAGGAGGGGCCTCTCTTTTATAGTTGAAAAGATCTCAAACCCACTCCCAAATCAAGGGTCCAAAACATAGATCTAAACTCTAGCTCTCCTCCACCCTTAGATCTAGGTTTGTTGACTTTGCAAGCCATCCACCAATCATAAGCAAGGGTGCCTTTTCAAATCAATGGTCAAAAAGATAGATCCATGTCACACTAAAGCTTAACCCTTAGATCTAGGGTTTCCATGACTCAAGTGGGGCCTCCTTTGACTCAAATTTTAATTTTATTATTTTTAATTTTATTTTTAATTTCTTAATCTTTTATATAATCTTTAATCTTTTATTTTTAATTTTTAATTTTCAATCTTTATTTTATCTTTTATTTTTTATTTTTATCTTTTTATTTACTAATCTTTTAATATTTTATTTTCAAGTTTTAATCTTATATATTTTTTATTTTTATCTTTTTGTTTTTTAATCTTTTAATTTTATTTTCAATTTTAATCTTATATTTTTTATTTTTATTTTTTAATCTTTTAATTTTATTTTCAAGTTTTAATCTTATATTTTTTATTTTTATCTTTTTATTTTTTCATCTTTTAATTTTATTTTCAAGTTTTAATCTTATGTTTTTTATTTTTTATCTTTTATTAAGACAAAAGGGACGCCCCACTTAGGAGATTTTCAGACATTTATTTTGACCATGGGGGTTTTATTTAAATGAAATTTTGGCTATGCTTAGCCACCCCCCAAACTTAATTACCATGGCCTTATTTGATTTTTTCCTTCAAAATCAAATAATTTAATTTCACCCTAGGAAATTAAATTAATTTCCTGGGAAAAGAAAACCTTGTCTTAACTAAAATTGCTCTAACTTTCTAACCCCTTGTCAGAATGACATGAGACTTGAACCAATGGCTTAGGGGGTGTCATAGCATTTTCATTTGCATTCATAGCTCCTATTACAAAATGCCAAGGTTCAAGAGATTACATTATTACATCAAAATTTAATTAATTAACCACCAAATGGTAAAGTTAATTAATTAGAAAAAAATCAAAATAAAAATTAAAATCCTAACGAAATTCCGCAAGACTACACGATATGGCCACCATGGTCATGGACAACAACTTGAAACCTTAGCCACCTCATGAGCTTGATTATCAGAACGCCAATTCATCACTTTGGAGGATTGGTGAGTGAAAAACCCAACCAATTAAAATTGTTAGATAACAAGATTAACTGGAAGGGAAAAAAACACTCGGTGAAGAGGACTTCTCTGATAATAAAGTCCATGGTGACATCCTTAGAGGAATGACCCATGCTGGCATATAAAGTTACATTAATTATCCCACGCAGGGGAGCGGACATTTCGTGTAGAAAAGGGGCAGAATTGCCCTGCTCATTGAAAAACCATAGATTTTTCCATGGTACAAATGCACAATAATGTACATCGGTAATGTACACGAAGTTGCCACCTAGTCGAAATAGGTGGAAAACAGGGACTTGAAAACTCCACTCAAACACAAGATCTTTATTAAAATTTATACAATGTGCCTTAAAGATTTTAATCTTTGAAAGGACATTTCAAATGAAAGCAAACAACTCTATTAATATTAGGACTTGTGTAAAAACGAGAGTGCTTTTACTTTTATTTGAAGATCTTTCTGAAACCTGTGAAAAGGGAAAAGAGAAGAAGTTTGAATGAGAGCCAAAAGAGCAAAGGAAAGAAGGACTGAAATAAAAGAAGACGAGGAAAAGAAGGCAAAAAAACAAAAAGAAGGTCAAAACCAAAGAAAGGGAGGGATAGGGCAGCCAACTATGAAGTTGAAGGAGGACAAAAATTGAAGAAAACGGGGCAGCGAAAGAGAAAACAAATAGCTGTCATAAAAAATACAAAACAGGGCAGCGAACAAAAAATGGAAGAAAATGCCAATAACAAGGTTGAAGAAGGCCCAAAAACTAGGGCAAAAAGAGGCAAAAAGGGAAGGAAGACTAGGGCACACTAGGGCTTTCCAAAATGAAGAAAATGGATGGTAAAAGAGAGAAAAAACGGGGCAGCGATGAAGAAAAAGTGAGAAAAGGCAAACAAGTCAAGGAGCAAAGGGAGAATTAGAAGAAGTTCGGTAACCAAGAAAGTATTTAAATTTATGGATGGAACCCAAGAGAGAGAGTTAGACTCCCAGCTTTCTTTTTGTATTTTGAAGAAGAAGAACTCTGTAGGTCCTGCAATGAAAGTGTTAGATCAAAAATGTTGCTTGAAGCCTGGGATAGAAGTAGTTGAGTTCACACCCTTCTTCAACCTGTGAAGCCTGGAAACACACTACAACTGAACACAAAACGTGAAATCAAAATATATGTTAGTATGCTAAGAAAATTGAATTATGATCAACATTATGTATATACTGATTACTCATGTCCATCAAAATTACTAATCTACCTCGCATAGACAATCAAGTTGAACTACAAATGATTGTTCTACTGTGCCAACAATGGCCCTCTTGAGCTGACAAATAAACAATTTAATCTCACATAAGCATTAAGGAAATAGGGGTTAGAGAGAATATCACCTCAACGAATTGTAAAGAACTATCACATCCAAGAGCTCATAGACCTCCAAAGTCTGATCTTTATTAACAAATTAAAGCAAATGCTTGATACAATTTTCTCAGAGTAACTCTGCTACAAAAGTCCATCTAAATAGAGTTGAAGGAGCCTCTATTTATACAATGAGAGAGTGCTAAAACCCTAAAACCAAAACTCATAATCTACCGGCTTGGCCACCAAACAGAGAAACCAAACCTAAGACGGAGAGCTGGGAGTGAGGGGAGGTCTCCACCTAGGCAAGGCGCCCCCACTCCAACCCGGAACAACCAAATCAAGCCATAAATGAACCCACACGTGAGGAAGGCGCCCTCAGGAGAGAGAGGGGCATGAGCTATGAAGGAGACGTCTGGTGATGTAGGTAAACAACATTTTATGTTTGGCAGGAGCTTGTGCTAGGTTTGGGAAGCCCACTGATGGTGTAAGCCTCAGTCTTCACCTCGATCAAATCACCGGACCAATGAGTGCTCTCCATCTCATTCTTTAGCTGGAGATGACAAAGCGACTAACTGATAATAAATTTATTTCTCACTTAATGCTGACTGAAGCTGAGTTATGACAATTCCAAACATCATAAGTGCTCGATGAGATGTCATTTAGCTTTTTATTTCGCTGAATTTGGTTTAATTTGGAGAGTTTTAATTTTCTCCAAAATAATAATTTTTTAATAAAAAATCATTTTTTTTCCATAAAACTGACTTTTTTGAGAAAAAATGCATTATGTGTTCGATTGATTATCCGAAAGTTGGTTTTGATTGGATGACTGATCAAGAATGATTTTTGGCTTAAGGTTAGAGCCTTCAACCACTGAATTCGGAGTCCTGATGACCGATTTATTACAAACGGGGTTTTTCCATTTAATTTATGGAAAAATTAACCCAAAAAACTTGGGAAAAGTAATTAAAAATTTAAAAATAAATTTTTCCTTGTTCGAAAAAGATTTTTTCGAAAATTTTATATGTCCAGATGACTTTAGGACATGACCATGATCTACCTAAATAATGCCTAGTAGGTTTATAACACTTAGTTGGGCTCTAATAACCCCCCAAGGCCCAGAATTCAACATCATGCATTCCAACTTTGGAGGAAGTGGGAGAAAACCTCGTCAATTATACTCGACTGAAGGCAAAGCATAATTGTCAGGGGCAAAAAACTCCTCGGAATACCTTATTTGAGATTCTATGTCTCAGGAGACTGAACCACTCAAAAATACCCTACTAGCACATTTCATTACAAACCCCGCAGGGCCATGGTCAAAATTATTCAAATAAAAAACTGGCTAGCCAATATTGGCTAGACATGAAGACGAATCAACTGATACATTGGAATCAAACATTGGACATGTTTGTCAACCGACGGCTCCTCAGGTAACCCAACTATGGTACAAATAAGTGGATAACAATGTTTAAAGTGAAATGAACTTGAAATGCAAAATAAAAAAAACAAGTTATCTAATTAGATCTACCACGCATCTCTTTCCCCTTTCGAGTAACTCGGGAAGTCGTGGGGTAAGTAGTAGTATTACTTTGATAAAACTATGGAATGATAAAATTAAACTTGCAACATTCAACAAAGTATACTATTCTGCAAAAGAACCAAATTAAAGAAAAAGAAAAGAAAAAAAGTAAAACAAAGTAAAAAGGATAAAGACTCGGATCCCCCTTGGGGGGATGGAGAGTGGGATCGAAAGAGCCTACTCGAGATCTTTTTTATAATGCTCGGTTACAATGCTATAAGAAGTGCTCTTTGGTCCTTGTTATCTGGGATCCAAAGGTTTACAACAAAAGAGAAAAAAGAAATCCGACTGTGGGGGGAACTTTTGGGAAGCTTTAGATGGCAAAAAATTGTATTTTTGGACAGAATTTTCTTCTCCTTTTTTATGGACCTTCTAAAACTAGCAAGCAACGGTTAATGAAAAGTGCCCAAAAACACTTTGGAAGTGTCTTTGGACAACAAAAAAAACGGTAAAAATCTGTTAAGTTAAAGTATTAAAAAAGAGCAATAAAATGACCAAGGAAAGCAAGCTTCGCTTAGGATCTTGGCTTGCCTTTTGGGCAGCCAAATACAATGTGCACTTGATTGCAAAATTTAACTTTAAGATTTAAAGGAAAGACTATGCATTTCAATAAGCTTTTAGATCTACTTTCAATAACTTGTAAAAAATGAAAACTTTCTTAAACTAGATCTAAAATGCTTATGGAAAACTTTAAAAATTGAGATCTAGCTTTTTGAATGCTTATGTATGAGATCAAATGAAATTTTTTTTTATAGTAAATTATAAGCTCATGCATAAACAAAGTAATCAAGAAAAAGTTGATTTTTTGAAGAAAAGAGGAAGAGGAGTGAAGGTTGGTTTGTTGTTGGAATGAAACAAGCTGAAATGAGGCCCTTTTGTGGAGCACTGAGGGACAGTGTCTTGAGCTTATTGGATAATGAGTGACATCAATCTTGATCCACACCTCATCCGATTGGGAACCTGCAAATAGGTCACAAAAACTTGCACAAACCTCGTGAGATCTGGATATATATATATGGAACAAAAAAACGAAAGATCATGCAAAAATAATCTTATTTAAGCATATAACTTAGATCTTTGAGCTTACATAATATGAATAAACAAGAGCAAGGAATCTTACTTGCCAAATTTATACTCTTACTGATTCAACTGAATCCTTTGAAGCCAGAACACAAAGAAGCACAAAATTGGAAAAATTTGCAGTTCATTTGCAGCATGACGTTGGGAATCCACACAATACAAGCACTACACGGTATAGCCTCCAAAGCTTCTTTATTCAGCAAATGAATGAAAAATAACAGTATTACAATGGCCACTAGCTCTTCATCCAACTCTAAATAGTTTGGAATGAGAGGGTTGTGCTTTATTTATAGCCAAAGAGGCCCAAAGGGGGCACATCCATGACTAAGAGAGAGAGTGGGGTTGAGGTAGAGTTGAATTGAGATGATCTGAGGCTTGAACCGAGTTAAAGAGGAGTAGAACTGAAGAGTTGATTGCCACCTTTCTCACCAAACCACACCAACCCACTCATCCTCTGCCACATCATCCACACGTGTGGGAGGAGAGAGAAAGGCCCAACCTTCAAGCCACAAACAACTCGTAGATGCCCAAATCAACAATGAAGATGACGCATTAATCAAGGATATGTCCTGCCCCAATTTAAGAAAGCCAATAGAAATTGATTTCGGTCAAATCGAAGCATTTTCCACTGATTTAGGAAAATGGGAATATTCTCCATTTATTAATTATTTCTATTTTTTAATTAATAATTTTGATTTTTTGGCTTAAGTGATAGATTTATCACTTAGAACTTAGGAAAAGTGGGTTTTTGGGTTAAACGGGTGCTCTGATTTAGAAAACGAGCACCCCCATGGCAAAATCCGATCCTTAGCCACACTTTTATTATATTTCCAAATTTTTCAATTGGACTATTAAAAAATAGCCTAAGTTTACTGGAAAATTTATTTTTTACCAAAACTCAAAAATAAACCTATGGGGACCTAACACATGTCCATATGACTCAATATTAATGCCTAGCATGTTTATAAACATTGACACATAGACTCTAATAACCTCCTAGGATTAAATACTAAGACGACCATCCCAACTTTGGAGGTATGAGTGAAAAATTCAGAAATTATTAGTCGTTTATTCAACAACAAATAATCTCTAAGGGAAAAAACAATCTGGGCTAGTCGGATTGATATATAAGTCTAGGATACTGAGTCTTTTACATATACCACCATGTTAGAACATTTTATTGCAACTCCCCCAAGGGGATAAGAACATGTGGTACAAGAAGAAAAAAAATTCCCAGAAGAAGCCTGACTGACTTCTGAACCCTGAAGAATGAACAAGTATACTTGTTCTACTTTGCGGGCTCGCTTGAAAAATACCACCAAGTACAACTTAGGTGGTAACGCAACCCTTCAAACATTACGAAAATCCGATGTAACGAACTTGAGAAACAGTGGGCAAATTCTTCAGGGAAAGCAGGAACAACTAGAAAGTGACCGTGGGGTCTTGTTAGACTACATCTTTGTTGTAGTGTTGAACACCCCTCCCACGACTCCATCTAGCCCACATTTTCTCATGCGGAGACACTCTTCTTAGAATTCAGATATATTCTCAGTACCTCACGGTATATTGGGAATCCCCTTCCCCCCTTAACTTAATTCATCCTTAATAACTTTAAAACCAACCAAGAACAAATTGCAAAACATTTTCCATTATATCAACAACAACTATTTGACTCCATTTTGGCACTGACTCATTTACAAATCTTATTTGCTTTAAAGTCATTTCATATTGTGAATGATGTATTATCTCATGTTGTTGAATTAAGTTTTATTTTTGCAATTTATCTTGTTCCAGTATTTTCATTCAATAAACTTCTAACAAACTATCTAATCCGTTAACCATTAAAATTAAAAGAACCGTAGTAACTCGTTTTAGGGACTACCTCCCTTGGCTCCACTAGGAGTTGCCTAAATGGAGGAGTCAGGATCAGGTGGCAACACCTGACTCGAGACTTGCCCCTAAGGACGCACTTAGCAGCTTGAAGATTTATGGTGCACTAAATCCCCCTAGGTGCGTGAAAGGCGACAACACAGGTTACTCGGATTGAAGAGTGGGATTCCTTGGTTAGATGCCCCATTTTTCAAATTTTGAAGAGAAATGGGCATAATTTCTCCTTCTCACATACAAATTTCTGAATATTATTTTGTTTGGTTTGCTGAATGTTTTAAAGTTGATTTAGCCACTCATATCCCCAATCTTATTTGAAGTTATTTATTTGGTAATTTTGTAGATACTTTGTATATATTTTTCACTAACATTCTTACTTGCCCAAAGTGATTTTGAGCATATTCTACAATTTTCTGTTTTCTGGTTTTTAGCAGGTTGGTGATGTTGAGTATTGTAACTTCAAAGGATATTCTAAATGTATTTTACTGATGTAACCCAAGGGAGATGTTATTATTCCTTAGTCGGGGTGTTACTATCGTAATTAGTTATCATAGAGTCATGAGGTAAAGCCTCCATTGCAAGTCGAGTCAATAGTACCCTAATGAATATAATATAATATTGTATTGAGTTTTCCCAAGTGAAGTCGACCCAGTCAGTTAAGTGGGGCCGACTTGTTAGGTTAAAAAGTCAAGTGACAAAAATAGTATAAATAGAGGAGATGTGTTCCTCATTTGAACACACTCACTTGTGTATAACGCATAGGATATATATATATATCTGCTGGAAGGAGGCGCACATATCTGGGGTCTTGTCTTGTACTTTTGATACATCTTATTCAAATGAAGTTTTGTTGGGTTTTCTTCCCCATGAGGGTTTCCCAGGATAAATCTTTGTGTTCTTTTGTGTGGCTATACTTGTCTATCTTTCAGTGATCCTTTTGCTTATGGTTATGTTGTTATGATGCTAAATGTTATAAGATCTGATATGACCATTAAAACTTAACATTTGTCTGAGGAGGTTTCATGTCTCTGACCCTGGGAGCTTCAGATTGATAATATGGATCCTCCTAGAAAATGGGGAGTGATGATGAAACTGACATCGATGATGGGATGATAGTGATGCTCCAGCATGAAAGAGGCCAACTACGCCTGAAGATGCTAACAAGGTATGACATTCACTTGTGCACGATAGTATCCTCTCTTGAGGATGACAGGTATAACACTCTGTTCATGAGAGTGGTCCTTACTAGCTAAGGATGGCCCTGCAGATGTTACTCTCGCATGGAGAGTACCCACATTCAGTTGTGGATACCGTAGAATAACACTTGCTCAGGAGTGGTCCTAACCTCAGTGGTAAGGATTCTCTACGATGAGTCCTCACGGATGACAGGACTAACATTTTGTATGCAACCGAGATTTGCTTTGCAGACATTACTCTTGTATGGAGAGTATGCCTACATTCATATGTAGATGCCATAGAATAACACTCGCTTGGGAGTGGTCCTAACCTTAGTCGTATGTATGCTCTATGATGAGTCCTCACGGATGCCGTAGTATAACACTCACTTGGGAGTGGTACTAACCTTAGTGGTAAGGGTGTTCTACGATGAGGGCCGACATTTTGTATGCGGTCGATATCTGCTCTGCAGACAATACTCTTGCATGGAAGAGTATGCCTACACGTGAGTGTAGATACCGTAGTATAACACTCACTTGGGAGTGGTCCTAACCTCGGTCGTATGGATGCTCTACGATGAGTCCTCATGGACGATAGGGCCTACATCTAGGTGCAGTCGAGATCTACATTTAGTTGTAGACGATTCAGTTGGTCGATATCATGGACCAGGCTGATGGAGGATTGCATCATCCTTGGACTTATGTCCTAAAGAGATAGGGATTGATCATCCCACAAAGAGATCATGTGTATTGCAAGTAGCGTGGCGACGAAGGATCAAGTAGATCAAAGTGCTGCTGCAAAGGATCGAAAGCATCGAAGTGCTGCTGCTGCAAAGGATCAAAGTGCTGCTGCAAAGGATCGAAAGGATCCAAGTGCTGTTACTACAAAGGATCTAAAGGATCGAAGCGCTGCTGCAAAGGATCGAGAAGATTAAAGTGCTACTGCAAATGATTGAAAGGTTCGAAGTGTTGCTACAAAGGATTGAGAAGATCGAAGTGCTGCTGCAAAGGATCAAGAAGATCGAAGTGTCACCACAAGGATCAAGTGATCGTATGCTGCAGAAGATAAATATTCAATGTTGTAAAAGATGATGCTGCAGTATTGAAGACATTGAAGAGTAACTATTCTAGTTACTAATGACTGTTGAAAACTTCGTATGACATATAGATGTATCACCTTGATGATGTTGCAGATGCTCTTTCTTGTTACTCCTATAGTCTATGATGATGTTATCAGTAGAATAACCTTCTCATTAAGGGGGAGTGTTGAATATTGTAACTTCAAAGGATATTCTAAATGTATTTTACTAATGTAACCCAAGGGAGATGTTATTATTCCTCCGTCAGGGTGTTACTATTGCAATTGGTCATCATAGAGTCCTGAGGTAAAGCCTCCATTGTAAGTCGGGTCAATAGTACCCTAATGAATATAATATAATATTGTATTGAGTCTTCCTAAGTGAAGTTGGCCCAGTCAGTTAAGTGGGGCCGACTTGTTATAAGTTAAAAGTCAAGTGATAAAAATAGTATAAATAGAGGAGATGTGTTCCTCATTTGAACATACACTCACTTGTGTATAGAGCATAGGAGAGAGAGAGATATATATTTGCTAGAAGGAGGCACACATGTCTGGGGTCTTGTCTTGTACTTTTGATACATCTTATACGAAGGAGGTTTTGCTGGGTTTTCTACCCCATGAGGGTTTCCCTCGATAAGTCTTTGTGTTCTTTTGTGTGGTTGTACTTGTCTATCTTTCAATGATCCTTTTGCTTATGGTTATGTTGTTATGATGCTAAATGTTATAAGATCTGATATAACCATTAAAACTTAACAGGCGACAAAACAAAGAGAAACTTTGTCGAATTTCATCCGTAGAAGGTTGCAAAGGATGCCACAAAGAAAGGGTTTCAAGGCCATCCACCAAGAAAGAGTGAAAATAGCATTTTCCTACCTCTTTTCCCTTTCTTTTATGTAGAAATATTAGTCATTATAACAAGTCCAAGAGAGTCTCTTGGACTTGATTTTTCTATTGCATTTAAATTTCCTTTGTTTGCCATCCATTGCTTGCAATGGAAGTTGGGATGGCCGATCCTTGCCTAAGCAATTGTTGATTGGCTTGGGTTTAGTTTAGTTTGTTTTTCTCTTTTTTCAAATTTTTTTTTCCTACACCTTGCGAGTGATTTGGCTTTGCCATCCTTGCAAAATCATGTAGGCTTGCATTGTATTTTCCTTTATTTTTATTTTGCCCACACCTTGCATGAGAGTTGGCTTCGCCACCCTTGCAATATCGTGTTGGCTTGTATTATTCATAATTGTTAATTTTTCGTTTCGTTTAGAGTGAAATCAACCTTGCCCCAATCTTTGCTCATATTCACTCTTCTTGCCGGTTGGTCCGACCTTAGGTGACAAGAAAGGGAGAAGATTTGAGTTGGCTAGATTAATAGGCACTTTAACCATTTATTGCAACGTTGAGAAAATAAGGACTTGTTGTGGAGCTAGAGGGGTAGAGGATGTTGGGAGCCTCGTGGCACTTAGTGTCCTCCTATTGAGCACCCTGCTTGTCCTTGGACTGACTTGTGGAGCTAGGAGGGAGCCTTGTGCTCTCTTGTTGAGCACCCAACAGTTTCTCTCAATTGAGGGATAAAGGTTAGAGGTAGACACATTGTTAGCTTTGCATTTCTTGTACACACATTAATCCCCTAAGCTGAAGAAAGACCATAAATAAACTAAAAATCTACAGGACCACTTGCAAAACATCACAATCTTTTATTTTATTTACTTTCATAGTCATCGTTTATTTGGTTCAATCTCTTGCAAGCACATTTCGTACATATTGGTCCATTTGCTTAAAGTATTTTACATGTGTTAAATGTGATTACTTGATTATTATGGTGAATGAATGGTTTAGTGTAATTTGCATTTTGGCAAACTCATTGTATCTTTTTATAAGTTTGTGACTCCATAACCTGAACTAAGTAGGCACTGGTTTGGTGGTAGTTGATTATCTTTTTCCTGCAATTGTATTTGGTTCTTGCACAAAGAAGGATTTGCTTGTCATTATATTATTGCACACTTGCATGGTTGCTTGCCATTTAACTAGTGGAACATTCATAATTTACAACTCCTAATTGAATTCCTTAAAAAAACTTCATAAGTAGGGACTACCCCCCTTGAATTTTTGAGAGTTGGGGTCTAAACGGAGGAGTTAGCAATCGAGGTGACATTGGGTTCTAAAGTCATAGTGTCCCTCAAGAACACACCAAACGGTTGGGAGACTAATCTGTGGTGAGGTGTGTTTTAGGCAACAACCTATGTTGCATTGGTCTCGAGGACGGGGGGCCAGGGGACGCGGGGACGAGTTTCCAAGACGGCTAGAGCGCACCCCATATTTTTTAGGGGACGGCAGGTTGGGGATGGAAATTATATAATATAAAATTTAAAAATAATATATATATATATTATTATATATATAATTAAAAATAAAACTTATTTACATTGAGATAAATCATAAAATAAAAAATCTTTGCTGCAGAATATTAAAATAGCTTCCATGAATTTTTATCATAAAACAATGAAACATTGAAATATCAAAATATACATGTTTGCAGCCTTGATTGAGATAAATGAGTCATAAAAATGAAAAATCAGAACATGATTGCAGCATGAAATTAAAATATCTGCCATGTAAACTTCATAAAAAAACTGAAAAATTCAAAAACATAAAAATTTCAATTTCAATTTAAAAGTTAAGAGTTATGAATCATTCATGAAACATAAAAGACTAAAGTCTACAAATGTGATCACATAAATATTTTAGTCTTTAAAGTTTAAAACTTGATATTCATATGCAAAAGGAAGAGTCTATCTTAGCATAAATGAAGGGTAGGGTTTTAAGTTTTTAAATTTTTAAATTTAATTTTTTTTTTTACTTGTTTTTTAATGTACAAGAAAGGGGACACGTGGGAGTCCCCAATTGGTCTAGGGACTTCAGGGACGTCCCTTAAAAGTCCCCTATTTTTTGGGGTACGTTTAGGGTACGGCGAAAAAGTCCTAGAGTCCCCAACCATTTGGGGACGTTTCCGAGGAGTTCCAAAGTCTCTGGAACGTCGGAACATAGGGAACGGGTCCCCATGCAACATAGGCGGCAACACATCCTCCCAACATTTAAAACTCCTCATCCCGGTTCCAACAAGCTATTACACTAAGGTACACCTCTTAGATAATTTATTAAAATGACAACCTTAATGAAATCCATTAAATAATGCTCAGCAATACTCCCAATTTATGGGAATGGTAAAATTGCATTGGATTCGAAATTGACAGTGCAAGAGTGATCTTGATGATGAAAAATGATAAATGGATCTGGTCGGGCATCTTATAACTCCTCTAGACCCTCTGAGTTCATTGGTAATATCAAATTACTTCTCTGGTCGAGCTGACATAGATCTATAAAGTCATCTCCAACTGCAGAGCAAAGAAACTAAAAAACAGAGACATTGCATGGAGTTTAATTTACATGTATAATATTTACAATCATAGACCCTTGATATCAAATATACAAAATTTTCTTAGTATCCAATAAGCCTTTAGAGTCTAGACAATTCCATGGATGATCTTCCTATAATTTTTATAAAATTCCAGTATCAGACACAATAATGGTATAACATTCTAACATATACTGTATCAATTTCTAGCCATGCAAATAGAGATAATGAGACAACAAAATGGAACAGGGAGAACACCTAAATCATCCACTCATTGCTGATCTCATTGTCTTAGTCGTTATTCCAGTTGGAAAATTTCCAGAGGGTTGACTTCTACCATCATCATATTCAGTTGCTAATCACTTGGTATATCTAGAGGTTGACTGCAAACATCTTTTATTACATGCTTGGTCTAAGTAAGTTTGTAATTTGGGACAAGTGTTTGTTTTCCATGTGACCTTTAAAGGATGGTGAAAGTGACGATGTTAAATTTTGGTCATATTATTATGTATCGTGCTTATTGTCAAGTTAAGGAGTCTTTGATCAAATAAAGGGACTTGGGTTGTCAATTAAGTCAAATTTCATATTGATAAATAAGGTGAAGACATAAAGGCTAATTAGCATCTATGTTATGACTTAACACAATGATAAATGGTTACAGTACAGGTGATTACTGTCTCAGGAGACACACCCTTGATTTTTGTATATGTTATGATATTCAATAATATAAAACACACACTCTCTCTCTATTTCTCTGCAACATTATTCTATGTATTTTGATAACAAGTGCTACATTTACTAACATTTACTTCACAAAATGAGAACTTTGTAGGGATATCTCTTTGCCACAAACCACAAGGGTAATCCTCTATATTATATAGCAAACACTATTCCATTCATCTCCTTACTTGCTATACATCATAATGTGCATTTAACCAATCCAGATAGCCTCAGACATGGTGGGAAGAAAACCGCTGTTATTGGTGGGGTCAATGGGGTCATCTATGCTAGATTTTACTCTTCCTTTCTCTTTCATTATTGTTGCCTTAGTTTGTAGTGCTGCAGCATATTACAAAATAGATTGGATATTCTAGCAACATCTACAAGATTGTGAGAATAACTGACGTCTGAAGAGCTGCCAAAAGTCTTATATGATCATTATCTTCTTTCAAGTGGATGAGGCACATTTTATACTATGTTTTGAGTTGGGGATTCTGCTTTTACAAGTAATATGGATTAGTTGGACTTTAATTTGTTTTTCTGATGAGCTGTTCTCTATGGTGCAGTATTTGACATTTTGCGGATTCACCTTTCAGATGATAGCCTTCCTTGTCAGCTTTATTTCTGACCTTTTCCCACAGGTACTAGTTTATTTCTGTAATTTGAATAGTAAAGGCCATGTATTTCAAAGATGTTCGCAGATCTTTTTTTTTCCTAGTTCTAACTATAGGTTCCCTGAAGCAGTCCTGAAGAAAGGGGACAGAATTGAGCCATTTAAAGAATACTAATAGCTGTCTTAGCTGGTGTTCTGACTTCTATCCCAATGTGCACCATCAAGAAAGTTTCAATATTCCATGGTCAGCCATGTGGAACTATGAAAGTACATTACTTGTGATATGTACAAATTTTGCATTCAATGTTCATTTTTCACCCCATATTGAGGCATTGCATATCAACTGAGTTCTCTCTGCACAAACATTTGTGTCTTTTCAGACAGGTGCTGTGTAAAATCATCTTTGGAGTCTTTTGACTAGTAAAATATATATTTCTGCAACATTATATTAACTAGTAGGTTACATTGTCTTTGAGTTGTTCATGTTGACTGACAAAAAACATGGGATCATGTTTTGTTGCATTTGATATAATTAAGCTCATTAGTAGAAGTGAATGTTTGATGTAAAGGGTCAGGAAATACAGTTAAGTTAAAATTTTTACCTTGTTATTGAGTTGAGTAAGGTTAAGCAATGCTATGATTCCACGTATATTGACTCTAAATGATCTGTATGCTTTAAATGCAAATGGAAGTACGAGAACATCTTTAGAAAATGTCAATACCTCCAAAAACATTGCAGTGTTCCGCCTCTATATTCTTCTTATGTTTTAAGTAGGATTTCAATGCCCCTTGGAATCAAGTATGCTAATTTTTGTCTGTTCTTACACTGTTATTGAGGCATTCTTGATCATTGTAAGGTCTGAATAATTGTTCCAAGTATTCATAATTTTCTTTGACTCCACAAAACAATATTTCAGAATTTACTAATTATCTTGTTTCTAGAAGAATTCAAAACATAATTCAACTTAATAGTGCATTGCAAATTATATTGTAAGAACAACTCCATGGTGGAAAGGCACTGTAAAGAAATGTAATTGAAGAGTTGAAGTAATGAGACAAAGATGATAAAACCATCTATAGTTATGTGATGTTTCTGAGAATTTTTTGTTGTTTGCGACAGGCCAACAGGACAAGCTTGCTTGCTGATAATTTATCATGTGCGAGTTTTGTTATAGCAAATCTCATCACAGTCCTGTTCTGGTGCATTCTGCTTATTACGAAGGATCCAGTGGATCAGGATGTACGGCGAGGGGATCTCCTGTCTGTAACTACATTCCACATATTACTTTGTTATTCAATGCATGCTTGTCTGTAAAGTTGCTTCATCCCTCTTAAAGGAATTTTATGTTAAGTAGAAATTCCCCATAATACCGTTCAAAGTTCAAACACAATTCTCAGTGTAGTGTGCCTTTATACACAGCATAAGATATGTTATATTGTTATCGCCCTTAAACTTGATAATACAATTTTTTCACAAAGGATCCACAGGAGTCTAAAGTAAATGGGACAAGAACACAATTGAAAATACAGTAAAGTATTCATTATTTATTATAATGTGCAAAGTACACAATTTTAGTTACAAGGTCTTGAAGCAAGACTAAATCATTTGTTAGAATATAATGATTTAATGAAATAAAGTAAGTCTACGTTATTAGTACAAGTGAAAATGTTACTTAGGCTTAAATCATGGATAGTTAGTGATTGCATCGAGAGGCGCTTTCTATAGCTCAGTACGAGGGTGGTGTAATTGCGTGCTCAACGTGGAGCTGACATGTGGTTTTTTTATAAAATAATAATAAAATATTAAGTAAATAAAATTTTTATGATGTCGACCCTAACATAAATTTCAAAACCAAAGAGATATTTCAATTAATCAAAATATAAGTTTTAATGAAACATGGATACTTCTTGCTATTCCATCTAGGAATTGAGCTATCCCATTATTAAACCATGGATTTACATACCTGGGATTTGAGCACATACAAAATATTTACTTATTAATTTTTTATAAATCCATCTTAAATCCCTTGAAGTGCAAATATTTTTTAGAGTGCAAAATTCGAGAAAAAAGTTTGCACCTTGATTTGATCCCTTTTGGTGCTTGGTAGATCCAGAGTTAAGATGGATCTATATTGGTTTAGACACACTCACGTAAATTTTGGGAGTTTAGTCCTGTTATCACACAAAGTATAGCTACCCACTAAAAGGTATCCTATCCGGGATGGTAGAGGTGAGGTAGTAAATTGGTGACACCGTAAGGGCCTCATCCACCTCAAATGAAAGGTAGTTGTCACACCAGACGGGTTCTTGTCACTTTAGATCATTCTGGAGAATGATCAAGGGGGAGACCCTACTAGCCTATGAGGGATAGCGCACCTACTCAAGACACTCTGGAGGATAGACAAATGATGTGTAAAGTGAACAATGAGTAAGTAGATCTAGATTTAGGGAATGAATGTGGTAAGTACAGTTAAGACAAAGTTGGGAAGGCTTAAGGAATGGACAATTGCCTAACTTACAGTGAAAGGTATCACAAGGAGTTTAATATTGTAGATCTAGATAGATCTAGCCTGAATGAGGAATATCTTAATTAGATCCACCTAGAGTTTATGCAATTATGGATGAAGCAGACCCAAAAGGACTAGATCTGAATGTGAATGACTAGATCTGGATGCTTGAAGAGTAGATTTGTTGATTTAGAACGGGTTCAAGCATACCCAACTGATAGATCTGAAAGATTGACAAAAATCCCAAGGAGGGCGCCCCACCTAGATTTGACTAGTGCTAGATCTAAGGGTAAATGGAGTCTGATTGAGACAAAACTTTAGATCTAGGGTTTAAATAATTATTCCTAAGTTGGTTTTGATAGTCGTCATAAAAGAAGTACTCGATCTATTAGATCTACAAAACTAGGGTTTGAAAGAAGAGGGTTTTGTGGTGACAATCAGATTAAGCCCTAGAAAAATAAAATAGACACAAACGTACTTGGAAATACTTGCTACTAAACTTCTATGGCGATGATCTTTCCTCTTCGATCAATTACGAGAGTTTTCTATGCCTCTCCAAGTGAAATCTCTATCCCTCCAAGATGCAAAGTGCGCCCTCCTCTTGCAAAAAAGATCTACAATGTAAGAATCGATTTGCAAAAAGAGGGATGAAATGACGAAGAAAATGAATCAAAGAACATCAAGATGGCCACAAGACACAATAAAGATACTCCCTGAATCAATGGCAATTTGAGAGAATGCTATGGAGCTCGGTCACAATAGAGCCCCAACCAAGTCGCTTCCTTCACCAATAGGACAACACCCTGCAAAAAGTGTTACAGATGCATAGATCCACAAGAATGCTAGAGAGAATAAGACTTTCCAATCTCCTTACAAGACATTCGATAAAGCTTCCAAGAGATTTTGCAAAAATATTCTATTATTCCAAGATCTCAAGAGCCAGAAGTCCCTGTTATCACACAATGTGTAGCTACCCACTAAAGGTATCCCATTCGGGATGGTAGAGTTGAGGTAGCTAACTGGTGACACTGCAAGGGCCTTGTCCACTACGGAAGAAGGGTAGTTGTCACATCGGACGAGCTCTTTTCGCTTTAGATCACTCCGAAAAATGATCAAGGGGGAGACCCTACTAGCCCAAGAGGGCTAGTGCACCTACTCAAAACACTCCTAGGGGTATGCAACAAATGAAATAGGATAGATATGAGGGAATCTAGATCTATGGAAAGGATATGGTAAAATGGTTAGGACAAAGTTTGGGAGGCTTAACAAACCGAGAAAATGACCCAACTTGATAGGAAATATACCACAAATAGTTTAGGAACATAGATATAGATAGATCTAGTCACAAATAAGGAAATCCTAATGGGACCCACCTAGGGTTTATGCAAAAGTGGACCCAAGAAGATGGAACGGGGCAAGGGATGACTAGATCAGTATGCTTGAAGGATAAATTTGTGATTTTGAGTTGGGTTCAAGCATACCCAACTGATAGATCTGAAATTTCGACGACCCATCCAAAGGGGGCGCCCCACTGAGAGTGACTAGTGCTAGATTTTTGGGGCAAATGGAGTCCGATTTATGTGAAATTTGAGATTTAAGTTTTATTCAACAATCTCATCGGATATATCAGATCTACAAAATGAGGGTTTGGTGTTGACAATTGGATTAAGCCCAAGAATAAAAAAACAATTGTGAATGTACTTGGAAATACTTGTTACTTGTCGCCTTTCACACACCTAGGGGGAATGTGGAAGAAATCTTCAAGCCACTAGGTGTGTCCTTGGGGAAATGTCTCGAGTCAAGACTGTCACCTTGTTCTTGACTCCTCTGTTCAGGCTAGCTCCTAATCGAAGCCAAGGGGGGTAGACCCTATTAGTTTCTAAGGCTGTTAAGGCTTAGTGTGTTGATTTATGATTGAGTGAGTTTTTTAGGAGTTTTGATCGAAGTACTGAAACAAGATATTGAAATAAGAATTGTAAACACAACAATATATAGATTATCTTAGCACATGATAAATAAATAATATTGAAGCAAATGATTGTATGATAAAAAGTACCAGTGCCAAAAATGGAGTTAGAATAAGAAATTGTTGTTGTAGTGCTGAGAAATATGTTGCACATGCTCTTGGTCAGTTTTAGCTTATTATGAATAAATGAGTGAATTAGATTAGGGGGGAAGGGAATTCCAAATATACTTGATAGTATGTGGAGTATGTCCAAAACTCTTATTCGTTGCGGTTCGACGCAAGGAATATGTTGGTTGGATCGAAGTCTCTGGGATGTGTCCAACAATACACCAGCAAGAGTGTAGCCTGACGGTATCACGAGGTCACAACCTAGTTGTTCCTGCTTCCTTTGTGAACTTTCCCCGCAATGTATTAATTCGAGGCGTTGGATTTTCGCCTTGGGAGGTTAATTCAAATGTGAATCTATCTTAACAAGCCACCCTCGTTGCTTTTGATGCAGCCAACTGTTTGGTTGAACCATAGTGGTGCAGAGCATACACCACATAGTCTTTTTGATTTTAAGGATTTTAAAGGTTGTGTTTGTTTATTAAAAAGGAAAAAATAAACCTCCAAGAATCTCTTTGGGTTCAAATGAACCTCAATCGGGAAAACAAGGAGGGGTTAATTTTAAGATGAGAAGAAAAAATAACACAAGGAACTAAATAATCAAAAGTTTTCTAATTAAGCCTACCATGCATCTCTTTCCCCTTTTGGGTAACTCGGGAACAGTGTAGTAAACATCAACGGAAAATCATGAAAAATCACATTTTTTGCGAATTTTTCCTCAAGCCGATTTTTCGGCAAGGAAAAATTGTGATTTTTTAAAATTTGAATAAACCCCAATTTTTTCCAAAACAACGCGCTTTTTCTCGATTTTTGCCACCACAATGGGAAAAAGCACCCAGTGTGTGGGATCCGCGGCATAAAGAGGTAAAGGTGCGTTTTTTTTCATTTTACTTTCATTTTCTTGTTGGAGGAGGGAGAAGGGTAAGAGGAGACCAACAACCATTTTGAAGGATCAAGGATTTTTGTGGAGCAAGGGTTCAAGATTCCAGCCAATCAAGTCAATCTTCCTCTCATAGGTATGTACATTGTATCCCATTGTTTATTGTATCTTTTCCATGGATTGTTGCATGTTTGCTTGCATTTTTCTCTTCCTAGATTTCTCTTTTTTTGTCATTTTGACAATGATTTCCATGCCCATAAATACGAAAACAGTCACAATGTAAGGGCTTTTTTCAATGGAACAACAAGCTTGTTTTCTTAGGTTTTTAGCCACCCAATTGGTTCCAGTTAATGCTTGGGGGTTACTGCTCCCATTTTCCTTTTCTTTATTCAACGATTGTTTACGGGGTTGAGTTCATTTGCTGGGATGGGTGCGACCACCGCCATTGGAGTCACTGGAGGCGGGATAATAGGAAGAGGTACTTAGTGTAGTGTCATGCTAACTTTGGAAGCCAAATTAGGGTTTGGAGGTGTAAGATACCAAACCGAGATCCTTAGCCTGAGTTCAAACAATAAAAGCGTCATCATGACGAGAGTCCATGAGACACTTGGTGGAGTAAAAAAGAATGTGATATTTTATATCGTGTCCCCTAATTAATGTAAGAGGATAAGTGGGAGTTTCAAATCGAGAAAACTCTAGAAAATATGGTGGAGGGGTGCCTGTTGGTGTCCCCATGGTTGATGGTACCTCATTGGATGTTGTGATGGTGTTGCAACTGCAACTTTTTTCCCAAATTTTGAAAATTTTGGACCCTCCTTTTGATTTTATCTTGCCTGGGAGTGTTTGGATTGCTGAACTTTGTTTTTCCCTCTGCTACATTTTGGATTGTTTGAAGTTGAATTGAGGTCAAACTGTTTTTCTTCTTTTCGGAAACTGTTTTTTGTCTGCCAATGCTTTTGACTGTGGAGTTTACAGTTTGATTTGAAAATGATGCCCTTTTGATCTGAATGATTTCCTTCATCGCTATTGGAAGTCTATTTATGTTGAGTCGGAGCCTAAGTCACCTGACACGGGGACACGGGACACGAAGGACACGAAAATACGAGTCTGAAACGGACACGGTGATCCCCGGAATCATGACACGTAGGATACGTTTTATATACATATATATATATTTTTAAAAAATATATATTAAAATTTAAAAATATAGACATATAGATCCAAAAATATTTAGAAACTAGAACATTTACAAATATTCAATAGAAATTAGAATAAAAACACATTAATGATTTGTAATTACACATTTGTCATTCACAAGTCACGATTCACAACACATTTGTCATTCACAAATCACAATGAGACACATAGATGCATGTCGGAACCATGTTTCTCATTAAGTCATCAAAATCAAAATGTATACAATGTACATGTATGTCGGAATGCCACTGGGCATTGGCAAATGCCAAATAGACTAAAGTCTAATAGTAAATACAAAAAGGGGTGGATCAATATGGGAGAATCCCATATGTCAGTAGTCCTCCTCCATGCCTGAATCAACATCAACATACTCATCACTGCCCTTGCCCCTGCCCTGATCCTCATCCTCCTCCCCCTCCTCCTCCTCTCTNCATGCCTGAATCAACATCAACATACTCATCACTGCCCCTGCCCCTGCCCTGATCCTCATCCTCCTCCCCCTCCTCCTCCTCTCTGCCCATCTGATGATCTGTATCTGCTACTGTGGAGGATGACCCCTCCATACGATCACTATCATCAAAAGTGACCGACTCTAGCATTGGATCATTAAGATCCATGTTCGCTNCCATCTGATGATCTGCATCTGCTGCTGTGGAGGATGACCCCTCCATACGATCACTATCATCAAAAGTGACCGGCTCTAGCACTGGATCATTAAGATCCATGTTGGCTAATGCCAACTCAATACTGTTGTCCAAACCCATATCATCAGGAAAGACATCCCACATCTTTGTCTTTCCCTTCACCCACTCCTCTCTCTTCCTGTAAATAAGACGAAGGTTGGAGTGCACATACACCATTGACTCTGCCCTGGACTGCTCAAGCCTGCTCTTCTTCACACTGTACAAGTTCCCATATGTGCTCCAATTCCTCTCACAACAAGAGGATGATGTAACTTGAGAGATGATCCTCGAGGCTAACTTCTGTAGAATAGGGGATGTTGCCCTATGAGTTACCCACCAAGCATAGGGTTTTTTACCCCCCCTATCTCTAAGCACATCATAGCCTCCAAATCTCCCAGTGCCAGTGGAAAAATCTACAAAGCCCTCCTCCGCCTCCTCAAGCATGTCGCTATCCTGAAATAGCCGTCTAAGTGCTATCTTCCTCCCATGTGCAATCTCTGCATCCATGTGAGGAGGGATTCTGTGTGAGGCCCCCGATCCACCAGTGAGCCACTCCTGAGTGTAGAACTTGGGGTTCAAGGAGTGGGCCAAGCAATGCAAATGTGTGCAATTCTTATCCCACATGGAGATAAGAATATCCCGGATAATGGTCCATGAGTTCTCTGTCGATGTCCCATACTCAGGACACTCATTCTCCATGACAATGGACCTCATGGACTCAATCATGGAATCCCACCCCTCACCCCTCATAAACCTCTGCTAGGATGGGCTGGTCCGTGTCTGCAAACCACAACAAAGAAATGATTGGCTCCATAATCTTAATGCTAAGATCTACCGTGTCCCACCAACCATCATCTAACACCCTGTCCTTTCACCTTTTGTGAAGCAGCCTGATCCGTCCTTCTCCAAAAAGCCCAAAACTCTGAAATCACCATGGACCCAAGAGCGATTTTGACCTTCCTCAACCTCTTCAGCATGATGAATGAGGAAGCAAACCGAGTATCTGCAATCTTCAGCAATGAAAGCTGTGTGTACTGTTTGTAGATGGTGAGGGCATTTGTGTGGTTTTGTACGAAGTTACAGATATGGCGTGCATCCTCAATAAGGTTGTCAATCCATGTCACGTTCAAAGCAATGGCTTTCAGTGCTAAATTCAAGGAATGGACAATGCAAGGTGTCCAAAAAACCTGTAAGAGTAATAAAAGCATGTATCAATGACTCTACAACACTAACATTGCAATGACCAAATTCAAACAATGAGCAAATTAGAAATGAAAGGTGTCCAAAATGAACATACTTGTGGATATTTAGCTTCCACAATCATGCCAGCAGCCTTGCAAACAGGTGCATTGTCCGTGATGATTTGTACACACGAATCAACACCTACTTCTTTAATGGTTTTGATGAATAAATCACCCATAAATTGTGCATCCTTGTATTTCCCAAGAGCATCCATCGCTTTCAAGAACAAGGGTCCATTTTGGGAAGATACCATGAAATTGATGAGTGGATGGCGTGCGGGATCCGTCCATCCATCAGAAACAATACTCACACCGTATGAGGGCCATGTTGTTCTAATTGGCTCAAGGATTTTATCTACCTCCTTCTTTGCTTTAACCAACAATGTGGTTCTAAGCTTCTCTGAACCAGGAGGCACATAACCACTTGGAGCTCGTTCCAAGATAGTTCGAACCGTCTCAAAATACAATGGTGACCGTGCAACATTGAATGAGATGAAGTTGAGGTAGAAGAAAAATGCAATGGTAAGGTCTACCTATTCTCGCGCCTCTTGTTGGAAAATCCTATCCATTGGACCACCTGTAGATTGCCTCTTTCTTGTTTGATAAGTATCCCCACGCCCATGAATGCTAGGTGGAAATGGAGTCTTAGTGCTAGAGGACTTCCTCAAAAATGGAAGAGGATCATCCTCTTTTTTCTTGCTTGCTGCTGCCACCTTCCCTAAGCCAACATGATCCTCTCTTTCCATATCCCTCCTTTGGTTAACAGTCACCGCTTTGCATGAAGAAATCCCACAAGAAGGAAGGGCCAACAAATGGCCCTTAACCCGGAAATATGTGCTCATGAACTCATGGTTGCAAAAATTGCATCTCCAAGACACATTGCCTCCCCGACCAAGCTTTGCCCCGGGCCCATCTTTCCTTGTCACATACTTCCACAAAGGGTATTTTTTTCTTGGGCTTGTTGTCTTGCTAAAACAAGGTTAAATGGAGCATGAGCTCCACTAGCAACCGATGGAGCACTTGACGGAGGAGGAGAACCGGTTGTGCTTGGTGGTATAGGAGGGGAGGCCCTAGATGGTGCATTTCTCCCTTTCCTTTGACCCCTACCTCCTGCCCTAGCTGATTGAGACATTCCTTTTCTTGTGTGATGGTTGAGCTTGCAATCCTCTCCACAAATCCACCGAAATGCACTTAGAATCGCTTGGAAACAATGGATAGCCTTCAAATCTCCTTCAAAACTCCTTCACCTGCACATAAAACTCACTCTCAACCAATTGCTTCCTTGCAAATGACAAAAAGAAAGGCAAAAAATTGACTTAAAACAAACCTCGCTGTCTTTTTCGAGACACGCTGCGATTTCGTGTTCGACTCATTTTTTTTTCGAGTCCTATTTTTGGATTCGCCTGAAAGACGAATCGAACACGAATTCGATTCGAATCGTGTCCAATTCGATTCCCATGGGACACGGGGGGCCTCCAGGACGAATCCGGTTTCTTAGGTTGGAGCTTTAGTTCTCTTTACTGCCGCTGTTTTAGAGGTGAAGTGAACTAATATTTTCGTCGCCCAGCTGAAAAACCATTTCGGTTTATTTGAGTACTTATCGTTTGTTTTGATTTTGCTGATGATCGCTGTCGGAAGTCAGTGAACAACGAATCGGGGCATTAGTTCTCTATGCCGTCGATGGATAGTTTTACTTTCGCCGATTCTGTGGAGTCTTGGTTTTATTTAAACGCTTAACTATGATTTGTTTTCGATGATTTTTCGTTGTCGGAGGTTTATTAAAGTTTGAATCGGGGCGGTAGTTCTCTACGTAGCCGTCGTTGCAGAGGGTAAGTAATGAACGTCCCGATGGACATTTCTTATTTTCTACGATGCGCGTTTATCTGTTGTTTTTTGGACTGTCGACGATTTTATGTTATCACCGTCGGAGCATTAGTCTTCTAAGTCGCCGCCGTTTCGAAGGGCAAATGGCAAACGTTCCGACGGATTAGTTCTTGTCCTTGCCGATTTCGTGGTTTATTGCTTTTCATTATTTTTTGTTTCTTCGCTATCGGAACGGTTTATGACTTTGATCGGAAGCTGTAGTCTGATTGTTTTCCGTCGTTGCGGCTGCGTAATGAATTGGTCAGCCGACGCTTTATGGTTAGTCCTTCCGCTCGTTGATGTCGTTGTTTTAGTGGGTAGTGGTTCCGATCTCCGATGCATGGACGACAGCTTTTAGCGCTTTATTTTGCCCTGGAACCCTTAGTCTATATGGTTTCCGCTGTTGCGGCGGCTTAGTGAACTAACCATCTGACGTATAGTTGTTCCGTTCGCCGATGATGAGGTTTCCACCTGATGCTTAGTGTTTTTTCCCGTCGGTGACGGGTTTTTTCGCCTTTTTTGTGTGTTTTCCACTCTATTTTTCCATGGCGGTTTTCTCCAAGATGAAGAGCGCAATTTGGGGTTTCGAATTGGCGATTACTTTGTTATGATTCATGTTTTCATCGGAGGATTTTGAATTGGTCCAGATGTGGCCTGGATTGAGATAGGGAGCCTGTTTTATTGGGTTTGTGATTTTAGTTTGGACAGTGGATTTAGTAGATTTCAGACCCAGCTTGCAGGATTTCCTTTGCCTTATCTTTTCATGCATTAATATTGTTTATAGTTCATTTTAGAGAATGCACGTATTGATACAGTTTGTGTTACTTTGTTAAACGCTAAATGGTCCAAAATCTGATATGTTCATGACAGGATGATTGCTGCAAAGAAGATATGTCTAAAGGACAAAGCAGAAGGGAGGCAACAAGGAAAGAAGAAGCTGAAGCATAAAGAAGCAGAAATGTTGCTCAAGAAAAAGAAGAGAGTGAAGGTCTGAGATCAACAGGATCTCAAAAAGACCAACGGATTACTGAGCATAATCGATAGCAGCAGAGGCCCAGGCTTGGGGAAAGTTCGTCAGTTACCAAGCCGTCCCTTTTTATAAAGTGCTCTTAAATCTTAATCTGAAATGTAACGTATTGTATAAATCATGAGTACTCACAAAGAGACAAAAGGGTTGGTTTGAACGGTTGGGGGGAGCCCAAAGGTCACCGAGGGGTAGCCCAAGAGTTTTGCTTGTAGTATAAGTATAGGAGAGTTAGATAGAAGAAGGGACTTTTTCCCAGATAGATTTGTAAGATTATGTTGTAAGAAGATCTATTTCCTTTTGCAATAAGAATTACAAGTTTCCTATTGGAGAAAGTTTGGTGGAAGATTTCAAATGCTGTGCTATGGGTTTGTTGAATGTGAACTATTTCGTTTTCAGCTTGTGTCCATTAACTGTGTGATCGTTCTAACTCTTTGAACCTATGTTCTTGTTATGAATGCGCTCTAGTTTATTCCATGAAATTTCCACTGTGAGTAATGAAGGCTTTTCATAAAACAATGAGCTATCTTGTTGTTCATATATCTATTAATGTTCGTGTGTTTTGAAATAAGTAACAACTATCTGTGATTTTTCTTAATGCATGTGCAGAAATACATTACTCATTGATAAATGATAATCTTGCTCCCTAGGGATAGGTTAGATAGTTAGTTTTAGTTTCTTGCTGTGTGTGATTTAGATGCGAGTGAGTTAAGACGAGAGGTAAGAACCTGCGCATCACATTGTGACCGCTCCTTGTATTCTCTATCAATCTGCATTCTTAGATAGGCACTTGCATATCATACTTAAATTCAAAAAACTAAAATATACACGGTGGACCGGACCGTAACTGGTAAAACCTTTTATTTTGTTACTTGACCTATGGTAGCCGGATCGTAAACTGGACAGACTCCCCATACCAAACAGTAACGGGCTAGTTGGGAATGTTTAGTGGGGAGAATCCCTAACTGTTGTTACCTGCGAATTTCCAGGCATCAACAGATGGTAAAGACGGGTGTTGTCCCAGGTGGTGTTGGTTGGGGCAGTGCTCCACGACATGCCCTCGATAATGATGAATCTTTATAAACACCTGGTACAGTCTCAGCGAAATATGAATTTGCTTACTGACATCAATAGTAGAATATACCTTATCGATGTTTATGGTTGGTCGTGGCTCATAGTATTTGAGTTGGTCAAAGATGATGACCTTCCCATTATGGGGAAAACAACATGGTGTGAAAGACCAATGATGCGATAGCTCGCATGGCATACATATAACTAACTGAGGCCAAGTAGAATGTTGTAGTCCAGGTGTGTATCAATTACTTCAATATCAATTAGGACGGTCACCGGCTAATTTAAATAGGGATGTTTTTCTAAAATCCATCAGGCTGGGAGGGACTACCATCATAGGCCCTAAGGGTGATAGTCTAAGATACAAGTTAAAGATATCCTAATTTTTTTCAAATAACTTTGGACATGATATAGGTGGATTCCCCCCCATCAATGATGCATCTGTGGATGGTGATGTTTCTTATGGTTACAGGTATTATAAATCTATCAAAGGAGGAAGTTAGGGCTTTTAGTTATAAAAAAAATTGTGATCATAAGAGAATCAGAAAGGTATATTTCCCCAGGGTGGTGAGGATTGCATTCTTTTAGGAAGGACATATTTTGAGAACCTTCAAAGTGGACATGGATGCTATATACTATAAAAGTAAGCTATTATAATATAGCCTTTTTGCTTCCCTTGCATTAGGGTTGTGGGTTGTGCGTTTGAGAGGCCCTTTTGGCACCTAAGGGACATACTCACCACCTAGCTTATATATGGTCAAGGGATTTATCATAAAGGCTTGAGTGTCATGAGAATTAGTAATAGGAATCTTAGGCGAAATTCCGTACTAATGATTGCTCTTTTGTAGGTTTATTTACTTAGTGTCCATTATTATTACTGAGATAATTTTGATGATTGAGGAGGGGGTTCCCCTATGGGTTGGGTGCACCAATGACTTGCTAAGTAGTAACAAAAAACCCCTATTGGGGAAAGTGGTTGAGAACAATAGATGGCTTTTTGAGGTTGAAAGTGTTGTGGGTAAGTGGGGTTTCCCAGAGGGAGATTACCTCGTGCACCAATTGTTATATTTTTATAGTTTATTCAATATGATCTAGGATCTTATCTGATAGAATAACATGCACAACAATAATCACAAGAGACAAGAGATGCAAAGATTTTCCTTGGAGAAACCATAAAGGAGAAAGCCTCTTAACTTCCTCAGAGATAGAATGAGCACCAGTAGCAAAAGTAAAACCCAAAAGTATAAAGATGATCTTCGACAACTTCTCTCTCTCCCTTGTGCGAGCTTGTCCTTCTCTCTCTCATGCGCACTTGATGAGTGAGTGTGTGTAAAATAGAGTCACTCTCTATTATACCTATTTTCTAGTTGACTTTTTCTCCTACTGGGTCAAATTCTCTAGGGGAGTCTAATAACCCACTTACCACTTATTTATGGGGAATAATGCCCCGACATACAAATGAGGGTTAACCTTGATGAATTTACATGAATCAAGTACAATGATGACTCTCTCGATTGGAGGAATGAACATCTCCGTTGGAGGTACAATAATGAAATACAAATACAATATAAAATATACAAGTTAATATCTTCCAAAGTTACAATTACATTAACACCTAAGTTGCACGAAACGGGGAAACAAGGACGAGTTTCCAAAATGGGGACGCGTTGGAAATGTGACCCCCCAAAATTTAGGAAACAAGGAAACACGATATATATATATATATTATAATTATTTACAAATTAAATTCAACATCACATTTAACATTTTTACTCATAATTTCATTAGTGATTCCATAATGCAAGTGGAAATAGCCAAAAAACAACCTTCAAATTGAGGCTAAGCCACTACTACATATATATCCAAATTCCAAAATCAGCCTTTATATACAAGATTACAAGTACAATACTACATCAACATGAACAATGAAAATATAAAGAAAATATGAGCTGAAGCTCGAAGACTAATAATCATCATGCTCAGGCTCATCTTCATCCTCCACCAATCTGCAAAACAAAATGGCACCATCGTGACCACACTGTCAATATTTAGCAACCCAACCAACTGCCAACACCGTGTCCACTTCTTGAGCCTCCACTGTGACCTTTGCACCACCACCATGAGCTGGAAATGGAAGCGTGGACTGCCAAAGAGTCGTGAGGATGAGTCGTCCTGCCCAAGATAATGTATACACTAAAGCCAAAGATCCGTGATGATAAACCGTAAGCCTTGAGCTATGCCAATGCACCGTTAGCTATACCAATGGACCGTGAGCTGCCATCGAGCGTTGGGGATAAGCCGTGATGGAAAAAATGAGGCATGGGTGTTATTTTATAACAAACCCAAGGCATAAAAAACATTCTGGAAGCCTCTAAAACCCTTGCCGGAAAAAGCAAAAACCCAAAAAATTAAAAAAACAAGTGTTTTAGGCGGACCGTGGAAGGAAACACGGGATTTTAGTGAAACTCGATTTGGAAACGGGTTACCATTTTAAGGAAACGAGTTTCCAACATGTGAAACAGTCCCCATCAATTGCAAACGGGTTTCCCTTCTGTACGGTACGGGTTTCCGAGTTTCCGTTAGGAAACGGATTGGAAACGTGGGGGGGGGCAGGTTTCCTGCAACATAGATTAACACCAATCGCCAATCATTTACTTCATCCTTTATACTCAAAGTTAAGGTCATACAAAGTGGATTTTCGCTTGTTGAGCTAATTGGTTGGGTTGTGTATGTAATGTCCCCCTCTAATTAAGCATGCAAAACACCTGCTAACCTACTTAATTCCCATAAGTTCGAGCGGGTACTGCATGAGAGGGAATTGACTGAGGGCATTTGATACTTAGAGCAGAGCAGGACCTTCATTCAGTGTCAAGTCATCAATTGGATAAAAGAAGCCTTATTTCCTTAGGCTTAAAAGTCTACAGCAAATTAGAATTGCATGCATGCAAATGCGAAGCATAGACCCTAAAAGTGACATGCGAACCCTAAAAGCGCATGAAGCTCTATTTAAGAGGGTGATTACACTAAAGAGGGTATCTATTATTATTGTTGATTGATTTTGGAGTTTCGAACAGTAGCACAGCGTGCAGCCGCGACAGTTGGGGTTGGAGACGGTGTCTTCAACTAGCGAGGGTTCGACAGTGAGATATCATCCCTAGTCTCTTGTTGGGATAGATCATCCCACAACATTCATCATATACTTCAGTATTCATGGATCCAACACATTTCGAAGGGTTATTGGCAGATCCACATTTGCAGCCGAAAGTAGCGAGGAAACCACAGAAGGATTCGTTGGGACCACAAAACCCAGTCTTTCCTCCGCATGCTAGCTTCCTCTTTCTCAGTTGGCCTATCCTACGGCATACAGTGATTATCAGCTATCAGTTTGCTTATCTGGAGCAGCTATCAACAAACAAAGAGCTTGGGGGGCGTGAGCAACAGAACCCCAAATCAATTCGCTAGGGCACTTAGAGGCACCCAAACCTCTGCATGTGACAGTCCATCTCTTTGGCATCAGCAGGCGGACAAGCCCACGAAGTTTCAGCTTGATCTAACCTCTCCTCCTACAAAAACATCACCTTCAGTCTGGAGGGTGCTTACAGTGCTGCGGGGCAGTAACAGCAGAGGAAAGGAGCACTACTAGCCCACCTATCTGGATCTTTATGCATGCAACTATATTTGGAGTCATTATCAGTCAGGATATCAGTGGTAAGTGTTAATTTCTCTCTGCGAACCCTAACCCTAATTTAGCTACATTTTAAGGCATTTTTACCTGGCAAGTTTGCATGCCCAGTTAGTTCGTATTTATGTATGAGATTGAGGGTGCGAGTTAGCACTAAAATAAAACATTAGAGAATATCAGTATTTGGGATATTATAGTGGTATTAGAGCATGTTCCTTGCCAGCTGTGGGCTTAAACATGAGAAGTAGATGAATACATCAGAGGACACTTTTGTAACCTATAGGAGGAGAAGGAGTAGGTACATGGAGGAATTTGAGGATATCCAACTAGAAGATACCAACTCAGACATGGACCCAATATGTATACACTCTGACAGGGAAAAGGAACGAGAGAAGATGAGGACATAATGGAGTTTCGCAACCTAGTGAGCGCATTGCAAGACTTAGCTAAAGAGAAAAAGGACGTACTTAATGCAATCGACAGATTATCGACGAAACCAGAACCAGGTAATAGTAGTACACTTCTCTCACTAGTAGATAGAGGGTCTACAAGCAGTAGTGGGAAACATGCATACACCAATATGCAGAACACACCCCACATATATATACAGACCTTCCAGTAGGCCTACTATGCCTCACTTCTTAGCAGATGTAGTAGCAGGTCCAGTCATGTAGGCAGAACCTAGTGAACCCTTTGGGGCCTATTTGCAGGAATACAGGGACTTAGGGGATGAGTTTCATGCAACCATGTCTTTTTCGGATTTTTGCAACATGAAGAGTAGGAATAGGCCCAGGAATTTCAACAAGGGATTCAATCATAACTATGAGTTGCAGAAAACCTTGGGTAGATTGACCATCCCAAATTTTGATGGGGCTTGCGAAGGTTTAGCGAGTATATGGGTTCAGAAGTTGGATACCTCTTTCCAACTCAATCCCATGACAGAGACAGATGCCATTAAATTGGATACACTCCACCTGGACGGAGAGGCTCATGAGTGGTGGTACCACAGATTAGTGACATTGGGTCACAACACCATCAACTCCTATAGTGAATTCACTCAGAAACTCATGGAGCGGTTCGACAGGAAAGATCCAGAGATACATTTCAGATTGTTGGCTCAACTCAAGCAAACAGGTAGCGTCGAGGCCTTCATCTCAGAGTTTCAGAGGGTAGTTGTTATGGTGACAGATGTGTCGGCAAAAAGGATGACTATGTTGTTTACTGAGGCCTTGACATAACCACTACAGGGGTGGGTGAAAGCCTACAAACCCTCCACTCTACAGGATGCCATCAGCCGAGCCAGAGATCTCCAAGACTCAGTCTCGAAGAACAGGTTTCCACTCAAGACTAACTTTCAAGTTAGGAACAAGGACAAGAAACCTTTCCAGCAGGACTTACTGAAGAAAACATGGTTAGACGATGACACTAGGAAAGACTTGAGACGGAAGAAATTTTGTTTTACTTGTCAGGAACCATGGGTTCCAAGACACAGGTGCTCAGGGAAGGCCAAAGCCCACTACATGGAGGTATATTCAGACAGTGAAGGGGAGGACTACTTGCAGGAAACAACAGAAGAATTGCGGGAAGCAGAGGAGGAGTCACTCCAGGGTGATACACCAGAGGGAGTTATTGCTACACTATCTGGAGTACCTATATTCCATACTCTCAGGGTCAGGGGGATAGTACAGGGCCACAGAGTGGAAGTATTGATTGATGGGGGAGCAACCCACAATTTCATTGATGCAGCGTGGGTGGCCTAGAGGGGTATTCCGACAGAGAAGTTTGAGGGATTTACTGTAGCAGTAGCTAGAAACTCTAGCATGGAGTGCAACTATTGGATTCCAAAATTGAATGTCACATTAGGCAACTACTAGATGACAAATTTATTTTATGTAGTGAATGCGGTAGATACACATGTAGTATTAGGCGTTCAATGGCTTTATTCAATAGGGAAATATACTACAGACTACCGAGCAATGGAAATGGAATTCCAGGGACCAGATGGGAAATGGGTAGTTTTGAGGGGCATGAACGCTTTTCCCCCAAAACCAGTCTATTCACAGAGAATGGAGGCAATGCTCAGGCAGGCTGACATATAATGGTCAACAGGATGTTTAGTCACCTTTAGGAAACCTCCAGAGAACAACACCCAACACCCAACAAATATTCAGGCCTTATTACAGCAACACGAAAATGTATTTCGGGATCTTCCAGTAGGTAGACCACCAGACAGGGGATTTGAGCATATCATTGAGCTAGAGGAGGGGACACAGGCATTCATCACCACTCGTTACTGACATCCCAAAAAATATAAGGATGAGATCGAGAAGATGATCAAGGAATTACTAGAACTAGGATATATTCATCCTAGTTCTAGTCCCTTTGCATGATTAGTGGTCTTAGTTAAGAAGAAGGATGGCACATTGCGAATGTGCATCGATTACAGAGCACTCAACAAAAAGACCATCTAAAAAATGTATCCCATTCCCAGGATTGATAAACTCATCGACGAGTTGCAGGGAGCCAAATACTTTTCAAAGATTGATCTTCGGTCAGGGTACCACCATATCCGAGTAAGGGATCAAGACATTTCCAAAATAGCTTTTCGTTGCCACTATGGTCACTATGAGTTCTTGGTCATGCCTTTTGGACTCACCAATGCTCCAGCCACCTTCCAGTCGTGCATGAACCATACTTTCAGAGGTTAGTTACGTAAGTATTTGATAGTATTCTTTTATGATATTTTGATTTACAGCAAAACGTGGGAGGAGCATTTGAAACATTTAGACGAAGTATTGAGCATTCTAGAAGAGCACTCGCTTTACGCGAAGATGTCTAAGTGTGAATTTGGCATAAAGGAGATGTTGTATCTAGGGCACATCATCAGTGCAGAAGGGGTACAGGTTCATATGGAGAAAATTCGGGCTATTAAGGATTGGCCCATGCCAAAAACAGTTACTGAACTGAAAGGCTTCTTAGGCCTTTGCACATATTATCGAAGGTATGTTAAGGGGTTCTCCCAATTCACTGCACCACTCACCGATCTCACAAAGAAGGGGGCATTCACATGGACCGATTTGGCACAGAGAACCTTTGAGGAAATGAAAGTCATCATGAGTTCTTGCCCGGTTTTGGCACTACCAAACTTCTCACATCTCTTTGTAGTGGAATGTGATGCGTCAGGAGAAGGACTAGGGGCAGTATTGATGCAAAACCATCACCCGATTGCATTTGAGAGTAGAAAATTAAAAAACTATGAGCACCACTACTCCATATATGACAAGGAGATGATAGCCATCTTACATGCTCTCACCAGATTTCGACAGTACCTAGTGGGAAGCAAATTCAGAATCAAGACAGATCATAACAGCCTCAAGTACTTCTTGGAACATAAGGAGTTGAATGAGCGCCAATAGAAATGGGTCAGCAAGGTGCAGGCTTATGATTTTGAGATAGAGTATGTGAAGGGTAAGAACAATGTAGTAGCCGATGCATTATCCAGACGACCCGCTTCATTATCTCTTGTGAGTGTATCCACAGATTGGAGGTCTCTTCTTTTAGTAGAGTACTCCAAAAACAAATTTGCTTGCGAGTTAATGGATGGACAGATTCAGGATGACATGTACAAAATTATAGATGACATCATCTATTACAAGGGCAGGATATACCTCGTCCCAGAATCAGCCTTAAAAAGGAAGATCATACAGGCATCACATGACTCACCATTATCAGGACATCAGGGTTTCTTGAAGACCTACAGGAAGATTCAAGAGAGGTTCTCATGGAAGGGCCTCAAAGGGGAAGTTATGCAACACGTTCGAGAATGCAACCTCTGTCAGTAGAACAAGATTGAGCACATTCATCTGGTGGGGTTATTTCAGCCACTACTGATTCCAGAGCAGAAGTGGGAAAGTATTTCCATGGACTTAATTACAGGGTTTCCCAAGGTACAAGGACGAGACTGCTTATATGTCGTGGTAGATCGATAGACCAAATTTTCCCATTTCTTTGCTATCTCATCTGATTATTCAGCAGCATAGGTAGCCGAGTTATTTTTCAGGGAGGTCTTCAGACTACATGGGTTACCCAAGACCATTGTCAGTGATTGGGACAGTAAAGTAAGTGTTCCATTCCATTATCATGGTTCAATTAACTTACTAATATTTTTATGCATAGATAAAACTTTGAGAGCCAAATATCAAACAAAGGGTTTGAGATAGGTCATATATTTTGGACTCAATGTTCTTAGACTTTTGAATCATGGCTGCGTTGATTAAAACAAATTTACTTGCACATAGAATTGAACATTTCTACCTTGACCATGTATGATGATTACATCATGAGTTCATAATTGTAGATTACTTGTAGTCAATATTGCACTCCATTTCTTGTGTTTGTTGTTTGGTTTACTGTCGTTGCTTGACATTAATTGTTTTTCATTCATTAAGTGTTTAATTTGATTTTCCTTATATATGATTTTATTGTCACAACAATGCCTGCCTTAACCATACAATCATGTCACAAAGGCTTTCTTGTCGTTTCCTAGTTTGTATATGTGACTGTTTTTCTTTTTTCTTTTTTTCTTTTTAAGTGCATTTTTGTTTGTTGTGTGGTTGTCCTGATCGCTGTCATTAGTGGAGATTTAGCTTTACAGAGCATGATTAGTCATTCCAGAGTGTCAAACTAATAAACGTATTTCTTATTGACATTACACCATTACTATCAGCGTATTTAGTTGGAGGACATGTGCCACACCCGTTAGGGTATATTAGTCCTATATCTTACTTTTTGGGTTGTGATTGACCAAATCTCCTATTATGGTGATGTTGCTTAAGTAATTGTTTCTTTTGCTAAATGCTTTAAAGGAGGAAGATTCGATTTGTAAAACTACCAATGCAATTAATGTTCAATGAAAATATTTGTTTTTAAATTCTAGCATGTTGTCTTGTACATTACCTTATTATCAAAAATATTTTTGTATATTCCTATTAGATTGAATCCATAAAGTTTTCTTACATGTGTGATTACCTACACATGGAATGTTTCTTTTCTTGAATAGACTACGATGATAAGTTTTCTTTTTTTCTGCCTTAAGGTTTTCTAATGTGTGTGATTACCTACCTATGGAATGTTTCTTTTCTAGAATATACTACGATGGTAAGTTTACTTCTTTTATGCATATTGGAGCTAAACATTCTCTCTCATTTAACTCATACAATATTTATCTTATTTACATATGTTTGTTTTCTTTTGTGTAGGTTTCCTTTGACTTTTCTGTTCTTTTGGTAAAGTTGATCATATACAAGTTTTAGTCCTTACCATATAATTTATGTGAATTCATTTGGTAAAACAATGGTGCAGGTTGAAAAGACCACCTTTTTGGCTCTCAATATTTTTACATCTAGCAAATGCAATCGTAGCTTGGATTGACATACTTGTCACAAATCGTAGATTTAGGTAAGGTTTCACTACTTTCCCAAAAGATTTGAGTTTTGTGTTCAACACAGTGATCGTAATCATCACAGAGGTCATAATCATCATGTTTAACTAGGCTTTATAGAAGAGGCAATTTCTAGGTAGTTTGTATTTAGAAATGAATCTATAGAAATATAATTTCAAATAAACTTGATAATTAGAATCACTGTAGAAAAAAAGATGCTTTTCTTCTCCAAGTGTTTGAGAATCCCTTGAAAACCCCCTTGATCCCTTTGAGGTGTATGTGTGTGTATGTGCACATATACATGCATATGCACAACAATATTTTAACAATGCCTCATGTGCCCTCTCTAGCTTGTGGTTGTTTCCTATGTGATGTTTGTAATTACAAGCTATTACCATAGTAGCATATATCTATGATGAGATTTTGTACCACGTTGTTGCGCTCTCTAACAATCCTAATTGTTTCATGTATTTCTCTAATGCAGTTGAACAAATAATACCCTTTCCGTAGTTGTCTTCTGGATTTTGTAAATGGAATCGCATATCAAAAGTCTTCATCACATCATTGTTTCTCCATTTTTAGCAATTTTTGTTTTCAAGCTATATAAATGCTCTTGAGAGTAGAAATATACTAACCTTTGAGCTGTTTCCTTAATGGTACAATACTACAATCCCTCATTCCAGTTAACATGCTAAATTATTTTTTATTGCTGACTTTTTTCTATTTGTCATCGTCTTTGTACGAACTAAGCAATTTACCATTGCTTTAGCACATTGGGAAAATTGTAAAAAGTCTAAATTAATTCCGTATTTGTTCGCAACCACCCACTTTGATGCCATCTACGCTATGAGATCCAATTCTATACAATTTGATGCACTTCTCTTAGAATCACATCCATGGGATCAATATCATGAATCTCAATATGTATTTATACTAAAAATGGACATTACATTTGGAATATCTTATCGTAGTCTTGTAGAAAGAACGAAATTATATTAATGTCCACTAATTTATTATTAGTATTTTCATAAAATACTTACACAAGAATACTTGAAATTGCAGTAAGTTCTCTTTACATGCGGCTTTAGTGTTTGGTTTCCTATACTGCATGTGGATGCAGATATGTGCAACAAAGAACAAGGTACTGTATTTTATTAGGTAATTTGATATATCGCTGTTTTATTGTGCTCGTATATGTTTAGGATTTTTCTTTTGCAAATTGAATTCCCTTTAGCAATATTTTACTTCAATCATTCTTGAATTTATGATTGTATTCTATAATATCAATTGATGAAACTACAGAAAGATTTGGGCAAATTATGAGAGCAATGGAAACCATTGAAAGAAAGGAATGCAGAAATGTCTTGCAAACTTCCAACTATGGAAACCAAACATTAACAAAGGCTCTTGTTAGCATACTGAATGAATAAGTGGAATTTTCTGTCACACACCCAAAAGATTATAAGCTATCTTCATCTGAAATTAAAGAAGCTATTTCACTATAGAATATAAATAGGAAACTAAATCATCTGCCAAAAGCACTCTTATTGTAAAGATATTTGTTCTGTGTCTGTCACAAGCAATGTTGAAAAAGTCGGCCTCGGCAAAAAGTCAGCAAGGGTCCTGATTACAACTTCTTGGC
>LPNX010747563.1:754859-789913 GCA_001517045.1 Pseudotsuga menziesii | reverse complement strand
ATTGCATTAAACATTTAAATGCAATTGCTTTGTTCAAATTCTAAGTTCTAAGTTTCTAACCTTCTGCGTCTCTTTGCATGTATTTTTTCAAATACACTCTAATTCCGTTCACATCCCGAAGCTGTATAGGTTTGGCTAAGGATTCTGATGTCAAATTTCCGTAAATTCGGTGTCCTCACACCATAGGTTCGCCACCAAGTGGCTACATGTCACCAAACAAGAAATAAATATAAATAAACCATAATTCATCTTTCAAATAAAGGTGAAAACTTAAAACGGTCTAATAAGTTAATAATTTACCTGGCATGAATTCGGTCCTGTCACGAATAGCATCAGCAAAGCCAATACTCCAGTACCATCCTGATACACCTCTATCTCGCGATTGACTGCATTGCGAGTGTCATAATCAGGGATCATCCTCTGAATACAAGTGAGAAGCCCCTCCAAAACCTCACCATCAAAATCAAAATTGCATTTGTAGGCAAATGCGGGGTTGAGGAAGAGTCCTGCTACATGAATGGGTTGATGAAGCATCCCATTCCATCGAGTATCAATTAACTCCCATAACAACATGTGCCTGTCATGCCTTGGGGTACCCTTTCCCACATAGAAATTCTGAATGGTCTCTTTGGCCCTATCCATGGCCTCATATAAATAGTCCATTGCGGGCTTATCACCATCAACAAGTCCCAGAACCCTCACTAAAGGTTCACTAACCGAGCACACTTCCTCCATTCCTTCCCAGAAGGCATAAGTGTACACCAGCTTGGCAATGGTTTTCCCATCCTCTCTCCTGCTGTAAGCACAATCACGCCACTCATCACAAACAAACATTTGCTTCAACTCAAACTGACATTGAAGCAAAGATTGAAGAGTAATAAATGTGGTGGCAAAACGCGTGATTGCAGGACGCTTCAACTCCTTGTTTTTAGTGTGCCTCCTCATGAGACTAAGAACAAAACCATGGTTGTAAATGAACTTAGGGATGGCCCTAGCTTGATCAATCACCACTTTGATAAAGGGAATTTTCCCCATATCCTCCAACATCAAATCAATGCAATGAGCAGCGCATGGAGTCCAAAACAAAGAGGGATACCTATCCATAAGCATCCTGCCAGCAACCACATAATTAGTTGTATTATCTGAAATAACTTGCACAACATTGTGCGCCCCAATATCCTGGATGAACCCATCCATCAACTCGCATAAAAGTGCCGCATCTTTTACATGTGCCGATGCATCAACTGATTTTACAAACATGGTACCTCTATGACAATGTACCAAGAATTTGATAAGGCTTCTACCCTTACCGTTTGTCCACCCACCTGACATAACTGTGCATCCAGTGCTCTCCCATGATTGCCTGAACTCTGCCAACCTAGCACTGATGTCCATCTTTTCTGCTTGAAGGATTGGGCCTCGTAACTCCTCAAAGGTGGCACTTTTATAACCTGGGCCAACTACTGCAATGGCATCACACATCAGCTGCCAAAATGGATTGTTTTTGACAATGCTCAGAGGTATGTGACTCCAGTAAAGACACCTTCCCATTACCTTGTCCGCTTCTACCTTTTCCGATTTCTTTATAACTGACTTGATAGAAGGTTGTGAGCCTAGTCCAACATAATGGGATGTGAGCCCCACCCTCCCAAGAGGTGAAGCTGTGGAGCCACTCCCACTACCCTCACCGATAGTGGTAGATAAAGATGCACCTAAACTTCTTGCTTGGCCAAAAGCTGCAAGCTCAGCTCTGTTTGCAGCGATCTCATCCTTCTTTCTCATTTTTTCATGGATGGCATCATGGGCAGATCTCATGATTTCTGGGGTCACTGCAGTACAAAGGCCAACATGATGGCCAGGTAGTTTGGCTAAATGGTATTTCAACCTGTTAACCCCTCTCGACATGTGATGCCCACATAATTTGCAAGTCAAATTTTGCTTATTGTTGCCATCCTCAGGCTCACCATACTGCCAAAATGGGTCCAATATCTTTGGCATTTTTTCTGATTTTTCAGCAAGTTTGTCAAGCTTGGTCACAAGGAGTCGTCAAGGTTACCCTTAACAAGGTTGACATCCTGGAATAAGGATGCATAAACCACAAGGATAGGTCACGAGTTGACTAGAGATTTGACCAATATGAGAGGATATGTTTAGTGTAGGTAGGATCAATTGGAGTGAGATATGAGAGGCGGAATACTATATTTACTAGTACAGGGCATAGGTGTTTGTGCTAATGACAGGTATTTGGCAAGGAACCATTTGTAGGCCATAGGTGTATTGTTTTTAATTAAGGTACATGTGGTTTCTCTTAACCTCATGGATTCAAATTAACTTGGTGGAAGACTCAATGACTCTTGGATTAGTCCTTTGGGAGGGGAGGGTTCTTGTATATTGTTTAGCGTGACTATTGGGGGTGGAAGGAATGTTAGAATTAGGATGTTGATGTTAGTGTTAGGATTATTTAATAATCCTCCCTTGCCTGCCTTAGTTATTTTGTCAGTTTCCTAGTGTAGGATGATGTTATCACTTTCCCAGTGTTATGCCTATGTTATATGGGGTCGACTAGGCACTTTATGCACCCTCATGCATGAATTTAGGATCTCTGGAGACCAATCCCTATATTTTAGGAGCCCACTTAGTGCTCTAGGAGTCTCACTTTCAATTCATCCTCACCTGAATGGAGTCAAGCTCCGATGGCCACTTTCAGATAGCCAAGTCTCCTAATGCACCACTTTGCATGGGATTTCGCATAATTTGAGGATAAGGTGCCCATGCTCACCTATCGGACTCAATTAACTGATTATTAATTGATTCAATTGTCCGAAGGTGCACTAGTGATGTCTATCGTGGTGATTTTTCTTATGTTAGTCATGTCTCAGTCAATGATTCGAATCTTCCTTGGGCAATTTGAATTTCCTTCATTGTATTATGTATGGTTCATATACATATTAATGACAATTGTTACCAATTATTGTTGTCAATTGAGTGTTTCTTCTCTAATTAATTTCATAGTGCATGTTTATCAATTTTTACACTGCAATTCATCATTCTTCTTAATTCTTTTGTTGTAAGGTATTATTTTGCCTGATGAGCTCCCGTGGTTCATAATTTCACATGGTATCAGAGCTCTACAACGTTGGTTTATCTTTGATTTGAGAGTTTTATGCAGGTTTTGAGAAGATTTCAGTAAAAATTGTGTTGCTGCTACAACTACAAAATGGAGAATTTGAATACCTTGACACCAAGAATCCTCACACCTTTCAATTATCTAGATTGGAGGGAAGATATGCAGATAGCCTTGTGCAACAAGAGCCTGTATAGGGTAACAATGGGTGAGGAGGTCGAACCCTAGGCAACTATTGAGAAATCAAAGTACCTGAACAAGTTAGATGAAGCTTTTGGTTTTATGTGTATTCACATCTCCAGAGAATTGCTCTTCCATCTTGATGTTTTGAAAACCCCAAGGGTGGTTTGGCTGAAGCTCGAATCTCTGCTTGGAAAGCAAGATGAGCTGAGAGGGCACATTTTGAAGAATGAATTAATTGCTCTTCAACCCAATAGTTTCGAAATTGTTCAGTAGTTCTTCACTAAATTCAAATCTTTGGTCATGTTGACCACCTAACCAACTAGGTGGGAAACCATGTACCATGTACCCTGAAGATGAGAAAGAAGCACACAATAAAGTTTTTTTAAGCGAGGCAACTCTTCTTCTTATCTTTTCCCCTTGAAATTTCTGCACCAATGTAGGGGATTTTGTAATGATATGTCAGCATGAAGGTCTAGTTTTTGTATAACTTAGTTACCTAGGGCATTTTCATTAGGAAAGTCCTTTCATCGAGTGTTTATTCCCTTGGATAATTAAAATTCATTTTTAGTGATTTTAATTGTCTGAGTTTTTCACTCAAAAATACCTCCAAAGTGGTGAAAGGTGTTCTATTGATCGAGTCCATGGGGTGACTAAGGCCAAGGAATGTTCTATGTAACCATGCTAGAAACACCCAAAGGATTGCAGAATTTCATTAAGTTTTACCTAAGATTTTTTAATTTTTGGTGATTAAAAATTGTCCCTTAGCATAAAAATGTTGTAATGAAAAGAGGGTTAAGTGGCACCTAATTCCCACGAATAGGGGTATGGGTACTCAAAATCAATGTCATGAGTCCCTTGATTTTACAAAATTCAATTCTCTTGCACTACAATGTAAGCAATGCGGAATAGAGAGGAAGGATGAGCAACTTGTGCTCTTAGTGCTCAACAAACTTGGTTCTGAGTATTTTGTCTTCGTCTCTACCTTCCATTTCGGTAGAGCTTCCATCCCCAATTGGAAAGATGCCTTCACTTGACAGCTTTGCCGAGTCTTTAATACAGGAGCAGGACAAGTTGGTCCAAATGGGAGTCCTCCAATCTTCCAAGAACCAAACTCTTTTGATGTCAGAGTCTACCAATGCGGAAGCTAAAGGGAAGCACAAGGGGAATGATCCTAAAGCATCTGATTCAAAACCAAAAGAGAGCCAGAAGTATTTTGAAGGAGCTTCGGGCTCCAAGAAGAAGAAAAAGTTTGGAAAGACTAAGTGTCCTTAGTGTATGAGGGGTTTTCATCCCGAAAACCAATGCATAAAGAAGCAGATTGACCAACTGTCCGCCCTCCTTGAACAGAACAACATTGCTCTTCCACATGGAGCAAGGAAGTCTGATGCTGGACCAAAGATAGAAGATCATGAGAGATGCCATGCCTTGAAGGCAAACCTTACTCAGTTGAAATCTTACTTGATTGATTCTGGAGCATCTAACCACTTGATTGATTCTGGAGCAAGCATGAAAAATTTGACAGTTTATGGATGGCCCTTACATCATTCATGATGTTGTGGGTGACAACTCTTTTTATCTCAGTGACATGGACGGGGAAAAGCAAACTTTTCCGGTCAATGGACAGATTCTGAAACTATTCTTTAGTGAAAACATCTGATTCCCATGGGGGCATCTTTGTATCATGAATTTCTAAACCTTTCCTCACATTTTATTTCTTAGATCAGTTCATATTTCTATATATTACTTTGTACATTATTTTATGTATATTAGCTGTGTAAAAGTTTCATTTCTTGTATCATATATTGGAGCTTATTATGTTTCATTTGGTTATCTATATACATGTGACTGACTTATCCTAATTTTGTGTAGGAACCAGAGATTCTAGGTTTCTCGTATGATCTATTTCCATGAGATTTAGATCAATCACACGTCCCACAGTTGGAGCAAGATGTTACCGAATAGGTTGCATCTAGTTGGACTTTCAGTGAGCCGCCAAAGATGAACAAATCATTGTTCAAATTCAGGAGTTCAGAAGCCCATCCAGGCCTTCCAAGGCCCCCTTTTTTTATTTTGTTTACCACATGTTCATACCCTGCGGGGAAGTTGTAAAAGATGTGCTAGCATGGGTTTTTTGTAAAGAACTTGGATTTCTAGGACTTAACCATCAATACGGGTATTCCAAGGTGTTTTTTCCTTGTTAATTATATGTTGTTGAATAAACAACTTATAATTTTGAAGTTTTTCACCACTCCTCCAAAGGTGGAATGGTCGTCTTTATGGCTAGGCCTTAGTAGGTTATTAAAGTTCATGGGTCAATGTATATGAACATGCTAGACATTATTATTGAGTCATATGGACATGTGCTAGGTCCCCCCAGGTTTTATTTCATGTTTTGGGAAAAATAAAATTTCCCTATTTTTTTAATAGTTTAATTGAGAAAATTATTATTGTAATAAAAGTGTGGTTAGAAGTCGTATTTTTCCATGGGGGTGCTCGTTTTCTAACTCAGAGCACCTGTTGTACCCCTAAACCCACTTTTCCTAAGTTTTAAGTGATATATTTATCACTTAAGTAAAAAATCTCCTAAAAATGAAAAAATCAATTAAAAATTTAAAAATTAATTAAATTGGAGAGAATATCCAAATTCCTAAATCAGTGGATTCTTGTCCGATTTGATTGAAATTAGTTTCTATCAAATTCCTTGATTGAAGGAAAGTCATCTCCTTGATCAAAGCGTCATCTTCATTGTTAAAGAGGGCATCTGCGAGTTCATCCAAGCTTGAGGATTGCGCTTCTCTTGGTGGTTGACACCTTGGATGAGGTGTGCTTCAATGAAGGGGTTGGAAGGAAGTAGGTTGGAGAGGTGGCACACCTCTTGAGAGATGGCGCCAACCTCTCTAGTCTCACTCAGTTCAAACTCAATATCAACTCCTCTCCTTGTCATGTTAACGCCCACTCTTCTCTAGTGTAGGTTGTGCCCCCTTGGGCCTTCCTCAGCTAAAAATAAAGCCACGCTCTCCCCATTCAAACTAGTTGGAATGTACTGGGAAGAGCGCGCTTGTTGTAATATTTGCTTATATGAGAAATAAAAGAGACTTTGGAGGTCTAGAATATGTTGTGCCTTGGTGGAGTGAATGCTTTATCTTCCAGCAGTATGGAGGTAATATGTATTTGAAAAATTTATGTATGCATTGAAATATATGTAGTTTACTGAAATGTTTGTTTCAAATTTGGTAACATAGTTTAGCTATTTTGTTTAATGGTCTAAACTATTGAAAATACATATTTGAAATTTTTTGTGAATGCTTCATTTGTTTATGGATGCTTTACTTTGATTTATTAAATATTTATGCTCTTACATTTTATCGTGTTTGCATCAGTGTGTGATTTGTAGATTGTCGTGACGAGATACATGAAAGATCTTGTTTGATCAATCATTTGTTCCTATTTCTCATACTGTTTGCTGCAGATAAAGAAGTCCCTCAACATACCGCATTGAAGCTTCAAGGACACTCTTCTCTCTAAGCTTTCTCCTTGTTTTCCTTCTCCATTCTATCAATATCATTTCTGTTCCCTGTTTTTAAAAGAAAAATAATTCTAGATCTAAGATAATTTCATATTCACAAATCTTGAATTCTTTTGTTTTATAGATCTAACTAAGTTTTTGCAAAGTTTTATCTTTTCAGAGTTTAGATCTAGGATACTAGCTTTCTTGTTCAAGTCATTTTTCTAGTAAAAAACAAAAGACTTAATCTACAAGTTAGCACTTGATTTATTTTCATATCTAGCAAGTTAGTGCTCCTATTTGTTTGCTATCCTTAAGAGGCAAACAAAGACCCTGAGAAAGCAGCTTTTTAGCTCACTTTCTCAGTCACTATTTAGCTAGTTTTACCCTTTTTTTTAACTTCGAAATTTTTTTGGGTAAATTTTTTTTATTTAAACACTAAAAAAGTGTTTTTTGGGCGAGTTTAATAAATATTTGCTTGTTTTTTTTGCAGGTTTTACGAAAAAAGAGGAGGCGGCTTTGCTGAAAAATCAAAAAATTGAACTGAAAGAAGACTAACGGAGCTCCCTTTTATAAAACATTTCAATTTTTCATGTTATTGTAAGCCTTTGGATCATGATTTGAGGACCAATGTGCATTTTCTTTCACATCATTGTAAAAAGCAAATAAGGCTTGAGTAGGCTCATCAGAGCCCGGTGCTCATCCCCTTTGGGGGGGATTCGCGTCGGTGCCCATTTTCATGGTTTTTATGCTGTTAGTGTAGTTTTGTTTATTTCCTTCACTATTTCACTTTATTTTTTAGTGTTATTTCCGAAGTAATTTGAATACTAACCCACTGCGCTAGACCGAAGTATCGAAAGGGAAAATATTTGAGCAGTGTACTTATTAAAAAACTCTATTTTTTGCACTTTTGAGTTTAAAATAAACCCCCTTGCTTTCCTGAGTACAGGTTCATGGATAAGGGCTTGCCCGAGTACTGAATCTAGAAAGAGGTTCTTGGGATTTACACTTTTTAATGAGAAAAACCTTGATAAAAAATATTTAAGATTTACAAGGTCTTCATTCTCATATGCTCTACTTCCATTGTAGCTTTGTTTGATCAATTGGTTGTATCAAAAAAAGTTTTAGGTGACTAGTAATTAGTTTAAATTTTAATTAATCTCCCTGAACAACGAAAATCCAGCGTTGCGTTTTGCTTCGTGTGGGGAAATTGTATAGAGGAAGCAAGGACTACTGAAAAGCGACCGTGGGGACCCGTTAGGCTACATCCTTGTTGGTGTAGTGTTGAACATCCCCCTGTGACTCCATCCAGCCCATATTTCCTCGTGTGCTACCACACTTTGTGAGTCTAGACATATTCCCTGTACCTTCGTCGTATATCGGGAATCTCCCTCTCTGCTAATAATCCAGATAATTACCACACTAATAAAACCAACCAAGACTTTACCCCCTCCCTTAACTATTCATCTAATAATCTAAAATTTACCAACCGAAACACTGCAATACTTTCACTGAGATTACACTAGCAACCCACAATTCGCAAAGCACTCTTTTCATTATGGCACTGATCTATTCTATTATGTTTTGCATAAGTTAATTCCGCAAATGTGTCTTGAATATTGTGTATCTATTTTGGACTAAGGGTTGCTAAAGTAAATCTTATTTGCAATAATTGGTAATCTCTAATTTCATTCCATATTAAAACTCCTAGAAAATTTGTGTTTCCATCTTTTATAGTTTGAAACATCCTTAGATTTATTTTCATTAGGGTCCACCCCCCTTGGCTTCGCTAGGAGTTGGCCTAGATGGAGGAGTTGAGTATTAGGTGACAGCACTTGTCTCGAGCTTGCCCCCAAGGTCGCACCCAGTGGCTTGAATATTTCTGCCATGTTACTCGAGGTGTGAATTAGGCAGCAACATAGTCTTTAAAATCTTTAAAATCAACAAGACTCCGTTGTGTATGCTCTGTACCGTTGGGGTTCGACCGAACAGTTGGATGCATCAAAATCAACGTGGGTGACTAGTCTAATTAGTCTCACACTTGAATTAACCTCCCAAGGTGAAAATCCAACACCTAGATTTCATCCGTTGCGGGGAAAGTCCACAGAGGAAGTGGGAACAACTGGGTAGTGACCTCGAGACACTATCGGGCTATGCTCTTGTTAATGTAGTGTTGGATACGTCTCGGAGACTCCAATCTAGCCCAGATATTCCTCGCGTGGAACCACATTGGATAAGGGCTTTGGACATACTCCGCGTACCGTCATGTATATTTGGAGTTCCCTTCCCCTCTAATCTAATTCACGCATTTTCACATCTTAAAATAAAATTGCCAAGATCACTTGCAAAACATATCCTTCAGCATTTTCAGCACTCCTATTTCATTGGTGACTCCATTTAAGGAACTGGTTTGTTTTTTGTATCTCTAATCTAAATTCTGATGTAAATTAAACAATTGTGTTACCAAGATTTTACTTTGATATGTTGTTTTGCTCTTTATTTCAAATATTATCTCAAAAAATTATTTTCAAGTATCTTGTTACATTTTTAAACTCCTAAATATTTTCACTCATCCACAAACACACTAAAGCCTTAATAACCTTAGAATTTAATATGGTCTACCCCTCTTGGCTTCGATTAGGAGTTGGCCTAAACAGAGGAGTCAATAACAAGGTGACAACCTTGACTCGATACTTTCCTACAAGGACACACCGAGTGGCTTGAAGATTTCTGCCATGTTCCCCCCGAGGTGTGTGAAAGGCGACAACATTTTCTGGCATCGTTGTCGAGGATAAATCTTTTTATTCCCAGAGTACGACTTTGTTTTTTCTTTGTTTGATGAATGCTTAGAGTAGATCATTTATTTTCATTTGGCGACTCCACTCACTTTTTTCATTTTTTATTTCTACAAAGAAAAGCAAAAAACATTTTTTGTGAAAGATTTGTAAATGCATATTTTTTTTTCACATGGCAACTCCATTGAAGGGATTAAACCTTGCTTTCTCATAAAATTGTTGAGACTTGTTGTGTTTAGATGAGCTCATGCGACAGTAAAACTTTAAATGCTCATTATTTGACAGCTCTGGTTCAGTACAAAATACATGGTTGATATATGCTATTGATAAGTCGTTATGGATGATGAAGATTCTCGTGCTCAAATTTCCAATGCATATCCTCCCATCTATTTCTCTGGCATCCTGGGCTTTCCTAACCATGAACCATGTCTCCTGGATAAGGATATGTTCAAGCTCCATTTTTTTGTGGAAATGGTGATTCAGTTGTCTGTCACATCATATCCTTTCTTTCAATTGTGAATGAGTTCAACATGCTTCACAAGGATAATATGATGCAGATTTTTGCTAATTCTTTGGAGAAGAAGGATTGGATATGGTTTTGTGGTCTTCTTGATAAATGCATTACCTCCCTTGAAAAATTTTGTGCTATGTTTTTTGAGAGGTGGCATAATGGTGAGGGAGATATGGTAACTGTCATAGAAAGGGCCCTCACCTATCTAAAGGAGCTGAAGGAGCCCATGACTTCCATTATAGATGTGTGCACCTAGGATGATCCTATTGAAGAGCTTCATGAGGAACCCATGATTGACTCACATTGTTGAAGACTCTCCTCATGTCACCATCACTGAAAACATTGAAGATTTTAGGTATTCTCAAGTTCATTTCAACGTTAATATTTTTCCAGAAAGCCCTCATGAGGAAACAATTACGGAGATTGACACTTATGAAGAAATTCATGATATCTATAATGTGTATGATGACACTCCTCTATGTTCACCACTTAGGGATGAAGCTTTGGAAAGTTTTACTTCTTGTAATATCTTTGAAACCAAAACTTTGAAGGATGATTATTATGAACATGAGGAGGGTGGATGTGATACCATCGAGGAAGACTCTCTCATATCTGAAATAGATGGGGGTGATGACTATTGGAATTTTATAGATAATCCAACTTGTGAAAATCTTATTGAAAATCACATCTATGATATTTCCAGCGAGGGGAATGTCTATTCAAAAGTCTGTGAAGTCCAATTTACGATACATCCATAGAGGGGAGTGTGGATCTGAAGACCTGGGAAAATCCTAGTATGGAAGAGGAGCATTCAAACCTTTTATATAATCATTAAGAGTCATATCATGTAGAGCCGCACAAAGGTATCGGTAATGAAGATCTGGAGAAGCAGTGTAGTGAAGAGTCGAATATGATGCAACTAACAAAAGATCATTTTCAACCATCATCTTCACATACAAAGGTTCCTTATGATGTGCAGTAGTTTGAGGCTTATACAACAAGTTATCATTCGATAAGCTTTGATGATCAGTGTGATGATGTAGTCAATCTGCCTCATCATGCCGATTTGTATATCAATCCTATCCAGTCATGGATAGAAGCAGCTTGTGTGAACACTTACCCGTTTGAGAAGAAGTTTGACCACATTATCCATGCCTATGATTTCCCATCCAGCCTGCCTGTTTTGGATCATCACACAAGTTTGCACTTTCTAAATAAAGTGTCCTTGCTTTGGTTGGTAACCAAAGACAAGGCAATTTTTTTTATGCTAATAAGATGCTTAGGTGGTTACATTGGATTTCTGATTACACCTAACCTTTTTTATATCATGTCTAGAGTAAGAAAATAAGCTCCTTAAAGCAAGCATTTACTTTCTGCATTTCCGTTATGTACCTAGGTATAATAAAACTTTTCTTTCATTAGTTGGCAACATTTGTTTTGTTTGAATAAAGCAACTTAATGGTTCGCTTGAATTTCATATAAAGATGGTGCTACTAAGGTTTTCTTGTCAAGTTGAGTTGTTTTTACAGGTTATATAAACCAGAGATTCTGGTGTTCTCGTATCATCTCCTTGCCTTAAGACCAGATCGAGCACATGTCCCGCAGTTGGAACCAGATGTTACCACCTAAGTTGTACCTGGTGGATTTTCCAAGTAAGCCGGCAAGGTTTGAACAAGCACACCTCTTCATGGTCAGATTTCATTCGCCAGACTTTTTCTGGGAGTCTGTTAAAAAAAATTGTAACACATGTTCATACCCCCTTGGGGAAATTGTTAAAAATGTGCTAGCATGGTCAATTTTTATAAAAAGGCTTGGCTTCCTAGACTTCAGCATTAAGCCGACTAGCCCAGAGTGTTTTTCCCCTCGGTAATTATTGGTTGTTGAACAAACAACTAATAATTTTTGAGTTTTTCACTCACACCTCCGAATTTGTGGTAGTCATCTTAGTGGTTAGGCCTTAGGAGGTTATTAGAGTCTCTATGTCAATGTTTATAAACATGCTAGGCATTTGAATTGATTCATATGGACATGTGCTAGGGTTTTTTTTCAATTCCGAAAAATTAAAATTTTCCCACAAAATTAGGCCATTTTTTAATGGTTTAATTTAAAAGCTTAAAAATGTAATAATTGATGGGCCCGGAGTCCGTTTTTGGCATGGGGATGCTCGTTTTCACACTTAGAGTGTCCTCTTTAGCCCAAAGGCCCACTTTCCATATGTTTCGAGCGGCTAAAACATCTCATGGAGCATTTTTCAGCTAACAGAGCATCAAAATGGCATTTAATGCTAAAGGTGCAACATTTTGGCACTAAGGTAATTTTTTGAAAATGTCAAAATACTTTTTTAAAGTGTGGAAGTGACATGGCAATGGGTCCCCCATGTCATGCAACCCTCTTTAGCATGAGCATTACTTAAAACTTTGGGTAAATTAAAGAGGTAGCGAATGGTTTTGGTTATATGGTGATGCCAACTATGGGGACTCACGCTAGTACGAAGTGGAGGTGTGATTGTACGGAAGGTGGACCCCCCTTCTTGTGATAAATTTCAAAAACCTTGGATAAGATTAATATCACGTGATTTGGTTCTTTGAGATGGCGCATGAGTTGGTTGAGAACTTACACGTGAGAAATAAAGAGATGCCAATCCCATGGAGATTCACGTGTGATGGATTAGTGAGAGGTTGGGTGATGTTGGCATCCAATGAATGGGTTGTTGGAGTTTGGTAGGGGAGGTGGCATTTGCCTCTCCAGTTCCACTCCCCTCTAACTCACTTCAACTCAGTTAGACTCCAATCAACTGAAATCCCTCTCCCAGTGTTAGATGCACCCATTTCCCCCTGCTCCGGCTATAAATAAAGCACAACCCTCTCATTCCAAACTAGTTAGAGTTGGATGAAGAGCTGGTGGCTATTGTAATAATGCAATATTCATTCATTTTCTGAGAATAAAGAAGCTTTGGAGGCTATGCCGTGTAGTGTCTTTTGTGTGTGGTTTATCAGCGTCATGCTACAAATGTGGTGACTTCTACTTTTTCTCATTTCTTGTTGTCTTTGTGTATTGGATTTGAAGGAATCAGTTGAAGCAATAGGAGTTTAAATTGACAAGTAAGATTACTTGCTTCTTTTTATTCATATTATGTTTGTTTAAGAATCTAAGTTACATGTTTAAATCGGATTATTTTTGCATGATATTTTCATTCTTTCATACATATATATCCAGATCTCACAAGGTGTGTGCAAGATTTGTGATCTAGTTTTAGGTTCCCCAAGAACAGATGAGGTGTGGATCAAGATTGGCGCCATTCTTTTTCCAATAAACTCAAGACATTGTCCCTCGGCACTCCACAAAAGGGCTTCCCTTTGCTTGTTCATTCCAGGAACAAACCAGGCTTCACTCCTCTTCCTCTTTTCTTTAAATCAAAATCTCCTTGGTTAACGTGCTTATTTATGAGTGTCTAAATTGTTATATTCAAAATTATTTGTTAGATCTCATCTATAGACATTTAAGAAAGCTAGATTTCAATTTTCAAAGTTTCATAAGCATCCTAGATCTAGTTTAAGAAAGTTCATATCTGAGCAAGTTTGTTTTAAAGGTAGATCTAATCTTGTTTAGAATTGCATTTTACGGGATCATTCTAAAGTTTAAATCTTGCATCTAAGTGCATAGTCTTATTGGCTGCCCAAAAAGCAAGCCAAGATCACAATGAAAGCTTGCTTTCCTTGGTTATTTTTTGCATCTTTTTTGTTAATTTTAACGTAGTATTTGTTGCCGCCTCTTACGCACCTGGGTTAACGTGGCATAAATCTTCAAGCTGCTTGGGGGCAAGTCTCGAGTTAGGTACTATTACTTGATCTTGATTCCTCCGTTTAGGCTTAACTCCTAATGAAGCCAAGGGGGGTAGTCCGTACCAAAAGAGTTTCTAAGGATCTTAAGTGTTTTAATTGTTTCAATTGATTAATTGTTGACACGACACTATGCAAAATTATATAACTAAATTCAACAACATTGCAAGATATATCAATAATCACAATATGACTATAAGCAAAATAGAGAGTACAAGAATTGAACCAGTGCCAATATGGAGTCACAAAACAATGGATGTTGTTGAAAACAAAGAAAATATTTTGCTCGTGTACTTGGTCAAATTTAATTATTAGAATGATGAATAATTAAAGGAAACGGATTCTCGATATACCAAGTGGTACAGGGAATATGTCCGGAATTTGGGAAGAGTGGCTCCGAATGGGAAAATGTGGACTAGTTGGAGTCGTGGAGGGTTGTTCAACACTACACCACAAGGGTGCAGCGTAACGGGACCCCACTGTCACTTTCTAGTTGTTCCAGCTTTCCCTAAAGAATTTCTCCATTACTTCTCCAAAATCGTTTATGCCGGATTTTCGTAATGTTTAGGGGATGTTAGTTTTATTATTGTGAGTTTATTAAATTAAATGTGAGTAATTAATTAATGCACACTTCCGCTTTTGATATCCCCAAGAATCAGACAAAGCTGCGAGGGGTAGAGCATACACTGAAGAGGCAAATGTTTGTTCCAATTTGTAAAAGCAAAGTAAAGTTGAGATACAACCCTTCTGGACGGATTGTGTGCTCGTGTGAACAAAAAATTGTTAGACTAATTACTACGACAAATAGATGTCAGGTTAGTATTTGATTACTTTGAATAAAATTTGTAAATCTTGAAATAAACTTGATTGATTTAAAAGTTGAAGTAATCAAATCTAATCTAAACGAACAAGAAAATCTGACCCACTTCAAGGACAGATAGAGTCTTTCCCCAAATCAGGAAAGAGGGGCGTGGGAGACATAATCCCACCTGCTCTTTTATTAAATTATTATACTGCTGATAATTAAATAAAGGGCTACCTTTGACCTTATACTTTGGCCAAAAGGCTTACAATAAATTGTCGGAAGAAAGGGATTGAAGAGGGGGGATTTGGAGATGCTTTGGGAGGCTAAAAACTTGAAAATTTCGTCAGCATTTCCCCTTGACCTGTCAACAAAATACAAAAACCAGCAAGCTAAAATTTTATAAATTAGTGCATTAGCATAGAAATACAATCAAAATTTTACACCTTAGTATTTGCGAAAGTTGAAGGAATTTAAACCACTTCAAATACTAAGAGATTCACTAGATCTAAGCTTATGGTGGTTAAAAAGAAATGCTTTTAGATCTAGTTAAATAATCAAGCTAAGAAAAAATCTAAGCTTGCTTTTAAAGGTAACAAGAAAAAAATTTAATTTTTTAAGGATGAAGAAATAGCCCTCAAGCTTGGCTAGAATCTTTTTGAAGACATAGAAGTGCCTGCAATGCAAGAAATGTTAGATCTTTAAGATAAGAATGAAGGAAAGAAAGGATGCAACCGAGCTCCTACTTCTCCTTCACCTGAGATAATCTGCAAGCTACACACAAACTTTGAACAAGTGAGATCCAATCTAGTGTATTTAATCAAATGAAATGAGAAGAACACAAGTATTACCAACTACAAAATGTTGCTTCTTAATATCAGATAACCAAATACAAGTAAACAAATTAATATTTTAAATGTTTACTCAAAAAACCATAAAGGATTTTCAAGCTAGAAATCAGATCTTCAAAACTTGTAAGAAATGAACAATAGCTTAGCCAAATATCACCTCGATTAATTGCAGCATTCACATCAACAAGATCTTACACCATTCAGACCTCCAAAGCCTTAACTTTTATTCAAAACCATAAAAAATAATGATCATTACAATAGCAGAGGTTGCTTCATCAAAATTGAAGAGCAAGAGCCTTGCTTATATAGAAAAATAGAGAAGAAGAGGGCGGTGCATTCACCAACTTGGCATGAGCTTGTAAAATGGAAACGATTTAATACAAAAATGACTTATTCCAAAACCAAACCCAATCCATTCCACTTTACTTCTTCTCTTTCCATAAATTTCCTGGGAAATGTGCCCTCTCCAATTGGCAATGTCATGTTGCCTCTTACGCATGAGAGAAATGCTCCAACAGGTTTCGGGAAGGTTAGGAATATTTCCAAATAGTTTTTGCCAACTCAGAAATTTCATTTTCAACATGTTTTTTTTACTTTTTGGAAATTGCTGAATTCTTTTATTTCCTCATTTTTTTGGTCTTTTTTTGGGTTTTTGACTAAAAATTAATTAAGTGAAAAATGAATCACTTAAAAAATTAGGAAAATAGGTATAGTGATAAAATATATGCTCCGAGTTAGAAAATTAGCACCTCCATGCCCCAATTGGAATCTAGACCACACTTTTATGCTTTTTTATTTATTTTTAATTAACTTATAAAAAATAAGCCTAAAAAACGGAAAAATTTAATTTTTCTGGAAATAAAAAAAAACCTATGGGGGACTTGATACATGTTCATATGACTCAAAAACAATGATTAGCATGGTAATATACATTGACACCTAGGTTTTAATAATTTCTTAAGGTTTTTTTACCAAGACATTTACTCTAACTTTGGAGGAGTGGGTGAAAAACTCAAAAATTACAAGTTATTGGAAAATGACATATAATTCCCAAGGAAAAAACACCCTAAAGTAAAGTATTGATAACTAAGTCCTAGGAAGCCAAACCTTTTACAAAATTTTCATCATGCTAAGTCATTTATTACAAAATCCCCGCAAGGTATGAACATGTAAAAATTACAAAGGGACCAACATTTGATCCTGATGAATCCTTGGAAATTATGAGCACTGAGTAGGAACAATTTAGTTGTTCTGATCATTGGTGGCTCACTCGAAATCCCCTAAGTACAACTTAGTGGATAACATTTGGCTCCAACTACGGGATGTGTGACTGATCTGATCTTTGTAAAGAAGGAAGTCATGCGCGATCTCTAGAATCTTTTGGTTTCTACATAACACCAAATATGTGTAAGTCACATGTATAAATTTGCCAAATGAAATAATAAATTATAACTACTATACAAGTTAGTATACAAAAATTGTACAAAAAACATTAATATACAAGAATAATATACAAAAAATATGCTACACTATGTATAAAAGGATAAAAAAAAAAATAAGCAAAAGGAAAGGTTTAGGAATATCCTGATACACCCGATGCCCTTATGGGCATCAAATGTGCTCGTTGAAGAACAACTTCAAGTGTTGCCCGTTTACTGGCAAGGTAAGCCTTTCTCCATCCATATTGTTGAGGAGAAATGAATTGGCCCCAACTACGTCATAAATAATGAAGGGTCCTAGCCACAAACTGTCAAACTTGTCATGCTTGCCCGATTTTTCTCTTCTTTTGTCCCATAAAAGTACTGTGTCTCCTTTCTGGAAAGATCTAGGCTTTGAAGACTTGTCGAAATTCTTTTTTACTTTGTCTTGATTACTGATACTCTTTTCAACTGCTCTTTTCCTAACTTCATCCAACTCTACTAACTGATTAATTCTGTTTTGCACAACATCTTGGTTTGAACTGAAGTCCTGAAGGAGCTGATACACTGGGAGCTTAAGATGGATAGGCAAAGTAACATCTAAACCATAAACCAACTCAAAAGGGATTTTTCCTGTTGAACTTTTCTCTGTTATCCGATCTGCTCATAATGCAAATTTAATCTTACTACCCCAGGACTTATTATTCCCTACTATTTTCTTTATGATAGTCATCAGGTTCTTATTACTTGATTCAGCAAGACCATTTCCCCGGGGATAATAATTTGACGAGTAGGATAGGATAATGCCATACTTGAAACAAAATGATGTGAATTCTAATGATCTAAAAGCCTTGGCATTATCGGTTGTTATTTTGGCTGGAATTCCAAATCTAGTTATAATTTTATCCTCTTGGAAATCTATAATAACTTAATCAGTTGCCTTCTTGGTAGGTATGGCTTCTACCCATTTGGTGAAATAGTCCGTTGCTGTTAATATCCAAGAATAACCATTACTTGACTTATCCTTAAACTTATCGATGAAATCAAGCCCCCACTGCTGAAATGGAGCTTGGACCACTACTGGCTGTAAAGGCAAGCTTGCTAGCTTTTGCTTTCTTGTGAAAAGTTGACATTGTTGGCAATTTCTGACCAATTTATGCACATCTGAAAATATATTAGGCCAATAGTAACCTGCTCTCAAAATTTTGTGGGTTGTTGTTTTTGCTGCAAAATGACCCCTACATAATCCTGAATGAAACTCTGTCATGAGTCTCTTGGACTCTACATCATCTACTCATCTAAGTATTAGACCATCAGTGTTTCTCCATTGCAATCCTTCTTGAATAATGCAATACATAGAATTTTTCAACCTTAAAGATCTTCTTTTATGGGCAACTAGGTGATCTAGGCATGTAAGGTTTCTTAGAAAAAAGATAATGTCTGCATTGCACTGATGCTGCTCTAACCGTTGAAGTTTTGCTGAACTACTAGATGTTGAATCACTACTCTGACCAACCATTCCCAGTGCCTTCTCATTACTTTTTGTTAGCATTTTGGCTAGCCCTTGTCCTTTGATTAATTTGGTGGGCCTAATTTCTAAGTCATACTCTTGAATTTTAGATACCCACTTACCCCTTATTCCTAAGCAATCTTTTTGAGCTAATATATCTTTAACAACAAAATGAGGGACATAGCCAATTATTTTTGAATATCCAACATAAGTTCTGAAATGTTTTAAGGATTTGACTAAGGCATAAGCCTGCTTTTCCATGGAAGTGTACTTTAACTCTGACTCTTGCAAGGCTCAACTCATGAAGGCTATAGGTTGTTCAAACCCCTCTTTGTTTTTCTGAAGTAAAACTCCTGCAATGGTATCTTCTGAGGCGAAAGAGAAGATTAGGAAATCTTTTGAGTAGTCTGGGCTAATTAAGATTGGAGATTTGGAAATAGAATATTTAAGGACTTAAATGCTTTTCTCCCTTCATTCGTCCATTCAAACTAAGTATCCTTATTTAACAATTTTCCCCAACAATTTTCCTTCATCAATTCCTAGAACAGACTTAGCTAGATTCAATGAAATACCATATCTACGACACCTTTTGAAGACTTGCTTTAGATGACTTATGTGACTTGATCTTTCCTTTGAAAAAACTGTAAGGCATCCTTAAATACTCAAAGGTGCCCCAAGGTGTTGTGAATGTAGTCTTATGCCTATCTTCTTTGTTGATCAATACCTGATTATACCCTGAAAATCCAACCAGCATGGACATCATCTCAGAACCTGTTACTTTATGCAACAAAATCTCCATATTGGGCAATGGATAGTTGTCTTTTAAGCAAGCTATGTTGAGGTTTCTGAAATCTATGCATATCCTTATGCTACCATTTTTCTTTCTAACCACTACCAAGTTAGAGCACCATGAAGAATGCCTTGTTGGTGCAATGATTCCCGCAGCCAACATTTTTTCAAGCTCCTTTTTAACTATGGGTGCTATCTTGGGATTTATTTGCCTCAACTTTTGCCTAAAAGGTTTAACTTCTTTAAGTTCTGGTTTGAGTGGTATAGTATGCTGGAATACGTCTTCCCAATATGCTTTAAGTTTATCATATGTAAAAGCAAATACGTCTCTATACTCTTTGACCAGATTTATCAATTCATTTCTTTCCTTTTGAGAAATCCCTTTGCCAATTTTAATTAACTTGGGGTTCTGATCTGTTCCTATGTTAACTTCTATATAATCCCCTTGTTTCATTTGCTCCACATTACTCTTTTTTCTATCTTGTCTAAAAAAATGTTTTCTAGTGCCACCAGACCACGCAGAACCGGATTGCTGGACTGATTACCTTTACCTTGATACTCTTTACCCTCTTCTTGGAAGCTAACATTGAAATTTGAAAATTCTTGGACATTATGGATGAATCTAAGGATCTGTTCATCATCTTGAAAGACCTTCCAATGTTCCATGTTGTCCGGAACTGATGGTCTAAAGTTAATCTCTATTTTTTTGTCACCATTCATTAGTTCCTCTGATGGATGAAGGGTTGAAGCTGCGACTGCTAACTTATCTTCCATGCTATTCTGTTCTCTTGGAATTTCAATTATGTTTAAAGCATCAAATAATTCCATTCTGTCCCAAATTGCATTTCTATATCTTCTTAATCTTTCATATTTGCATGCAAACCTACTTCTTACTTGGCTGACTATTAAGTCTAAATCACCTTTTATACTTAACATTTTTATTCCCATGTCTTTAGCAATTTCTAAACCAAGAAGGAGCGCCTCATACTCATCCACGTTGTTTGTTGCTTCAAATTCCAACCTAAAGGCAAAATTGAAAGTCTGACCCTTAGGTGAGGTGATGACAACTCCAACCCCTTTTCCTGCTCTTGAATGAGCTCCATCAAAATTCATCCTCCATATTTCATCAACCCTTTCATCTTTAATTTTTTTTTAATTGGGGCCAAAAAGGTGGAGTAACAAGTATAACTCCCGATTTCATCTGTATTATACACATAATCATTTGAAGGCTTCTTAGGGTCTTCTACATGATGCTTCCTCTCTTTTTCTCTATGTAATCTAACTAACTAATCTTCGGATGCAGGCACGGTGGCATATGTCCAATCCATTTGGATCCAACCTCCTAAATCTGTCGACCATTTTCTTGATAAGAGCATTCCCCATTTGTCTGATACATCTATTACTAGTATGTCCATGGTTATATGGATATCCAGATACTTAGACAACCTTACTGGAAAATTTTGAATCAGGCCTACTACATCAACTTCTCTGGAGTCCATGGCACAAATATTTTGGTAAGGTTTGATTGGTCTTAATTGCAACCGATCCATTACTTTCTTAGTCATTACGTTTGACGAAGAACAAGAGTCCAACATACAATTGTGTAGAAGGAGATCACCTATCATCAATGATACATAAAAGGGCGGGTGATCTTCTTTTCTTGAATCCATAGCATGTAGAATGACTGGTAGGTCTCTCGTGACATCTTTCTGACTTGGAGGAAGATCTTCTATAGGTTTCTCAAAAGTTACTTTTTTAGGAGGGGGAGGATTTATAACATTCATTAACTTTTCTTTCTGTTTAGGATTTTTAATTATTTCACTTATAGATACCAATACTTTGGCCTTTTGAAACCATACACCCATATCTAGGTCATTCAAATCTTGGGAAGTATTTACCTTAGGTGCATTTTGTTGATTTTTTGAGGTTCCAGCATTGTCTCTTCTTTGATAAGTTAAGCCCTTGAATTTTTCTCGAACTTGATCGGATGAAGGTATGACCCCAATTTTTTTTGTTAGATTATCTATTTTTTGACTATATTCTTTTGCTTATTTCTAGGCATCTTTGGGAATAGGGTGAACATGGCCTACGTTGTTGACGAACTCAGACTCGCTTGAAAAGATGCTACTTTGACTTGCTTCAAGCATACCTTGCTCTAAAATTCGATGTGCTATATAACAAGTCGACTCTTCATGAAGTGCATCACAAGGTCTGCAATAAGGCAAGATTTCTTCAACCATATTAGCTGACTGAAGTTGGTTGGGAAGCCTATTATCTTGATGATAAGTTTTCTTTTGAACTCTGTTATCCAACTTTTTGTACCATAGTTGGGTTACTTGAGGAGCCGTTGGTTGACAAACATGTTCAATGTTTGATTCCAGTGTATCGGTTGATTCGTCTTCATGTCTAGCCAATATTGGCTAGCTAGTTTTTGATTTGAATAATTTTGACCATGGCCCCACGGGGTTTGTAATAAAATGTGCTAGTAGGGTATTTTTTGAGTGGTTTGGTCTCCTGAGACGTAGAATCTCAAATAAGGTGTTCCAGGGAGTTTTTTGCCCCTGACAATTATGCTTTGCCTTCAGCCGAGTATAATTGACGAGGTTTTCTCCTGCTTCCTCCAAAGTTGGAATGCCCGATGTTGAATTCTGAGCCTTGGGGGGTTATTAGAGCCCAACTGAGTGTTATAAACCTACTAGGCATTATTTAGGTAGAGCATGGTCATGTCCTAAGCCATCTAGACATTTAAATTTTTTTCGAAAAAATATTTTTCGAACGGAGAAAAAATTATTTTAAATTTTTAAATTTTGAATTATTTTTCCTAAGTTTTTTGGGTTAATTTTTCCATAAATTAAATGGAAAAAACCCATCTGTAATAAGTCGGTCATCTGGACCCTGAATTCAGTGATTGAAGGCTCTAACCTTAAGCCAAAAATCATTCTTGATCAGCCAGCCAGTCAGATCCAGCTTTCAGATCATCAATCGGACACATAATGCACTTTTTCTCAAAAAAGTCAGTTTTGAGGAAAAAAATGAATTTTGATTAAAAATGATTATTTTGGAGAAAATTAAAACTCTCCAAATTAATCCAAATTCAGCAAAATAAAAGGCTAAATGACATCTCATTGGGCATTTATGATGTTTGGAGTTGTCATAACTCAGCTTCAGTCAGCATTAAGTGAGCAATTAATTTATATTCAATTAGCAGGCTGGTCATCTCCAGCTAAAGAAGGAGAAGGAGAGCACTCATTGGTCCGATGATTTGATCGAGGTAAAGACTGAAGCTTGCACCATCAGTGGCTTTCCCAGACCTAGCAGAGGCGCCAACCAAACCTAAAAAGTGGTTTACCAACATCCCAGGCATCTCTCCTAAAGCTCACGCCCCTCTCTCTCCTGAAGGAGCCTTCCACACGTGTGGCCTCAATTCAGGGTTGTTTGCAGTGATCAGGGTTGGAGTGGGGACGCCTTGCCTAGGTGGAGGCCTCCCCTCACTCCCAGCTCTTCGTTTTAGGTTTGGGTTCTCTGTTAGGTGGCTAAGCCGGTTAGGTTTGGATTTTTGGTTTTAGGGTTTTAGCACTCTCTCATTGTAAAAATAGAGGCTCCTTTAGCTCTATTCGGATGGATTTTTGTGTAGAGAAACTCTGTCCAAACTCTATAATGCTTGTTGCTTTTGCAAACGTGGAATAAAATTTTAAGGCTTTGGAGGCATACATGGTTTGCTAATGTGGATGAATACTTGGCGAATGAGGTGAAATGTTTCAATTTCTTTCTTTTCTTACTTAGGATTGGATAATAGCTCATGCTTTAGAAGGCTTCTATAAGCACGTAAGATTGATTATTTGATGTTCCAACTTAATCTTTTATGGTTTTGTTCTTATGAATTAAAAGTAGTATTGATTATTCAATTATATGATATGCTCTTTTATATTTTTATTAACCAACATACATGATCTAATCCATTTCTTGCAAGTGTTGAGTTGAAATTGTGCAGGTTATCTCATTGAAGCGAGTAGGAGTTTGAGCTCAGGTGCATCCTCTCCTCTCAAAGCCAAGGAAACTTCTGGATTCTCAAGCTTCAAACGAATCCAAACGCTATCAAAGTACCATAGGTTTGAGTGTTTTCTTTCATCATTATTCATCTTTCAAAATTCATAAAATCTTTATTTTCTTGGGTTAGGGCACGGTTTGGGCTAAAGTGAACATTCATTGACCAAGCCTTTGCCCTGGTTGGCTGCCCTGTTTGTATTTTGTAGCGTTTTTGGCCTTTTTATTGCAGCCATTCTTTCCTATCCTTCGCTGTCCACTTTTCCCCACTTTTTTACATTTTGGACAGCCCTCTTTCGTCCTCTTTCTTCACCTTTTGCAGCCCCTTTTCGTTCTCTTTTGTGGCCATCTTTTGGGCCTTACTTTCAGCTTTCTTCATCATTATTTGCAGCCCTCTTTTTCCCTTAGTTTCCAGCCTTCTTTGACTTTCCTTTTGTCCTCTCTTCACTCCTCTTCCACCTCTCTTGCCTTACCTTTTTCACTCATCTTTTCTTCCTTCTTTTGGGTAAAGTTTGAGTAGTTTTTCCTATCTAGTTTGTAGATCTAATTTCAAATTATTTTTATAAACTAATATCATAACAAGTGTGTGTCTAGAGCTCTTAGTTTCAGGCAGGTGAAGGAGAGCCCAAAGGCCACAAACAAGCAAGAAGTGCAAAAGAACAAAAAGACTCTCTCCCCCTTCTTTCATCCCCTTCTTTCCCTGTTCTTCCAAGAAGCAAAGAACAAGTCCCCATGATCATTGTAAAAAACTAATAAAAAAGGGCTACTGGGAGCAAGTCTCCTTTCTTTTCCACTTCCCCTATTTGGGGGAAGTGTGTCTTGTGTTACTTTTCATGTTTTATTAGTGTAGTTTCAACTTCAAGTACTTAGCTTAGTTCTTTGATTAGACTTAGTTTTCATTTCCACTAATTGCTAGTTGTTCCAAGTATAATCACTAATTGCTAGATTGATCATTGCATTTTGGTATCTTACTATATAATTGTCAATCATAAAAAGAATCAAAATCTCTTGAATCTCACTGTAAGGTGGATCAAAAGTGCTCTCTGTCGGAGGGTTTAATCAAACCATCTTTATCTTAATTGTTGTGCCTGATATTGTTTAATCAATTAATTCTTAAGTAGGAATCTCGAACTTGCAGAGACACAAGTCAAGAGCACTCTCTATCGGAGAGCATCTTTAGCATTGCATTATCCTTGCATTAGTCTCATCTAGATTAGATAAGACTCTTGAACCTTCGTCATAAGACAAGGTCAAGAGCGCTCTCTGTCGGAGAGTCTAATTAATTAACTTAATAAAATCTTCAACACACACACCCCTTTTAATTAATTAACTTTGTTGATCATCCTTCACCTAGTATGCTCTGTCGACTTTCGGGTTGGGCTCGTACTCAGAACGGTGAACGGACTTGTTAAGTTCGCACAAGAGTAACTTAGTTAAAACTTTTACCCCATAACCAACACACTGACGTTGTTTCGATTAAATACTGAGGCAAGTGGGAAAATTCCAAGTGTGGGCGCCGGGCAACCCAATCTGGGCACTGTTAGTTAAGTTATTGAACACTTAGCTGTGATCTCAGACAGGTCCGTCATGTCTTCGAACGGAGCCACTGAAGGTATTTCCGGCTAGGATATCTAGACACTTTAAACAAGATCACCACTAAAATCTTTAAAAAACCTACCAAGAGCACTCGCACAATCTAATACTCGCTAGCTTAATTCCTAGACTTCTATTTTGTTCACACATTTTATTGACTCCATAAGGCATTGGTCCTTTGTTATATCTGAATAATTTTCTATCTTGATCAACTGTCTATGGTTCATTTCAATTCTTATATCTGAATGCTTAGTTTGGAATATTTGCTTATTTGTGTAATCTCTTGTTAGCAACGTGGATTGCTTCTGGTTAATCATCATTCTCTTAATAAACAAACACTTCTAATTACATTAAACTCCTAAACAACACCCATCCGCATCTGCAACCTAAAAACACTTTAACAACCTTAAGAGCCTTAGTAAACTCTTTTGTAGGGACTACCCCCCTTCGCCTCGTTAGGAGTTAGCCTAAACGGAGGAGCTAGGAATAGGTGACAGTACCTAGCTTTGTGCTTGCCCCCAAGGTCACACCTCTCCCACTTTCTCAAGTGAGGAGACAACTTTCATTAGATTTCTACTGCTGGTGTGCAATCGGCGGACAACAAACCCAACTTCCTTTTGGTGGGAAGTTCTTATGATTAGGTTGGGCCTTTTCCATGTTTATCAATCTATTTTGCATTAGTTTCAATTGATCCACATAATTAGCCTCCATGGCATCCATTTTCTCAGTTAAGTCCCTGATCTTCTTCTGATGCGTATAATGGCTAGGAGTTTTATCTTTTGATTCATGCAGCTTGATGAGAGCCCTCGTGAATCCAGGAACATTTGACTTTCCTGAAGATTACATCATTAAATCAATCTTAATAGCCGACTCCATGGCCTTTTTTAGTGTGTCAGGTTCTTTATCTTTTAAATGATATCTCATTTCTCCGTTAAGGGCTTCCATATAGTAAACTAGGATGGACTTGTCTGGTGGCTTGAAATCAGAGTGAATGCTTGAGGGCCAGATCTTTGAACTTTTTGTTAAACTCCTCCATAGTTTTGTTTTCGTTTCTTTGCAAAGTATGGAGAGAAGCTAATTGATGGCGAGGCTCTTTCTGAACTCCCCATCTTTTCTTGAACCCTTTCAAGAAATCAACATAGTTTGCATAGGAATTATCATCAAGGTCAAGGTACCATTCACATGCATCTTCTTCTAAGGATAGAGCAAACAACTTCATATAGACATTGTCATGTGTTTGAATAGGATCTCTAACCCAACTGAGGAAGCACTTTGAGATCTTCCCTATGTGGTTCTCGGCAGTAACAACATCGTTCCTCTAGAAGGTTGGAAGCTTTTCAATAGCCTTGTCAAGTAGAGTGTGCGGATAACATGCTATCTGAGTGAAGTCAAGGGGTTTAAAATAAGCATCAGATGTGGCCATATTATTAATCTTACTACTTTCTTCAAAGAGGAAATGGATGTCTAAGAGGGACTTGGATCCTAGATTTTCAAGGATCCTACGAGAAGCTAGCTTACTTGCTCTCTTTCGATAAACCTTTTCGGGTTCAGGAATAAAATCAAGTAAGCCTACGAGGTTTCTTCTTGTGGAATACCTTGATTGGTTTATAGATAGTGGAGTTGCCAGATGGACCGAGTTCAATCTTTAGAAATGTTGGACTTAGATCAATCAAGAAAGGTAAAATAAAAAAGAAACTAAGGGTAAGTCGAATTCCGGGAATAAAAATATTTATCCCCGCAACGACTTCAAAAATGTTGTCGTCTCTTACACACCTGGGTTAACACAGCAGAAATATTCAAGCTGCTTGGTGCATCCTTGGGGGCAAGTCTTGAGTCAGGGACTGTCACCTGATCCTGACTCCTCCGTTTAGGCTTAACTCCTAACGAAGCCAAGGGGGGTATTCCCTACCAAAAGAGTTTCTAAGGCTCTTAAGTGTTTTAATTGTTTCAATTGATTGGGTTGTTTAAGGAGTTAGAAATGAATAAATTGTTGACACAACACTATGCAAAATTATATAACTAAATTCAACAACATTGCAAGATATATCAATAATCACAATATGACTATAAGCAAAATAGAGATTACAAGAATTGAACCAATACCAATATGGAGTCACAAAACTATGAATGCTGTTGAAAAAAAAGAAAATATTTTGCTCGTGTACTTGGTCAATTTTAATTATTAGAATGATGAATAATTAAAGGAAGGGGATTCTTGATATACCAAGTGGTATTGGGAATATGTCCGAAATTTGGGAAGAATGGCTCCGCACGAGAAAATGTGGGCTAGATGGAGTCATGGGGGGGTGTTCAACACTACACCACAGGGGTGCAGCCTAACAGGACACCACGGTCACTTTCTAGTTGTTCTCGCTTTCCTTGAAGAATTTCCCCACTACTCCAAAATTTTTTACGTTGGATTTTCGTAATGTTTAGGGGATGTTAATTTTATTATTGTGAGTTGATTAAATTAAATGTGAGTAATAAATTAATGCACACTTCCGCTTTTGATATCCCCAAGAGTCGAACAAAGCTGCGAGGGGTAGAGCATACATGGAAGAGGCAAATGTTTGCTCCAATTTGTAAAAGCAAATTAAAGTTGAGATACAGCCTTTCAGGATGGATTGTGTGCTCGTGTGAACAAAAAATTCTTAGACTAATTACTAAGGCAAATAGATGTCAGGTTAGTATTTGATTACTTTGAATAAAATTTGCAAGTCTTGACATAAACTAGATTGATTTAAAATCTGAAGTAATCAAATCTAATCTAAACAAACAAGAAAATCCAACCCACTTCAAGGACAGATATAGTCTTCCACCAAATCAAGAAAGAGGGGTGTGGGAGCCATAATCCCACTTGCTCTTTTATTAAATTATTACACTGCTGATAATTAAATAAAGGGCTGCCTTTTGACCTTATACTTTGGACAAAAGGCTTACAATAAATTGCCGGAAGAAAGGAATTGAAGAGGGTAGATTTGGAGATGCTTTGGGAGGCTAAAAACTTGAAAATTTCGCCAACATTTTCTTTTGCCCTCTCAACAAAATACAAAAACCAACAAGTTAATATTTTATAAATTAGTGGATTAGCATAGAAATACAATTAAATTTTACACCTTAGTATTTGCGAAAGTTGAAGGAATTTAAACCACTTCAAATACTAAGAGATTCACTAGATCTAAGCTTATGATCTGGTTAAAAAGAAATGCTTCTAGATCTAGTTAAATAATCAAGCTAAGAAAAAATCTAAGCTTGCTTTTAAAGGTAACAAGAAAAAAATTAATTTTTTAAGGATGAAAAAATAACCCTCAAGCTTGGCTAGGATCTTTGTGAAGACATAGAAGTGCCTGAAATGTAAGAAATGTTAGATCTTTAAGATAAAGAATGAAGGAAAGAAGGGATGCAACCCAGCTCCCACTTCTCCTTCACCTGCGATAATCTGCAAGCTACACAAAAACTTTGAACAAGTGAGATCCAATCTAGTGTATTTAATCAAATGAAATGAGAAGAACACAAGTATAACCAACTACAAAATGTTGCTTTTTAATCTCAGATAACCAAGTACAAGTAAACAAATTAATACTTTAAATGTTTACTCAATAAACCATAAAGGATTTTCAAGCTAGAAATCAAATTTGCAAAACTTGTAAGAAATGAACAATAGCTTAGCCAAATATCACCTCGATTAATTGCAGCATTCACATCAACGAGATCTTACACCATTCAGACCTCCAAAGCCTTAACTTTTATTGAAAACCATAAAAAATAATGATCATTACAATAGCAAAGGTTACTTGCTTCATCGAAATTGAAGAGCAAGAGCCTTGCTTATAAAGAAAAATAGAGAAGACGAGGGTGGTACATTCACCAACTTGGCATGAGCTTTTAAAATGGAAACGATTTAATACAAAAATGACTCATTCCAAAACCAGACCCAATCCATTCCACTTTACTTCTTCTCTTTCCATAAATTTCCTGGGAAATGTGCCCTGTCCAATTGGCAATGTCACGTTGCCTCTTACACATGAGATAAATGCTCCAGCAGGTTTGAGAAGGTTAGGAATATTTCCAAATAGCTTTGCCAACTTAGAAATTTCATTTTCGGCATGTTCTCATTAAAAAACGACATATAATTCCCAAGGAAAAAAATACCCTAGAGTAAAGTATTGATAACTAAGTCCTTGGCAAGCCAAACCTTTTACAAAATTTTCATCATGCTAAGTCATTTATTACAAAATCCCTGCAGGGTATGAACATGTAAAAATTACAAAGGGACCAACATTTGGTCCTAATGAATCCTTGGAAATTATGAGCACTGAGTAGGAACAATTTACTTGTTCTGATCCTTGATGGCTCACTGGAAATCCCCTAAGTACAACTTAGTGGATAACAGTATTTTTTTTACAATTTTTGTATGTTGTCCAAAGACACTTTCAAAGTGTTTTTGGGCACTTTCTACTGATAAATGCTTGCTGGTTTTTAGCAGGTCCATCCAAAAAGAGGAGGAAGCGCTGTTAGAAAATTGATCTTCGGGCTCCAAAGCTCCCCAGGAGTGTCCCCTTCTTCCGCTACCACTTTTCAAGAGTTTTGTAAGCTCTTGGGTTCAGCTTCTATAAGAACCAAGTGGCATTTTCTAACAAGCATTGTAACTGAGCATAAAAAAATCTTTTGAGTAGGCTCTTCAGATCCCACTTTCCATCCCCTCAAGGGGGATCTGTGTTGATGCATTCATTTTATATCTTTATTTGATCAAGAGTAACACAAATATTAACTCCACGACTTCCGTAGTTACCCGAAAGAGGAAAGAGATGCGTGGTAGGCTTAATTAGAAAATCATTTTTTTTCAGTACTTTGTGTTAGATTTTATTTTACTTCTCATTTAAAATTTACCCCTCCTTTCTTTCCTGATTGAGGTTCATTTGAACTGAAAGAGATTCTTGGAAGTTATTTTTTTGTTTTTTAACAAACAAACATAGTCTTTAAATTATTTAAAATCAACAACACCCCGTTGTATATGCTCTGCATGTAATAAACTTAAATGTTATTACAATTGTTAATTAATATCAGTTTACTAATTAGTCATTAATAAGTTAATTAACTATTAATTATTAGTTATTATAGGGCATGTCTATTTATTAATAGACGTGACTATTACACTAACAACCATATTTAACATGGCTCACTATCTCTGAAATTCATCATTCAATTATCAAATATATATATATNCTATTAATAAATAGACATGCCCTATAATAACTAATAATTAATAGTATATATATATATATATATATATATAATATCCAACATGTAAGGCTTTATCCTTACAAGTGGTATCAGAGCGGTTTTACCGTTTACCTGTGGTCAAGGAAGCTCTTAGAAGCGGGAAAGAAGAAAAAAGAACAAAAAAAGTGTAAAACCACACGTGGTTTTAAAGCACATGTGGTTTAGAAAAGTAAAAAAAAGACAGTAAAGTAAAAAAAAAGAAGAAATAAAAATAAAGTCTGAAAAAAAAAAGGAAAAGAAAGTTAAAAAGAAAATAATAATGAAGTAAAAATATTTATTACTATATATTTGAAAACCATAGCTTATAATAATATGTATTATTATAATCTTGTTTAAACCTTAAATTATCCTCTTCCAACAAAATTATAATATTATAATTATTGTTATAATATTTTAATCACCCCCCCCCAAAAAAAAAACTATATATATAGTTTATAAAGACAATAGTAATAGATAATATTATTAATTAATTAATAATTATTATTATTAAAAAAATGAAGATTTTGTATAAGACAAAATGGTCTTCAATGTAGGCATTTATGGGTTTTTAAAAAAAGATAAAACAACTCAAGAAGTTAAAAAGCAATTAAAAGGAGAGATTGAAGAAATAAAAAGCAAAGATATTAAAGCATAAAATATCAGATATTGACGTGGCAATGCAAGTTCTTCATGAAGACATAAAAGAATTAGTTGAAGAAACGAAAATGTTGATATTACGACGACGAGAAAGAGAATCTAAGAAACATGTGGACAAGAAACAATCAGAGGCGCATGTGTCTTACTCCTCAAGTCAGTTGAAAGATGAAGAAGTAGTTACACCATATGTATTTTCAAGCACGGAAGAGCAGGAAGAAACTTTAGATGATATTGATAAAAGACAACTCAAAATCACTCTTGCACCTATGCCACAACAAAAAACACATACATTGATGCCTTACATTCCCCCTCACAGAAGTTCAAGGCATCATACGTAAAGAAGGATAAGAACCATCGTTTGAAGTACAAGACACAAAAAACAATGCCTAACCATTACCACTGTTCAAAGTACAAGACTCAAAATAAGATGCGGAATCATGCACAAGTTCCAGAAATTTGTTGCAGCTTCATACAAAGAATGGAAATGAGTCATATAAATTGTCCAGCCTACACAATCATAAAATCAGTGAAAGTGTCTCATGAAGCTCCAAAACAAAGTTGGATTGTAGGTTCATAACCCAAACCAAAGCCAAGGACATGATAATAAAGACAATAACATAGACGATGAAACAAAAGATGTAGAGGACAGTGATAAAGCCCAGAGTATAGAAGATCAAAATGAACCTGAAGGAAAATTACTTGAGAATAAGAATGACAAAAAGATAGATGCATTTGATGACAATCCTGATGCCAAGGCCAATTTTAAAGCAGATGGCGATTTCATAATTTGTAACAATGAAACACCAGATACTGATCACTATGAGGTTGGTGTAAATGACAATTATAAAAAGAATTGAAATTGTAGAAGGATACACCGATAAAAATAAAAGCACTAAAGACGATCCTAATCATGACAACGTAGAAGAAGAAAACTCATAAGACTATCTGACACATGAACATATAAACATTTTACAGGTTGTTGCAACTCAGTATGTTCGAGATCAAGTGGTTGCCAAGGAGAGACTAGAGACAAGAAGACCAAAATATAAAGCATTTGAATATTTTTAATCAAACCCCAATGGATGAAGTAAATACGTTAAAGAGCACTTCATCCTCAAAAGTATGTGACGAAACTGCAAAAGAAGACTCCTTAAACAATCAGATTGAATTAAGTAACATTAGAGGAAATTTGGGGTCTAAAATGGGCCTTATAAGAAAACGTGCCAAAATAAGTTTTTGTGAGTTGGAATTCAAGAACCAATAGAATTTCAATAAAATAAGTCAACCATAATGGTTGAATTGACATATTTGTCATTAAAAAAAACTACTTTTTTTGTTCGTATTTTCGACATATCTCATTGTGTTTTTACTCAAATTTCGATCAGGAGAGCTCGTTGGATGCGGAATTTGATTCCGCATCCAACGAGTACCCACACTGCATACTTTTGATGGACCCCGCTACCCCAAAAACAAGAAATACCTGAAAAAACGTGATGATGACATCATCATCATTCCGCATCCAACGAGCTCTCCCGATCGAAATTTGAGTAAAACAACAGGGAGATATGTCGAAAATACGAACACAAAAAGTAGTTTTTTTCTTTCTTCCTCCAAAATTAATCAATATTATTTTATTATTTTAACTATTATTTTATTATTTTCCTTAGGAGGCCCATTTTAGACCCCAAAATTCCTCTAATGGTTGTCAGTAGTTATCACTACATATAAGAAGATCATAACAAATGTAACTGAATATCCAACCATGTTTGAATATTTATCGATCAACACCGAAGAATCTATGTTTCAGATATTAACCAGTGCCATACCAAAGCATGCAAAAATACTAGGGTTCAACATGTTGACACAAGTTCATCATGAAGATATCAAATGGGAAACACATAAGAATACTTCCTATAGTTATTATGGTTTTATCTATAGAATTATATGCATGAAGAAATTTGAATGGAATGTGACCAACTATTTCAAGAATTATTAAACTGTGGTACCATTATTCGTGGCAAGAGTCCTTAGTCAATATCAATCACCCCTACCTCTATTGAAGTTACAACTAATCAAGCATATAAGAAGTTAAGATGAGCACTCTTTATACAAGATTCGTGGTCGAATCTTTTCAAGGCCAAATGACTTGTAATAAACCTAAATGGTTATTACAATTGTTAATTAATATTAGTTTACTAATTAGTCACTAATAGGTTAATTAATTTTTAATTATTAGTTATTATAGGGCATGTCAATTTATTAATAGACGTGGCTGTTATCACACAAAGTGTAGCTATCCACTAAAGGTATCCCATTCGAGACGGTAGAGGTGAGGTAGCTGACTGGTGACACCGCAAGGCCCTCATCCACTATAGATAAAGAGTAGTTGTCACACCGGATAGACTCTTGTCTCTTTGTCTCTTTATATCAATCCGGAGAAAGACCAAGGGGGAGATCCTACTAGGCTAAGAGGATAGAGAACCTACTCAAGACGCTCCTAAGGTTTGACAATGTGTAAAAGAGGAGATACAATGAGTGGATAAGACTAGATCTATTGAATCAGAGTGTTATGAATATTAGGGCCAAGTTGGGGAGGCCTAGCAAAGATAGGAAATGACCCAACTTGGTTGAGATTGTACCACAAATGTGTTAAGGAAGTAGATCTAGGGAGATCTAGCCAAATGAAATGAAACCCTAAAAAGGGGAAAAAGGTGAAAAACTAAAAGAAACAAAGGTCGTCCAGGAACAAAAAGATTTGTCCTCGGCAACGACGCCAAAGATGTTGTCCGTCGATTGCACACCAGCAGTAGAAATCTTCCGAAAGCTGTCTCCTCACTTAGGAAAGTGGGAAAGGTGTGACCTTGGGGGCAAGCACAGAGCTAGGTACTGTCACCTACTCATAGCTCATCCGTTTATGCAAACTCCTAACGAAGCCAAGGGGGGGTAGTCCCTAACAAAGAGTTTTCTAAGGCTTAATGTGGTTAAAGTGTTTTAATTGGTTACAGATGCGGACAGGTGTTGTTTAGGAGTTATTGTGATTAGAGGTGTTTGTTTATTATTAGCATGACACATAAATCAAAAGCAATCCAATTTGCTAGCAAGAGATTAAAAGATAAGAATGATTCCAGACTTATTATGCATTCATAGATAGAAATTGAAACAGGCCACGGACAATTGATCAAAATAAACTAATTATCCAGATTTAAAAGGACCAGTGCCTTATGGAGTCAAAGTACTGAAATGCGTAAAGGATTCAATAACAAGTCTAGAAATCAAACTAGTGAATATTAGATTGTGCGAGTGCTCTAGGTAGATTTTAAGAGTTTTAAGTGCTCTTGAATAGGGTGTCAACGAAGGTTTGGCAAAAAGCGGTGGGAATATTCGAAGTTCAATCCGTTGGAGACATGACGGACCCGCCCAGTATCCCAGGCTAGTATCGCAGAGATTGACTAGCTAGCTGAGAAGCTTAGACAGCGGGGGTTTCGGCGCCTTTACTAAGATGTACTTTAGAAAATTCCCTACAACGCCGGTGCGTCGGTTATAGGGTTTAAATTTTATTACGTTTTTCTTGCAAGTGTAGAAATTCAGTGCCGTTTCTGGGTACTCCGATTTTGAGGTCGGTCAGAGCATACTCCGGCAAGGAGAGAACGAAGTTAATTAATTAGGGAGTGTGCGTTGCAAATTTTATTAAGTTAATTAATTAAGACTCTCCGACAGAGAGCGCTCTTGACCTTGTCTTATGACAGTGGTTCAAGAGACTTAGCTAATCTAAGATGCCTAATGCAAGGGTATGCAGTTCTAAGTATGCTCTTCGATAGAGAATGCTCTTGACTTGTGTTACTGCAAGCATTAGAGGAAATTTGGGGTCTAAAATGGGCCTTATAAGAAAACGTGCCAAAATAAGTTTTTGTGAGTTGGAATTCAAGAACCAATAGAATTTCAATAAAATAAGTCAACCATAATGGTTGAATTGACATATTTGTCATTAAAAAAAACTACTTTTTTTGTTCGTATTTTCGACATATTTCGTTGTGTTTTTACTCAAATTTCGATCAGGAGAGCTCGTTGGATGCGGAATTTGATTCCGCGTCCAACGAGTACCCACACTGCATACTTTTGACGGACCTCGCTACCCCAAAAACAAGAAATACCTAAAAAAATGTGATGATGA
>LPNX010747563.1:744237-754815 GCA_001517045.1 Pseudotsuga menziesii | reverse complement strand
TTCCTCCAAAATTAATCAATATTATTTTATTATTTTAACTATTATTTTATTATTTTCCTTAGGAGGCCCATTTTAGACCCCAAAATTCCTCTAATGTTCAAGAGACTTAATTAATTTGTTAAACTTGAAAGAAACAAAAGCATAAAGATCTAACTACCCAAGAGTCTCTTTCAAGATTTTTAGGGCCCTAATCGGGAAAGCAAGGGGGTAAGTAAAACAGTAAACAATCAAATCATCATTCTTACTTCATTTTCTATGTATAATAAACTAATCAAAACATGAACTACCTTACTTATGATTATGCAATTATCCTATCCTATTCTACCATTAGCAGTTTATTAAGCAAAAAGGAAAAAAACATGATAATGGGACGATACAAGCTTCCCCCAAATGGGGGAAGAGGGGTGTGGGGGCCGTAATCCCACTCGCTCTTTATTAAGTTTTTTACAATATTTTGTTGTGTTCAGCTTCTTTTTGAATGAACAAGGGTGAGAAAGCGGAGAAAGAGGAGGGAGATGTTTTGGTCTTTTTGCTCACTGCTTGCTCCTTGCTTTCTTAACGCCCTTGGGCTCTCTTTCACCTGCCTGAAACTGAGAGCTTTGAACACTAACTCGTTATGGTGTTAGTTCAAAAACAAATGAAACTAGATCTATAACTTAATGACAAAAGAAGAACCCAACCCTTAGCAAAATCGGAAGAAGAAAAGAGAAATAAAAAGCTACGAAAAAGAAAAGTCAAATGGGGTGAAAAGAGGACAAAGTGAGGTCAAAGAAGACTGAAAACAAAGGTGAAAGAAAGGATGGAAATTGAAGAAAGAGGGCTGCAAAAAGTGAGGAAGAAGGCTGAAACTAGGGCCCAAAAAGTGGCTGCAAAAAAAGGGTGAATAGGGCTTCAAACTTGGGCAAAAGGAGGGCTGCAAAAAGTGAAGAAAGAGGGAAAAAGTGGGCAGCGAAAGAGGAGAAGAAAGGGCTGCAATAAAAAGTGAAAGAAGGCTGCAAATTGAAAATGGAACAGCCAATAGTGGCATACTGTTTGGTGAATGAATGTTCACTTTAGATCAAACCTTGCCCTAACCCAAAAATGTAGAAATTTTTTAACTTGAAAGATGAATAAAAATGAAGAAAAAGATTCAAACCTGTGGCTCTTCTTGATGATGCTTGGATTTTTTAAAGCTTGAAATTGCCGGAAGTTGTCTTGACTTCAAGAGGAGAGGATGCACCTGAGCTTGAACTCCTACTTGGTTGGATGGAGTGATCTGCAAAAATTCAACTCGAATACTTGCCAAAAGATGGGTTAGATCATGTATGTTTCACAAAATAAAATATAAAAGAGCATGACATATAACTGAATAACCAATGCTACTTTCAATTTCTAAGAGTAAAGCCATAAACAATTAAGTTGTAAACCTCAAATAATTGATCTTACGTGCTTACAGAAGCCTTCTAAAGCATGAATCTTTAACCAAAATAAGCATGAAAGAGGAGAATTAGAACACAATCACCTCATCCGTCAAGAGCATTCATGCACAATTAACAAACCATATGAACCTCCAAAGCCTTAAATTTATTTCACGGTTGCATAAAGCAACAAGCATTTACAAAGTTTGGACAGAGTTTCTCTACACAAAAATCCATCCCAATAGAGCTAAAGAAGCCTCTATTTATACTATGAAAGAAGACCCAAAACCCTAAAACCAGAAAACCAGACTTAACCGGCTCGGCACACCACTGAGAGCACAAAACCTAAGCTGGAGAGTTAAGAGTGAGGGGAGGCCTCCACCTAGGCAAGGCGCCCCCACTCCAACCCTAAACACTGAAAACCAAACCCAGATAGAGCCACACGTGTGAGGGTGCATTCATGAAGGAGGTGAGGGCGTGAGCTTGTGAAGGAGGCATGAGCTTTGCTGAAGAGAACCACTTGCTAGGTCTGGAGGCAGCACATGCTAGGTATGGACGAGCCACTACCCCCTGATCATTAGTGCAAGCTCCTGTTCCGCCTCGATCAAAACACCAATCCAATGGACGCTCCCCACCTCATCCCACACGTGAGCTAGTTGAAGAGGGCGCAATTGCTAAGTGAAGGTGCTAGTTATACCCATTGAATGCTGACTGAAGCTACCTTTTGTTAACTCCAATGATCATTAATGCCTACTGCCATGTCATTTTGCATTTCATTTCGCCAAATTTGGATTAATTTGGAGAGTTTTGGATTTTCTCCAAAATAATCATTTTTTAATAAATAATCAATTTTTTCCCCAAAAATGACTTTTTTGAGAAAATATGGGTTATGTGGCCGAATGATGATCTGAAAGTTGGATCTAACTGGCTGGCCGATCAAGAATTATTTTTGACTTAAGGTTAGAGCCTTCAATCACTGAATTTGGGTGCCGGATGACTAACTTATTACAAATTGAATTTTTCCATTTAAATTATGGAAAAATTTAATTAAAAACTTAGAGAAAAATTAAAAAATTAAAAAATAATTTTTTGATGCGCCGGTAAAAAATTTTCGGAAAAACTTTTGATGGTCCTATTGACTTAGGACATGACCATGCTCTATTCTAATAATGCATAGTAGGTTTATATATACTTAGTTGGGCTCTAATAACCCCCTAAGGCCCAAAATTCAAAAGCGGGCATTCGAGCTTTGGAGGAAGCGGGAGAAAACCTCATCAATTATACTCGACTATAGGCAAAGCATAATTGTTAAGGGAAAAAGACTCCCTGGAATACCTTAGTTGAAATTCTACGTCTTAGGAGACTGAATCACTCAAAACACCCTACTAGCACATTTTATTACAAACCCCGTGAGGCCATGTTCAAAATTATTCAAATAAAAAACTGACTAGCCAAAACTGGCTAGACAAAAAGGCGGATCAACTGATGCACTGGACTCAAACATTGGTCATGTTTGTCAACCGTCGGCTCCTTAGGTAACCCAACTATGGTACAAAAAGGCTGTCAAATTTTCCATGCTTCCCAGGATTCTCGCTTCTCTTATCCAATAAGAGAACAATATCTCCTACTTGGAAAGATCTCGGCTTGGCTGACTTGTCAAAGGTGCCCTTCGTGCTTCCTTGATGTTTGAATGACTGATCAATGGTAGATCTTCTAGATTCATCGAATTCTATAATCTGTTTGATCCTCTGCTCCATTTCTAATTGTTCCGTGTATTCACTTAACATCCTGAAGATCGGAATCTACATGTTGATCGGAAGGGTGGCTGTGAGTCCATACACCAACTCAAAATGTGACTTTCCAATTGAGTTCTTCTTAGTAATCCTATCCTCCCATACTGCATACTTAATCTTGCTATCCAATGCTCTTTTATTATCCCCAACAGTCTTCTTAAGGATAGTTATCAAATTTTTATTAGTGGACTAAGCAAGTCCATTGCCCTGTGGATAGTAATCTGATGAATGGGATAGGATAATGCCATATTTAAAACATAAGTCATTTACTGCTCTTGAACTAAAAGCTGTGGCATTATCGGTTGTTATTTTAAGGGGAGTTTCGAATTTGGTGATGATTCTTTCCTCGATGAAATCTATAAGAACCTTGTCAGTGGCAGTTTTAGTGGGTATGGCATCTACCCACTTAGTGAAATAATCGATTGTTGTTAGAATCCAGCAAAAACCATTGCTAGAGTTATCCTTAAATTTGCTAATAAAATCAAGCCCCCACTGTTGAAAAGGGGCAAGGACCACAACCGGAGTAAGGGGAAGTGTAGCCAACTTTTGCTTCCCAGTGAAAAGATGACATTCTTGGCAACACTTGACATGCTTGTGAGCATCTGCAAAAATGGTGGGCCAATAACATCCAGCTCTCAAAATTTTGTGGGCAGTTGTTTTTACTGCATAATGGCCTCCACAAAATCCTGAGTGAAACTCTGCTAAGATCTTCTTGGAATCCTGTTCGTTGATGCACCTAAGTATGATACCATCTGGGTTCCTCCAACGCAGACCCTCTTGGGTAAGGCAATACCTAGTAGTCTTAAGTCTCAAAGCCCTACGTTTGTGTCCTTTGAGGTGATTAGGGCAGGTGAGATGGAGAAGGAAGAAAGTGATGTCGGAATACCAATGATTATCAAGCTCTTGAAGGGCAGGAGTCATGGTAGGTTGAGGGATATTATTTTCTGCAATCATTTCAATGGCTTCTTCATTTTTCTGAGTAATCATTCTAGCAAGGCCTTGTCCCTTGATCAATTTAGTGGGCTTTATCTCAAGGTCATATTCCTTGATCTTGGACACCCATGTGCCCCTTATTCCTAAACAATCTTTTTGAGACAAGATATCTTTTACTGCAGTATGGGGAACATATCCAATAACCTTAGAATACCCAATATAGGTCCTGAAATGTTTTAAAGATTTGACCAAGGCATAAGCTTGCTTCTCCATGATGGTATATTTTAGTTCGGAATTTTGCAAGGCTCTACTCATGAATGCTATAGGTTGCTCGAACCCTTCGAAGTTCTTTTGGAGCAACACACTGGCAATCCTTTGAGTAATTCGGGCTGATTAAGACTGGAGACCTGGTAATGGCATTCTTTATGGCATCAAAGGCTTTCCTTCCTTCAATGGTCCACACAAACTTGACATTTTTCTTAAGTAAGGCCTGCATAGGTTTCATTAATTCGACCAAGTTAGAAATAAATCTTCTGATAAAATTTATATGACCATTGAAGGATTGAAGGGCTTTCACATTCTTAGGAAGGGGAATCTTTCTTATAGCCTCTACTCTTTTAGGATCAATTTTGACATCGTCGTTATTTATGATGTGCCCTAAGAGTTTTCCCTCTTCTATGCCCAAAACTGACTTAGCCGAGTTCAAAGAAATGCCATACTTCCTACATCGTTGAAAATCTGCCTGAGATGACCAACATGGCTGGATCTTTCTTTCAAAAATACAGTAAGATCATATTGATAGATCTCAATGATTTTGCCAATCAACTCCTTGAAAGCATAATCCATGGCTCTTTGGAAAGTAGCTCCGGCATTTAAAAGGCCAAAGGGCATTCTCAGATATTCAAAACTGCCCCAAGGAGTTGTGAAAGTGGTTTTATGCCTATCCTCCTCTTGAATGACTACCTGATTATAGCTAGAAAAACCATCTAGCATTGACATCATGCTCGATCTGGTGACCCGTTGGAGGAGGGTCTCTATGTTGGGGAGTGGGTAATTGTCCTTTTGACACGCTATGTTTAGATTTCTGAAATCTATACATATCCTTATACTCCCGTTCTTCTTTCTAGCTACAACCAAGTTAGAACACCACGTTGAATGTCTCGTAGGAGCTATTATTCTTGCTGCTAACATTTTTTCTAACTCCTTTTTAATGATTGGTGCTAACTTAGTATTTATTTGCCTAAGTTTTTGTCTGAAAGGCTTGCCTTTTTGACATTCTGGTTTTAAGGGAATAGAATGTTGAAATACATCTTCCCTATAGGCTTCGAGTTTGTCATAAGTAAAGGCAAATACATCTCTATACTCTTTGACCAAGTTTATGAGGTTGTTCCTTTCTTTTTCGGAAGTACCTTTTCCAATTTTTATAATTTTAGGTTCTGTTTCCGCCCAATGTTGATTTCAATGTAATCCCCCAGTTTCATTTGTTCAACATTACTCTCTTTTTTGTCTTGTTTATTAAAAATGTTCTCTAAAGTGACTAGACAACGTGGGACAGGGTTATTACTGATCACCTTCTCCAGTATACTCTTTATTTTCCTCCTGCTGATTCACTCTAAAGTCAGAGAACTCATTAATATTATGAATAAATCTCAAGATTTGTTCGTCATCTTTGAAAACTTGCCAATGTTCTACATTATCAGGAACAGAAGGTCTGAAGTTAATTTCTAAAAGACAATCCCCCTCTAACATCTCATCTGATGGCTGAAGTGTTGAAGTTGCAAACGCTAGTTGGTCGGCGGCACTATTCTGATCTCTAGGGATTGCTTCTATATTAAGGGCATCAAAGAATTCCATTGTATCCTAGACTGCATTCCTATATTTCTTTAGTCTTTGACACTTACATGCAAACTGACCCTAAACTTGTTGTACAATTAAGTTAGAATCACCCTTAATACTAAGCAATTTGATCCCCATGTCCTTGGCAATCTCGATGCCTAGTAGAAGTGCCTCATACTCTGCTACATTATTGGTTGCCTCAAATTCTAATCTGAAAGCAAAGTTGAAAACTTTACCTTCGGGTGAAACAATGACTATCCCAGCCCCTTTTCCTACTCTAGAATAGGCTCCATCAAAGTTCATCCTCCACAATTCAGTAAGTTTTTCATTTTCAATTTCTTCATGGATAGGCTCTAAGAAAGTGGTGTTAATCTGGTACATCCCTAGTTCACTTGAATAGTTGACATACTCATTCGAAGGTTTCCCTGGGCTTTCTACATGATATCTTCGTTCTTTCTCAGTATGTAACTTAACCAATGAATCTTCCGATGCAGGTACAGTGGCGTAAGTCCATTTGGATGGATCCCCCTAAAGTTGCACCCAATTTTCTGGATAAGAGCATGCCCCATTTATTCGGCACATCTATGACGAGGATATCCATGGTAACATGGATGTCCGGATACTTGGCTAATCTTACTTTCTGCCTTTCTATCATACCTTCAACTTTGACGGGTCTAGAGTCCGTGGCACATACATTTTGGTAGGGGCGAGTGGTTCTAAGGCCAAGTTGCTGCATGACTTTCTTAGTCATAATATTTGATCCTGAACCTGAATCTAGCATACAATTGTGCAGGAGAAAATCACCTATCATCAATGACATGTAGAAGGGCGAGTGAACTTCTTTTCTTGGGTCCCTAGTATGCAAGATTACAGGGGGATCTCCACAAACATTTTCCTGACTAGGAGGAAGTTGTTCTATAGTGTTGGCAAACGTTACTTTCTTGGGAGCTATAGAATTTTCAAGTGCAACTATCTTTGAGGTAGGAAGGGGATCATTATTAATTTGAGGCTCTAGCATTTTCAACAATTTTTCCTTTTGACCAAGAATTTTACATAATTCAAGCATGGGAACTGGGACTTTAGAGTTTGCTAACCAACTACCTAAATCAAAAGTTAGAGCAACAGAATCTGACTTTATCATTTATTTCTGGAGGAATGTCAGAAATTGTTACCTTTGGAGCAGCTTGGGTAGATGGTCCTTCCCTAGGTCTTCTTTGATATGTTATGCGTTTAAAATTTTGAACATTGTTACTATTTGAAGGCATTTCCCCGTAATACTCAGTTAAGTAATCAACCCGTTGATGAAACCGGTTAGCTTGATTCCAACTATCCTTGTGGTCAACATAGATGTCTCCTACAATGTGAATGAATTCAGGCTCGCTTGCAGACGTACTAGGACCGCACCCCTCGGGATAACCATGCTTCTGGACATAACATGCATAATGGCAGCCAGATTCCTCATGGAAATTTCCGCATGCCCTACAAAATGGTTTGTAAGGATCAACCACATTAGTAGCCTCTAGCTGATGAGGAGGCCTCTACTCATGGTTGGGATTCTTTCTCTGCCATGTTTTCCTTGCAGGGAAACATTCTAGGAGGTGGCGGAGGTTGAGTTCTTTCAACAGTCATGACCCTATTCTGAACCTCCTTAATCTGTGCTAAGTATTTCCTTTCCATTTCTTGCATTTTCTCAGTCAGGTCTATAAGCTTCTTCTCATAAGCTTCGCTTGACGGCTCCTTCCCTTTAGGTTCAACATTTTTAAGAGGAACGGATGGCTTAGAGTAACCTTGGATGTTTGACTCTCCTGAAGACTGCATATTCTTATCAATTTTGACGGCCAAACCCTGAGCTAGAAGTAAAGTAGTCAGCTCCTTGTCTCTAATCTGGTACTGGATCTTGCCACTTAATGCTTCAATTGTAATAATCCAAAACGGAAGCTGCAGGAGGAGAATAAGTGGCAGGGATGACAACTCAGTGAACCTATTATTGAACTCATCCATCGTTTCTGTTTCAGATTTCTTCATGCTAGTCAAAGCTACTACTAGATGTCTAGGTTCCTTTTTACTACCAAACTCTCCAAGGAAAGCAGTCTTGAAGTTTGCTATGGTAGTAAAAGAATTGTTCGGCAAATTATCATACCAGTTGCAAGCCTTGCCATCTAAAGACAAAGCAAACAAGGTCATGTACACATCTTCATGTTTATCAGCACCCCTAACATAAGAACCGCAGTGCCTGGAGAAATTTCTGATATGTTGCTCAGCAGAGACAGAGGCATCAGTGCCATTATAGGTCATAAGTTTGTCGATAGCCTTTTCAGGAATGGCATGCGGTTGACCTGCTATCTGAGTAAAGTTGAGTTGAGTAAAGAACTCAACCATTGTGTCAAGGAAACAGTTATTGTTTTGCAAATTTCCTAAGTTTTCTGGAAATAAAAGGTGGATGTTTGAAACATACTCAGATCCAAGTTCTGCAAGGATCCTACGAGAAGCTAGTTTGTTCAATCTCCTCCTATAGAGTTTTTCAGGATCAGGGATGAAATTGAACAAACCTTCAGAATTTCTTCTAGTTGAATACCTTGAGGTGTTAACTGATAGTGGAGTCGTCAGGTGGACTTAACTCTAATTTTGGAGAGTGATTGGAGTAAAAATTTACCCAAAAAAAGGGAAAAAGGTAAAAAACTAAAAGAAACAAAGGTCGTCCAGGAATAAAAAGATTTGTCCCCGGCAACAACGCCAAAGATGTTGTCCGCCGATTGCACACCAGCAGCAGAAATCTTCCGAAAGTTGTCTCCTCACTTAGGAAAGTGGGAGAGGTGTGACCTTGGGGGCAAGGACAGAGCTAGGTACTGTCACCTACTCCTAGCTCATCCGTTTAGGTTAACTCCTAACGAAGCCAAGCGGGGTAGTCCCTAACAAAGAGTTTTCTAAGGCTTAATGTGGTTAAAGTGTTTTAATTGGTTACGGATGCGGATGGCTGTTGTTTAGGAGTTATTGTGATTAGATGTGTTTGTTTATTATGAGTATGACACATAAATCAAAAGCAATCCACGTTGCTAGCAAGAGATTAAAAGATAAGAATGATTCCAGACTTAGTTAATTATGCATTCACAGATAGAAATTGAAATAGGCCACAAACAACTAATCAAAATAAACTAATTACAGATTAAAAAGGACTGGTGCCTTGTGGAGTCAAAGTACTGAAATGCGTAAAGGATTAAATAACAAGTCTAGAAATCAAACTAGTGAATATTAGATTGTGCGAGTGCTCTTGGTAGATTTTAAGAGTTTTAAGTGCTCTTGATTAGGGTGTCAACGAAGGTTTGTCAAAAAGCTGGGGGAATATTCGAAGTTCAATCCGTTGGAGACATGTCGAGCCTGCCCAGTATCCCAAGCTGGTATCGCAAAGATTGACTAGCAAGCTGATAAGCTTAGACAGTGGGGGTTCCGGCGCCTTTACTAAGATGTACTCTAGAAAATTATCTACAACGTCGGTGTGTCGGTTATAGGGTTTAAATTCTATTAAGTTTTTCTTGCAAGTTTAGAAATCCAGTGTCGTTTCTGGGTACTTCGATTTTGAGGTCAGTCAGAGCATACTCCGGCAAGGAGAGAACGGAGTTAATTAATTAGGGGGTGTGCGTTGCAAATTTTATTAAGTTAATTAATTAAGACACTTCGACAGAGAGCGCTCTTGACCTCGTCTTATGACAGTGGTTCAAGAGACTTAGCTAATCTAAGATGCCTAATGTAAGGGTATGCAGTTCTAAGTATGCTCTCCGATAGAGAGTGCTCTTGACTTGTGTTACTGCAAGTTCAAGAGACTTAATTAATTTGTTAAACTTGAAAGGAACAAAAACATAACTACCCAAGAGTCTTTTTCAAGCTGTTTAGGGCCCTAATTGAGAAAGCAAGGGGGTAAGTAAAACAGTAAACAATCAAATCATCATTCTTATTTCATTTTCTATGGATAATAAATTAATCAAAACATGAACTACCTTACTTATGATTATGCAATTATCCTATCCTATTCTACCATTAGCAATTTATTAAGCAAAAAGGAAAAAAGCATATGACAATGGGACGATACAAGCTTCCCCCAAATGTGGAAGAGGGGTGTGGGAGCCGTAATCCCACTCGCTCTTTATTAAGTTTTTTACATTCTTTTGTTGTGTTCAGCTTCTTCTTGAATGAACAAGGGTGAGAAAGGGAAGAAATTGGAGGGAGATGTTTTGGTCTTTTTGTTCACTGCTTGCTCCTTGCTTTCTTAAGGCCCTTGGGCTCTTTTTCACTTGCCTGAAACTAAGAGCTTTGAACACTAACTCGTTATGGTGTTAGTCATTAGAGAAATTTTGGGGTCTAAAATGGGCCTCCTAAGGAAAATAATAAAATAATAGTTAAAATAATAAAATAATATTGATTAATTTTGGAGGAAAAAAGAAAAAAACTACTTTTTGTGTTGGTATTTTTGACATATCTCATTGTGTTTTTACTCAAATTTCGATCGGGAGAGCTCGTTGGATGCAGAATTTGATTCCGCATCCAACGAGTACCCACACTGCATACTTTTGACGGACCCCGCTACCCCAAAAACAAGAAATACCTGAAAAAACGTGATGATGATT
>LPNX010747563.1:580914-744183 GCA_001517045.1 Pseudotsuga menziesii | reverse complement strand
TCGAAATTTGAGTAAAAACACAATGAGATATGTCGAAAATACGAACAAAAAAATTAGTTTTTTTTAATGACAAATATGTCAATTCAACCATTATGGTTGGCTTATTTTATTGAAATTCTATTGGTTCTTGAATTCCAACTCACAAAAACTTATTTTGGCACGTTTTCTTATAAGGCCCATTTTAGACCCCAAATTTCCTCTAATGCCAAAAACAAATGAAACTAGATCTATAACTTAATGAAGAAAAAAGAACCCAACCCTTACCAAAACCGGAAGAAGAAAAGAGAAATAAAAAGTTACGAAAAGGAAAAATCAAAAGGGGTGAAAAGAGGACAAAGTGAGGTCAAAGAAGGCTGAAAACAAAGGTGAAAGAGGGGCTGCAAATTGAAGAAAGAGCGCTGCAAAAAGTGAGGAAGAAGGCTGAAACTAGGGCCCAAAAAGTGGCTGCAAAAAGGGGTGAATATGGCTTCAAACTTCGGCAAAAAGAGGGCTGCAAAAAGTGAAGAAAGAGAGAAAAAGTGGGCAGTGAAAGAGGAGAAGAAAGGGCTGCAATAAAAAGTGAAAGAAGGCTGCAAATTAGAAACGGAACAGCCAACAGGGGCATACGGTTTGGTGAATGAATGTTCACTTTAGCCCAAACCATGCCCTAACCCAAAAATGTAGAAATTTTATAACTTGAAAGATGAATAAAAATGAAGAAAAACATTCAAACCTGTGGCTCTTCTTGATGATGCTTGGATTCTTTAAAGCTTGAAATTGCTGGAAGTTGTCTTGACTTCAAGAGGAGAGGATGCACTTGAGCTCGAACTCCTACTTGGTTGGATGGAGTGCTCTGCAAAAATTCAACTCGAATACTTGCCAAAAGATGGGTTAGATCATGTATGTTTCACAAATTGAAATGTAAAAGAGCATGACATATAACTGAATAACCAATGCTACTTTCAATTTATAAGAGTAAAGCCATAAACAATTAAGTTGTAAACCTCAAATAATTGATCTTACGTGCTTATAGAAGCCTTCTAAAGCATGAATCTTTAACCAAAATAAGCATGAAAGAGGAGAATTAGAACACAATCACCTCATCCGTGAAGAGCATTCATCCACAATTAACAAACCATATGAGCCTCCAAAGCCTTAAATTTATTCCACGGTTGCATAAAGCAACAAGCATTTACAAAGCTTGGATAGAGTTTCTCTACACAAAATCCCATCCCAATAGAGCTAAAGAAGCCTCTATTTATACAATGAAAGAAGACCCAAAACCCTAAAACTAGAAAAGTAGACCTAACCGGCTCGGCACACCACTGAGAGCACAAAACCTAAGCTGGAGAGTTAAGAGTGAGGGGAGGCCTCCACCTAGGCAAGGCGTCCCCACTCCAACCCTAAACACTGAAAACCAAACCTAGATGGAGCCACACGTGTGAGGGCGCATTCATGAAGGAGGTGAGGGCGTGAGCTTGTGAAGGAGGCGTGAGCTTTGCTGAAGAGAACCACTTGCTAGGTCTGGAGGAAACACATGCTAGGTATGGAGGAGCCACTACCCAGTGATCATTAGTGCAAGCTCCTGTTCCGCCTCGATCAAAATACCAATCCAATTGATGCTCCTCACCTCTTCCCACACGTGAGCTAGCTGAAGAGGGCGCAATTGCTAAGTGAAGGTGCCAATTATACCCACTGAATGTTGACTGAAAGTACCTTCTGTTAACTCCAATGATTATTAATGCCCACTGCCATGTCATTTTGCATTTCATTTCGCCAAATTTGGATTAATTTGGAGAGTTTTGTATTTTCTCCAAAATAATCATTTTTTAATAAATAATCAATTTTTTCCCCAAAAATGACTTTTGAGAAAATATGCGTTATGTGGCCAAATGATGATCTGAAAGTTGGATTTGACTGGCTGGCCGATCAAGAATGATTTTTGGCTTAAGGTTAGAGCCTTCAATCACTGAATTTGGGTGCCGGATGACTAACTTATTACAAATTGAATTTTTCCATTTAAATTATGGAAAAATTTAATTAAAAACTTAAGGAAAAATTAAAAAATTAAAAATAATTTTTTGACGCGTCTGGTAAAAATTTTTCAGAAATTTTTTTGATGGTCCTATTGACTTAGGACATGACCATGCTCTATTATAATAATGCCTAGTAGGTTTATATATACTCAGTTGGGCTCTAATAACCCCCCAAGGCTGAGAATTTAAAATCGGGCATTCCAGCTTTGAAGGAAGCGGGAGAAAACCTCGTCAATTATACTCGGCTATAGGCAAAGCATAATTGTCAAGGGCGAAAAACTCCCTAGAATACCTTAGTTGAAATTCTACGTCTTAGGAGACCAAACCACTCAAAACATCCTATTAGCACATTTTATTACAAACACCGCAGGGCCATGGTCAAAATTATTCAAATAAAAAAATGACTAGCCAAAACTGGCTAGACACAAAGGCGGATCAACTGATACATTGGACTCAAACATTGGTCATGTTTGTAAACCGACGGCTCCTCAGGTAACCCAACTATGGTACAAAAAGTTTGGTAACAGAACCCACCTAGGGTTTTAGCATAAGTGGACAAAGTAGAACCAAAGGGGTAGATCAAGGCATGAGATGACTAGATCGGGGTGCTTGAAGATTGGATCTATGATTTTGAGGCGGGTCCAAGCATACCCATCTAACAGATCTGAAGGAATGGCCACCCACCCAAGAGGGACGCCCTCACCTAGAGTGACTAGTGCTAGATCCTAGGGAAAATGGAGTCAGATTAACGTGAAACTTGAGATCTAGGGTTTATTCATTAATATCCAAGTGGGTTTTGATGGTCGTCATAGAAAACTCACCGGATCTATCATATATACAAAACTAGGGTTTTAAGGAAAGAGGGTTTGTTTGACAATTGGATAAAAATAATGAAACACAATAAATACCTTGCAGATCGTACCAGAGAATACTTGCGGCTGCCTTAGATGTCGATGATCCTTCCACTTAGTACAATTTCAAGTTAGATCCGACATGCAACGAAGGAAAAACGCCCAAGTGAGGAAGTGCGCCCCCTCTTCTCCACCTGCAAAATCAATCTACCGAAGTCAGAATTGTTCACCGATGAAAAAGATAAGCTACGTACAACATCCACAGAGAAAGATTCAATGCATAAAGTAACAATTGATCACTCCCTGAACATGAGGCGATTTGGTTGAAAGAGATGCGAGTTTCCCTAGCAATCTCCTCCTCCAATTCGCTACCTGCAAAAAGATGGGTACGACCCTCACAGAATAATGTTGTTTGCATACAAGATCTCACTGAATTGTCTAAGCAAAAGGCATAACAATCACATCCACGACATTCACAAATCTCCCAAGAATTTTCTGCAAAAGTTTTATTATATTCAATATTTCCAGAGCCAAAAGTCCCTTTACAAATGAGAGAGCATCTCAATATAGATCTCTCGAGTACATAATTACCTATAGCCAAAAAGATCAAGGGTAAAGATCATAAGATAAAACCATTCTAATCTATGACTAAGATTAGTCGGATACATCTCACATGGATCAACTCAAAAATATAAGGGATGCATCACTAGAAATGCTCGATGAGGGGTGCACCACACAAAATATGACTAATGAACACAAAGTAGCACATGGTGGGTCTAGGAGGTTATGTTATCCTTCACTAGCACGGCCCCATGGAACAATAACAATGTGTGGCGGCAAATAATATAAAGGAGTGATGAAAATCATTAGGGGATCTCCCTCAAAATACATCAAAATACCCTCAAAATGCATAAGCCAAGGATATGTGGACCTCGAATGAAGTGAAGCTGGTGTTGGATGATGAATGTGACCTGTTATCACATATACATTTTGTTGTTGGGCTACCATGATGCAACATACAGACTTGTCTCTTTTTCTATTTCGAGCTATTTTTCACATGGGGTATTAGCATGGATCTTTACAACTTCATCCATTCCAGAGCCTTGTTCATTAGATTTTCCTTTCTAGGACTGAGATTTAGGAGTCCATTGAGATGCTTTTGGTAATGATATAGTTCATTGTAGCAGACCAGCAGATTAGAGTTGGTACACACAGTTATAGAGGGGCTTATTAGTTGGAGACAGGTATATTTGGTGAGATCAGGTATACATGTCCTTGGTTTGATTTTTGCTCTATGATATATATCAAACACCTCTATTTATCATGTTAAGATGATTGTGGTGACCTACTATTATCTACTATTGCTTATATCTACTATTGCTCTAACCCGCGTTATGATTAATCAAGGGTCTTGATGTAAAGAGTGTTGCTCATTCCATGCTTGTACAAATAGTAAACCTTAGTGGTAGGTTGGTTCCATTTATCACTTGCCCTTGTCCATCCAGTTTTATCCATTGTAAACTTATCCTATGACTTAGACTGTTTGAGACTTGTGAGATTGAAGATCTTTTCCTCATTTTGACCTCTGTGCATGATGGATCCCATGTTGTTTTGTGTCTCGGCTCTGAGTAGTGCAACAAAACTTGTCAAAGCCTTGATCCTTCTGGGCAAGGAGAGCTCGTTGGTGTTGGTTCCTGAGCTTAGGCAAGTTGGGTTTTGAAGCCTTGACCTCTCTGGTCGATTGCCCCCGATGTTTAGTCCTCACTGTGGATATTCCCCCTAGTTTCCCGAGAAGTTGTCAGCTAAAACCTGAAGCAATATGGCTACCATCATTGCATGCATTATGAGCTATATGTTATATGTTATGAAATGCAAGCCTGCAAATGAAATTGCAAACTGTCTTTAGACACAAATAAAAAAGGCTATGAAGTGAAAATGATAAAGGCCCAAATAAAGCAATGGATAAATAAATGCTAAATCTAGAGACCTTTGGCCATTTGATTGATACTGTAATGATTAATTCCTTACAGAGCCTACGGGTTTTGATGTAAGATAGGGCAAGGGACTGTTAATTCATAGTGTCCCCTATGATCTCTTCACTACAGTTTCTTGTGTACTCAATGCAAGGGTCCTAGAAAAGATCCTCACGGAGCTGGATCTTCAGCTTGGATGTGAGTTGTAGACATGATTGTTAAGGTTGAATGGACATTTTTCAGATCATCTCATCCATTTGTGAGACACCTCCATCTCCTATTGTTATATGTCATACATATGTCACCTTGGTAGAATGTATTGTTTATCATTCAGATAGATCACCTAGTCAAAATCAGTTAAAAGTCATTCCCTTTTTCCTTAACCTTGTTCCTCCATCCTCACCCATCTGTTGCACATTGTTTACCCTTTGTAAGTATATGGCATGAAAAAGCAGACTTCCATAAAATTCCAAGATTCTTCAGAAGCACAAGGACATCTTACTATTATTACTATTTGTCACCATGATTATGAATAATTGATTCAAGTTTGGTTTTGATATACATTATTGGAGCATTTCTTACCCTGGATGTTTACAGGATCATATTGATACAGTTTCTCACCTTCAGTTTGGGTAATTTGACTTGGTCAACTCAGTTTGACCAAGTCAAGCACGGTTCCCAAGGCAGTGACTCAAAATGCAACATGGTCTATATTTGTTCCAGACATACACAAGACCAATACTGTGGTTTCAGTTTTGAGAGTTTGGCCCTGGTTCTCCTAATAAGTGATTATTATCAGTTAATTATCGGCCAAATGATCAAATTTTATTCTAGATGGCAGTATGATTGGTTCTCCTAGAGCAGAGTAGTGTTCTAGGGGGTATGAGTAGCCACTTATACCATTCTTTTATGTATCCAGATCATCCAAAGCAGTCAGTTTGCACCCTTTACAGAGTTATGGTAGATTTATCATTTTCCAGAGATTGTACCAGTGAAAATGAATTAGAAAAAACATTGAAAAAATTGATTTGGCCTCCTGGGTCAAGGAAATGGCTTGGAATTCTGATAGATGATGTGTTTCAACATCCCGAATAGTCCTCTAGGAATTTTCAGTCAGCAGATATCTGGATTATTTTGTATTGGCTCAGCTAGTGAGGAAAGCCCCCCAAGGGGCGCCCCCTCATCTTGGCTTTTGATGTATTTCATTGTTATATCATGTATTATGAAGTTGTAAAAGGGACTAGGGTGAATTAAACCCCTATTGACCCCCTTCTATGTATTATCATGTCACATCTTATGTTATATTGTGACTTTCACTTAGGATAGGCGTCCTTTAGTAAAGTGCGCTCCCTCTTTGACTTAGTCACTTGATCCATGTTGTGATCTATGTATTGTTGATCTCCACCGTTGATGATGTTTTAATCTCAACCGTTGGATGTAAAAGTGAGTTAGGGTTTACGTCTCTCTCAAACTATTTAAGAGAGGAGACCCCCCATTGTGATTCATGAGCTCTGGTATCAAAATTTGAATAAAGAGATTTTTGTCTGGGATTACACTCTAAGTTCTTTTGATATGTTGATGATCTGTTGATTAGTATTGTTATTCTTTTGTACTGAGTTTATGCCACAATAGATCTTGTATATTTTCTTGCACCCATCCATCTGCAGGTTGAAGGAGGCGCACTCGAGGAAGGCACACTGGTGGGGAGGCTCACTTTGTGTCGACTCTTGGATTTTGTGTATCAGGGAGTGATTCTTTCTCGATGATTTTTCATTTCCCGTACTTTCTTTATGATGCAGATCCCATTCGGTTGTCTTGCTGATTAATTTCTTGGGTTGGACAGGTTGAGAGGGGCGCTAGGGTCATTGACAAAAGCAGAACCATTAAAAGATCTTATTCAGAAACTCTCATTTAATCAAAAGGACGACATTCTTCATCATCTCTGAGGTCATCTATAATAATCAGGTATGTTTCGGAGGTAATTTCTCTCTTTTACTTTCTGCATGCATTGGCCATCATTTCCTGCATTGAAAAAACCCTCATTTAGTAGTAGGAAAAACACCAGATCAATTTGCACCGAGAATTGGAAAATTTGGCGATATGGGTTTTGTGTGGCATACCAAAAAAACCCCTCCCCCTGAAAAACACCAAGGTTGGACTCCTCTGCCCATCTCCAGTCACTGGTTTCAATTTGGGAGAAAATGCCCCTGTTTGGTTTGCTGGTCAATTTCCTCTGTCTTGGTTCCGATTTTTAGTTGGGAATTTTTATTTTCCAATCATTTTACCCAATTAGGTGTGTTGAAGCCTTAATTTCATTAAATCAACCTCATCCTAGGCATTTCCCATATTTCTAATTAAAGCCCCCCCATGGTCCAGGGTCTGATTATCTGAACAAACACACCTACCCTAGATCTGTTTAAACTTTTGAAGTCATTGGTCTAAATTGATTCGAGTAACATTTCTACATTCCTTAAACACCCGTACTCAAATATTCCTTAAATTGTGGTTTATCCCTTAAATCTAGGGTTTCCAGCTCTCACCTTACGTATTCACATATTTGGGCTTGATTTGGTGATTAGCGGTAGATCTGTCCTTTCAGGATAAGGTCAGGTATCCCCCATTGTCACTAGGGCATTCAGTGGCATAAAGCAAAGGAATCCCTAACTGACATGACAACCATCCACCTTTTGGGAGTTAAGGTTTTTGTAGGTCACAGCTTTGGTTGTCTGTCCCCTCTTCCATCTTGTACATGATTCATCTATTGGGGAAACTACAAGATCTGTGATAACATGACCCAAACACTGTGCCTCAAACCAATTCCATGCCATGCCTTTGCCTCAATTGCTCAAATCGATTTCCTCAAAAGCCATTTTTTATTATTAAAATGATGCCTTGGGACCATAAAACAACCCATATCTCACCGCAGACCAAAAACTAAAGACAAATGGCTACACTAAAAGATTTGGGACCATGGTAGTATTGTATAAACGACTGGTTGCGCCCCAAGAATCCCTTTATCGCCCTAGGATAACTTAATTTTTTCCTCATTTTGTTTTATTTTCATTTTCCCTAGGCAAAACTGCTACAAGAAGGCCAAGAGACCCATATCTATTCTGTAACTGCCTGAAACTGAAAACTAGTTGCACCAATGGACTCAGAATGTCCAAATCAACTAGGAATGAGTACTCATACACCATATGCCCATCACAAAGGTACATTAGAGGCCCCATCAATGTCAGAACAATAATAATAATAAATTTATAAAGCCCGTAAATGTTGATAATCATGAAAATAATACAAGTCATCATAACAAATCACCAACTAAAGTATAAATATGTATAATGGACACCTGTAGAGCATAAATAATCATCAATCATCAACATCCGTCTATAACTCATCCTGGATTCTGCTCATGTCCTAGCTAGCACTGGGTTGACCAAGTCAAATCTGATCAAATGATGACCCAAGTGCTAAAATTTGATACTGCAAAGTACAAATGGACATGCATGCTCTATTATCTATGCTAGCAATGACACTCTAGTACAATTAGATTTTATTGGCAAGTATAAGCACAATATATATATAATATTCCAAATCACAATGATTAGTTGCTTCAAAACAAGAACCTCCAGTGTATACTCATTTACGGATTTAGCCCTTTTGCTATTCAAGGGTGAAGGGATCATAACAACAGGTAAGGACAATGGATGACTTGATAACTCAACATTGTAAGCACCTGGGCTAAAGGACAAGGGGATCCACACAACACATAAGTTGGACTAGGTGAACAATAAGGCATGGCGGTATCTCACAAATGGGTGGGATGATTGAGAAAGCTCCACTAGACTCTAGACAAGCAACCTTTTTAATACTTTATTTGCTCAGCATTTATTTCACTAGTTGACCTCTAAAGGCAGGTGCCCTAGTATCCTTTTGGGCCTCCAGATAATGACAAAGACATGACCTTCGTGGGCCAGTCTCTCCCTGTTTCCCTATAGGGGAAAATGAATCGTACATTATACAAGGAGCGAGTGCTCATCCTCTAGCCATCTACTTTATTTTTCATTGATAACTTGCCAGCCTCCAAGAGCAGGTTCTTTGGAAAGCCTTCCGGGCTTTCAAAAAATGACTAAGGCTCAACCTTCTAGGGCTTGCCTCCCTAATACCCTATGAGGATACATGAGCCTTACACCATACAATGGATGAGTGCTCATCTCTTGGCCACTGATTAGACTTATTTTTCATTTCCAGTAGTGTCTAAAGACACTTTAATTTTCCTGGCAGGGCATCCATTTAGAATAAGTTTAAGTTCCGATGCCTTGGTGTCTAAAGGCACTTTCTTTGGTAGGACTACTTGTGTTCAAGACCTAGAGGTAGACATTACTTGTGACAAAAATCACATAAAACAACACCGAGTCACAATTTTATACATGGAGACCTATTCCAACATAGAGGTGAAGGTGGGGTAAATCCCAGGTGTTATTAGTCAAATTACAAATCAATGATAGTCAATGAAAATGGGAAGGCAACGGATGGATGGAGACAATGGAAGTGATTCCAAAACTAGCAAGCTATGTCCCTAAGGGGAAAAGACTAAATCCATACTAGGAGTAGGACAAGGTCAATGAGTATACAAAGGATTTTCCTGGTCAAAATCACTGGATCATTTATACTTTAGATTTCAAGTAAACCAAGATAAAATATTGCCAACATATAATCAATATCAATTGAGTCTCACTGCTAAAATAGCTAACAAAGCAACATCAAAATCCATAGAACAAACCATAATATCACTTAGGTCATATACCTGCACTGGATCTGAAATCAAGTCTGAAAATCCCTGGGACAACTGTTGCTTCTACACATAAGCACTATATCAATCTCTGCTCTAGGTCATGCAAGAAAAATGGCTAACTCAGTCATCAAATCTGGGGTCATAAGGGTTAGTCATGGCGTAGAACTGGTCAATCTGGTCATTCTGGATCTGCTGAAATTGAGAGATCATCAACTGCTGCCTTATCATTTATTGATCTCATAGTAAAGGACTGGCTCAAAGATCTGCTCAGGAACAAAAGTAGCCCAGCTACTATATATGTGACAACAGTGACTATTACCCTATTAGCCATATTTAACATGGCTCACTATCTTTGTAATTCATCATTCAATTATCAAATATATATATTTATAAATATTATCCAACATATAACGTTTTATCGTTACACTGCACCGCTGTGGTTTGACCAAACAGTTGGCTATGTTGCTGCCTAATTCGCACCTCGGGTAACGTGGAAGAAATGTTCAAGCCATTGGGTGCGACCTTGGGGGCAAGCTCGAGCCAAGTGTTGTCACCTGATACTCAACTCCTTTGTCTAGGCCAATTCCTAGCAAATCCAAGGGAGGTGGACCCTAATGAAAAGCAAAATCTAAGGTTTCTACTCTACGAAAGAAATAATTGATTGTAGGAGTTTACGTGAAATGAATTAAAACCTTAACAATGAGTTACTGCAAATGAATTGAATTATAACAACAACATTTATCATTCACACATCATTCATGACATTATGCGGAGATTGATTTAACCAATATAAAACGAAGAAGACCAGTGCCAGTGAAATGGAGTGCTTGTGTTTGAGGGTTGTTGCTGTAGTCTCATATAAGTATTGCAGTGTCTCGTTGGTAAGTTTTAAGATTAATTAGATGAGTGGATTAAGGAGTGGGTAAATTGTTGGTTGTTTTTATTTTTGTGGTAATGATCTTGATTAGCTTAGGGGATGGGAACTCCTAATATACCCGGAGGTACGGGGAGTATGTCCAAAACCATTAACCGATGTGGCTCCCCGCAAGGAATATGTGGACCGGTTGGAGTCTTTGAGACTTGTTCAACACTACACCAACAAGGGTGTAGCCTAACGGTGTCTCGAGGTCACTGCCCAGTTGTTCCCGCTTCCTTTGTGGATTTTGCTACCGCAACAACCTAATTCGCGGCGTTGGATTTTTCGCCTGGGAGAATTATTTTGAAGTGGAAAACTAATTAAGCTAGTCACCTAAATCCTTTTCTGATACTACCAACTGATCAGACGAAGCTGCAGTGGAAGTAGAGCATACGGGGATGAAGGCCTTGTATATTTTTAAATGTTTTAGAACAAGTTTTTTGATTTAGAATAAGGTAAAACACTAGTCACCTAAATCCTTTTTTGATACTACCAACTGATCAGACAAAGCTGCAGTGGAAGTAGAGCATACGGGGATGAAGGCCTTGTATATTTTTAAATGTTTTAGAACAAGTTTTTTTATTTAGAATAAGGTAAAACCCAGGATTCTCTTTCCAGATTCAAAACTCAAGCAAGCCTTTATCCATGAACCTATACTCGAGAAAGCGAGGGGGTTTATTTTAAACTCAGCAGTGCATAACAAAATTGTTTTTAATTACTACACTGCTCAAATCTTTTCCCTTATGGTACTTTGGTATAGTGCAGTGGGTAAGTATTCAAATTATTTTTGCAAAACTTAAATAAAGCATGAAATGATAAAGAAAAACAACTACGCTAACAACATATAAAGTAAACAGAAAAAGGACACTGACACAAATCCCCCCAGGGGGGATGGGGGTCGGGCTCTAACGAGCCTACTCAAACTTTATTTTTGCTTTACAATAATGCAAAAGAAAGTGCACTTTGGTCCTCAAATTGGGATCCAAAGGCTTACAACTTGTGAAAAGAATAATTTTTATCTGAGGGGAAGCTTCATTTGTCTTCTATTTTGTCGATTTTGTGAAAATTTGCCAGAGTTTCCCTCTCTTTTATCGCAAACCTGCAAAAAATAGCCAACAAATATTAATGGAATGTGCCCAAAAGCACTTTAAGAGTGATTTTGGAAAACTTCCAAAGTTTGCCCAAAATAATCTAAGTAACAACCCAATAAAAAAAAGAAAAGAAAACTAAGGCAAGCTAGAAAGTTTGCCTTCTTAGGATCTTTGCTTGCCTCTTGAAGAGAATAGCAAGCAAGTCTCAAGCACTAAATGCCAAATAAATAAATTGAAAGCTCTTTAAACCTCTTAACCAAGTACTTTTGGATTTAAACTTTGAACTTGCAAAAAAAGAGCTAGATCTAAAGAATTAAAGAACAAAAACTTTTAATCACTCAACAAGATCTAGACTTAGGAGTTTAAATTTGCTTTAGATACGTCTTTAAAATGTAGATCTAAGCCAAGAAATAGTAACCATAGTAAACTTGAAATTTTTTGGATCAAGAAGCGATAGAATCGGATGGAGCAAGAAGTAGAAAAGGGATGGTGACGCCTCCTTTGGTGAGATCCGAGGGATAATGCTTCTTCTTTCAAAATTACTGGAGAAGAGGGAGAGCCCACTCGCTCATCAAATGCTCCAGCTCGGGTTTCCTGTAAAATATCTTCAACAAAATGCAAAGGGGATTAAAAGCACCTATGTGAAATGATAAGAAGATAAGCAACATTATAGATCCATACAAGAAATCATATAAAACTTAGTAATCTAATATATTCCACAATAAGAAGTAACTTAACAAGAATCACTTCCTATTCTTACCGAAATGTAAATTTCCTTACGAAGACAAGTAATTCCAACAATTGCAAAATATGAAAGGAGTTGATACAGATTACCTCAATGATTTAGCATAAAGACAACATCAACCAAACATTTATGGATCCCACACGAAAATTGCCTCCAAAGCTTTTATTAACAATACTCAGAAAAAATATTACAATGTATGCAGGCACAGGTTCAACCTTCCGATTTCAACAAATGGAGAAGTGACCTGCTTAAATAGGAAAAGAGAGACCCAGGGGGGCCTCACCAATACTGAAGATCAACCTGGAGTGTAACTGAGTTGAGCTGAGCTAAACTGAACCAATCAGAAGAATCGGTGGGGTGATTATTAGTTTATCTGAAGTGTTGGTATAGAGGAGGTGCCACCTCGACCTCACTCCACCAACAAAGCCATCTCAACAAAATACAACTCTCATGCGCTCCTTCACGCTATTATACAACTCAATATGACGTGAGCTCCAATGGAGGTGAGTTGACGTAACCATAATTCCATCATTTTCTAGCTTGCCATAAAACCCAAGTATGGAAATAAACCAAGGTTTAATTTAAAATAATGTGGATAAAGAGGGGGCCACTCTTGGCTAGCGCAACCATGCTCACTATTTCCCTTTACTTGACGTCACCACCAAAGTTTAATTGCTTATCTTTAAAACAGACCAAAGTATATTAAAATATTTAATACACCAAGGTTCTTTAATAGTGATGTGGATACATGGGGGTCCATTCCCTTAGTTAGCGCAACTACTCCATCCAAGCTAGCGTGAGGTCTTCCCTGGTGAGGTGACGTAATCTTCCATTCACATTAATCACCACCACAAAATAACACCAAAGTTCACTTCCTTTAAGTGGGTGAATAAGTCGCTAACCTTATGGGACCCTTTTCCATGTCACCCATCCATTAATATTTTAATATTTTGACTTTTCACCATTTTGTCCTTTATGCCAATTTGTCATAATTTAGCATTAAAATGCCATCTTAATGCACTTTTAGCCAAATAATTCCTTACGGGATGTTTTAGCTGCCCGACTGATGTGGAAAGTGGTCCCTGGGTAAAGTGGACGCTCCGAGTGTGAAAACGAGTGTCTCCATGTTAAAAACGGACTTTGTACCTGAATTTTATTACATTTTGAAGTTTTTTAATGAAACCTTTAAAAAATGGCTTAAAAAAGATATTTCAGAAACTGACAAAACTCTAGGGGGACCTAGTACATGTCCATATGACTCAATTCAAATGCCTAGCATGTTGAAAAATATTGACACGAAGGCTCTAATAACTTCCTAAGGATGAAACACCAAGATGACTACCCCGGCTTTGGAGGTGTGAGTGAAAAACTTAGAAATTATTAGTCGTTTGTTCAACAACCAATAATAACCAAGGGAAAAAACACTCTAGGCTAGTCGGCTTGATGCTTAAGTCTGGGAAGCCGATCCTTTTATAAAAAATTAAATGCTAGGACATTTTTTACAATTTCCCCAAGGGGGTATGAACATGTGTTACAAAAAATAAAATGAACAGACTTCCAGAAAAAGTCTGGCAGACTTCCAAACTCTAAAGAATGAACAAGTATACTTATGAACAAGTATACTTCTTCCACTTTGCCAACTCGCTTGAAATATCCACCAAGTACAACTTAGGTGGTAACAGGATGCATCAAAACCAACGTGGGTGACTAGTCTATTAGCCTCACACTTGAATTAACCTCCCAAGGAGAAAATCCAATGCCTCGATTTAATCCGTTGCGGGGAAAGTTCACAGAGGAAGCGGAAACAACTGGGTAGTGACGTCGGGACACCATCAGGCTACACTCTTGTTGGTGTAGTGTTGAGCATGTCTCAAAGACTCCGATCAAGTCCACATATTCCTCACGTGGAACTGCATCGGATAAGGGTTTTGGACATACTCCGCGTATCGTCAGGTATATTTGGAGTTCCCTTCCCTCAAATCAATTCACGCATTTTTCACATCTTAAAAATAAAATTGCCAAGATCACTTGCACTCCTATTTCATCGGTGACTCCATTTAAGGAACTTGTTTGTTTTTTGTATCTCTGATCTAAATCCTGGTGTAAATTAAACAATTGTGTTACCAAGATTCTACACTCATATGTTATTGTTCTCTTTATTTCAAATATTATCTTAAAAATTATTTGCAAGTATCTTCTTACATTTTTAAACTCCTAAATATTTTCACTCATCCACAAACACACTAAATCCTTACCATCCTTAGAATTTAATAGGGTCTAACCCCCTTGGCTTCGATTAAGAGTTGGCCTAAACAGAGGAGTCAAGAACAAGGTGACAGCTTTGAATCGACACTTGCCCCCAACGACACACCGAGTGGCTTGAAGATTTCTGCCACGTTCCCTCCGAGGTGTGTGAAAGGCGGCAACAATATGGAGGATGAGGAAATCATTGTATGGGATGAAGCAAGCCCCCACAACATTGCATAGATAGACTCTTTCTTATTATTACAGAGATTCGAAAGGTGCAAGTCTGACTGCAATGTCTATATGCAGCAGAAGGGAGGTTGCTTACTATTTATTGTATTGTATATGGATGACTTGCTCATCACCGGTGGTTCACCTGCTGGATTGAGGAACACCAAGTTAGCTTTGAGCAAAAAACATTTCATGACAGATGCTTTAATGATCATGGGTTCACAGTCCAGATACGTAGCTGATTTTCTCAAAAGATTCCACATGACTGATTGCGAAGAAGCGACATTTCCTTTCCTATCTAAGATCATAGTGGAAGAAGGTGGATAGGTTCACAAGTACTATATCATAGAACTAGTGCACAATGAGACCATCACCCTACATTACTGCACTACAGAGGACCAGGTTGCAAAGATTTTTACAAAGGCTTTCACTCGGAAGATTTGTCTATCTCAGGTATTTGCTTGGTGTGAAGACACCATTCAGTTCCCTAACTATTCATTTTTTAGGGGGGACGGTTTGGTCCTATGTGGTTTTTCCTGTTTCCTTAGTTTCATGAGAAGTTACTTTTTCATTATTTTTGTATGGGTGACCTTTGGTCATAGTTGCTAGGACCCAGGTTATCCAAGTTTGGATTAAGGGGGGGTGTTTAATAATCCTCCCTTGACCACTTTAGTTATGTTGTCAGTATCCTAGTTTAGGATGATGTTATCACTTTCCTAGTAATATGGAGATGTTATATGGGGCCCACTAGCCACTTAATGCGCCCTCATTCATGAGTTTAGGATCTTTGGAGACCAATCTGTTAGCTAGTTTTTCTGGTCAAGCTGGATGTATTGCCATTATGACAAACTTTGAATGATCAGCGAAGCATTGGTTGTGCACCATCCAATAGGTAAAGCCTGCGCACCATAGAATGGAACCTGCGCACCATAGAATGGAACTTCTCATGAACAAGAGCCTGCGGACCATAGAATGGAACATGCGCACTATAGAATGGAACCTCTCATGAATAAGAGCCTGCGCACCATAGAATGGAACCTCTCATGAACAAGAGCCTGCGCACCATAGAATGGAACTTCTCATCGAATGTTCATGGTAAAGACCATGGTGCATTATAACATGGTGACAATTTGAGATGAGCCGAGCGATGAGCATAGTATGCGATAACCATTTTGTGCACAGATTGAAAGTTGACATCAAACTGTTCTGGTGAGCCTGCGCAATAGTTGAGCAAAGTCTTGTATTCTGTACATTGCGATAACCTTTTTATGCACCCTCGGATGGGTTTTCAGCCAAGTCTTGATCATGGCCACACAATGTATGACCAGGCTTGTGGATCGTATGCTTGTGTAACATAGCTGTACCTTCGCAACAAAAGATGGGATGAGCTCGCAATAAGGGATAATGAATAACAGGTTTGCGCACTGGTTTGTGTAATGTTGAACCATTCGGATGAGTCTCATTTGTGCACCATCCAATAAACTTTGGCATCGAGAGTATTGGGAGCTCGCACGATGATGTCTTGTGCACAATTTGAAGTCTGATAAGCATGCACAGTACGGAGCTCGTTCATAACCATCAATTGGCGAAGCAGTCCGAAAGTTTGTCTATATATCATGTTACATTGACATATGGCTCTGCGCACAGTCAAATGACATTTGGATTGTAGGAACATGGACCCCGCGCGATGTACAGATGGGATGAGTGCGATAACTCTTGGTGCACCAGCGAAACGGATCTCAGCTCGCACGTTTTGGAGGAATCGTCATATTTTATTTTTAAGTTTCGCATAGTTTGGAGGACGTGTAATATTTTTATATATGACGTTACATTGTTAATAAAAATTTGATAAGTTGGGTGAGCACTTTCATTTGATTATTGATACATTATGGTCGGAGCATTGTTGGCACGATATAGTCGTTGCAATATTTTAATATTTGACTAAGCACCATTCTAATAGTTGGCGAAGCATTGGAACATCCTTATTTCTACAAACGTTGGCGAAGCACCATTCTGATAGTCGGCGAAGCATTCGATGTGTGGTAGCTTGGATTCTTTCGGCGGAGTAAAAGACAGAACAGGAATATAACAGAAAACTATTGAGATGATCAGCGTTATTGATTCTTAATGAATGACTTTGTGGCATGCCGAATTGATACAAGCTGGGACTCGTGTGTCATTACAATAATTATTACAGTGCAGAAGGAAACAAATGTATTGTTAGACAGTTGTAAGCATCCGAACAGTCAGAATTTCAATCTGATGGTATGCAAAGAGTTGTGTAATGGAACGTCAGGTATATGGTCAGAGAAGAAGCGGGACTCGAACAGTTAAGCATGGAGAATATGAAGTGTTCTGAAGGTTATCTTTATATCCGGCATTCGATGAGTAATATATGAAAAAATATAATACATTATGTATAAATAGAGGAGCATGGTGAAGCGGAGTGGAATGGTACACTCAAGCTGAGAGGAAGAATGGAATATCTGTTGCATCATAACATGAAAAGAGAGCTGGCACAGAGGCTGAAAAAAGGAGCAGACCTGAATTGAATAAAGACGAAGCTGATCACAGGAGCCAAACAGCAGAAGCATGAATAGAAAGCTACAGCTGAACAGTTGGACTAAGAATGAAGTAATGCTGTGAAGATGAACAGAGTGGGAGAACAAAGGACCAGAGAAGATTGCTGAGTGGTGTGGTAAGCAAGAATGCTCTTGTATTATTATGATTTGAGTTTATTTGTAAAGTCTAGCTTTTAAGGGTGGCAGGGAGGAGCTAGGAGAGACATTGTTGTCTCAGTCTGCAAGTGGGTGCTTGCAAAAGTAGAGGGTTGGTGCCTTCACCCAGTTGGTGCTGGGGAAAGTGAGAGTTGGTGCTCTTAGCGAGTAGAAGCTTGCACACAGAGGTTGCAGCCTCTCAGAGTTGGTGCTCAGATAAATAGATGTACAGCTGATAAAGCCATTGACATCCCAATAAGAAGAGTTTTTTTTTGTTTCCTCATGAATTTAATGTGTCTTCATCGTGTGATTGATTGATGAGTGATATGCTAACTGTTCATACCTGTCAATGCTGGATATATATTTATTGAATAATTATTGCTACACAGACTCATTGACTCATGATTAAGAAAGAGAAGTGATTAAAATTATCTATTTAACTGATTCACCCCCCCTCTCAGTTAAATACCTGTAACACAATCCCTATATTTTAGGAGCGCACTCAGTTTTCTGGGAGTCTCACCTTCAGTTCACCCTCACATGCGTGGAGTCAAGCTTCAATGGCCACTTTCAATTAGCCAAGTCTCCTAATGCACCACTTTGCATGGTATTTTGCATGATTTGAGGATAAAGGCACCCATGCTCACTGACCAGACTCGGTTAATTGATTGTTAACTGATTCAGTTCTTCGGAGTTGCACTAGTGATGTCTACGGTGGTGATTTTTCCTATGCTAGTCATGTCAAAGTCAGGGATTTGAATCCTCCTTTGGCAGTTCAAATTTCCTCCATTGTATTATGTATTGTTCATATAAATATCAATGTCAATTGTTACCAATTATTGTTGTAAATTGAGTGTTTCTTCTCTGATTAATTTCACAGTGGATGTTTATCAAGTTTTACACTGCAATTCATCATTCATCTTAATTCTGTCACTATAAAGTATTATTCAGCCTGGTGATCTCCTGTGGTTCATAATTTCACAGTTAGTCCTAATGGTCCCATTAATATCTTTGTAAATATTAAAATTATGGATAAAAGAGAACAAGGTGAAGTATTAAAAGGTCACAAATAGGAATAAGTCGTAGGTATCAAAAGGTCGAGAGTTAGATTATGTTGCAAATTCCATGCCTTGCATGTACTTTGTGACCTCCTCTTCCATCCTTCTTTTACATCATAAAAGTTCATTCTGTCTTTTTCTCTACAATTTTGTGATCCTATGTGATGTTTTTCTTCATTTTTATGGTAAGTGGTTGAAAAGTCCACAAGGACAAACATCCAAACTATTTTTAAATCTTTATAAGAAAAGGTAACAATTACTAAAATCTTGAAGCCATGGTTGCTAGTGGAACCAATTATTCTAACTACTAGTTGCAACCTTAGAGGTTCAAGGCAATGGGGCATGCATATTGTTGGCAAGTGTTGAATAAGGGAAATTTGAACTTTTGAAATTAACTTGGATTTAGTTTAATACACCATTGATGTCATTGTTATAGATATAAATTCTAGAGCGAACAATTCTTGAATGTTTTAATTTATATTAAATTTATGTATTTTTAGAGCATGGAAATGGAGGTCTACATGGTAAAGAAGACACGCGTTGCAATAATTAGGCAAGTTATGATAATAGTTTTATCAGTATTAGTGCATTGTATATAAGACAGATTTACAAAAAAAAGTTCCATCCCTTTAAACTACTAGTAGATCCTTTTTCTAGCCAAACCTTCAAGGTCAGTGGAAATGTTGGATCTTACTTTGTCTTTTGTTATGAAAAACAAACATGATGGAAAGTGATGGTGGTTATGGGAATGCAATTATATTGGAATCCCTTGTTTATATTTGGTAGGTTCTCTCATATATCTTAAACCTTAGGTGGCTTGAGTTGACTTGTCTTCAAATCCATTAATTTCAATCAAGTTGTACCCTATGGCACTTAGCAAGACCCATAAAAATGGTTGCAAATGTGTCAATAATGCTTTAGGCCTAAGTATGTTCAGTGGTTTTAAATGAGTTATTACTTTAGGCCCTAGTTTTTAGGGCTATAACAAGAAGCTTAGACAGTTTATTTAAATTCAATATCCATAGGTTTGATTGTATCTATCCAAATTGAGATATGATTTATTACGAACTCAATGGCTATTTTACCATTGGCTGTTATTGTTGTAAACATATTTCATTGAATGAGTATTTGGAAAATTGTGTAACTAACAATAGTCCAGTAAATGAGTATTTGCAAAATTGTACTTAAATATTTTGAAGTTAAATTTAACTATAAACTTGATATATGTAATTTCAAGAATGAAGTTCTTTGCTACTTGGAATCTAAAGAAGTTGATGAACATATTGGTATATCAATTTTCTTGGTGCCAATTTGCTTGATTTTTCACTTGTTTCTACAGGGATACCCATATCCATTTTTGAATGCACTACCACAACCTGAAGGCCTCATAGGTATTTCCCTTGTTGGACTTTCTTTGATGCTGCTATTCTTCTGGGTAGGTGCAAAGGTAGCATGTATAACCAGAGGTGAACGTGGTCAAAAGGTGCTGAAATACTATTAGATTTTACCTTCAAGTGATTCTATTATTTTCTTCCTAAGTTGGATTCAAGGAGAAAGGTCAGATAAATCTCTTTTGAAAAGGAATTTTGAACTTCCCTAGTACAAGGAAATTTCATAATCAAGACTCAATATAATTTTCAATGGATATTGATCATTGTTCTCAAGAAAAATTATTGTAGAGGTAATGGGGTTGTGCACAAAGAATGTATACACTTCACATTAACTCTTTGAGTTACAGATTAATCCAATCATGAATTTCGGATCTATCTTATATGAATCAATAATGAGATTTTGATTGGACTTCTTGCTACGCCACAAAATTGTCTTACAACTAGATATATTATTGATAATTTCGAAGACATAAAGATACCGTGTCATAGATTTCTATATAGCACATTCTTGTTAAAAACTGATGTTATTAAAATTCTATTTGATTTTGTTGAGGGTATTTAAGTATATAGCATGGCATCTCAATAAGTAATTCGAAGCCTGTTCTAGGCCAACCAATAAGGTCATCTTTTGTGGATGCAAAAAAACACCCATCATATTATACTTGTGCTATTTTATTTTATCTCAAATATTAGAATGACAATGTGCACTTACGCTGTATATATGGAGGTCATAAAATCATTTAGAATGCTGTTTCTTATCATCCTTAACTATAAATGTTCTGTTTCGAGGTGTTTGGAAACAAGGTTGAACTTATCCATCCAGGTCCTTTTAGCTGGATTAAGATGCTTCCAAAAGCTGCAAAAATGAATATCCGTTTTTTATGCTTATTGTTAAAGACATTACTATCAAATAGATGGGTTTTTGCCTCATCATTATCATTTATAAAATTCAATTTCCTTGAAAAGCTAAACTAGTAACTTTAAGATAAGAGACAAGTATTTAGATTCTATGACAATTTCTTTGTAATTGTGTAAAAAGTGGGGATGAGTATAACTGTAGTGCAAAATCTTAAAATAAATATATTATTATTATTATCTACAAACATAAAAACAAAGGTGGAAGGGTATATACAATGGACTTTATTTCCTCTTTTGAAGAAATGCTAATGCTAAAATAATAACATAATCTAAACCTTGGGCATCTTTAATAAGGAAATCCCCCTTAGCCAAAAGCTGGTGATGTACCTCACACACCAGAGAAAACAAAATGAAAACAGAGAGTGAACCATGGTCTCAAAAGCAAACTTACACCGTAGCTTTCATAAAGTGAATAGGGTAGAAACTTTTAGGCATTGCCAAATCCCAATGGAGGAGAATTGAACAAGATAGCTATAGTTACCAAATAATGTTGCATGCCAAAAAGTCTGACTTTGAAAGAGGACCAAGCAATCATCTTAAATAAATGCCCAATAGCTCTTAGCAAATTGGCACTTCCAAGAAAGATGTTTCATTGTCTTAGAATGATAACAAACATGGAAAAGTCCATTAGAAATTCCACTCTCTTTGCCAATTGGGCTTGACAGAGGAGATCAGCTCCTGGTAGATAACAAGCCAAGCAAAACCTCATAGCTTATAAGACAAGCAAATGTACCAAACACTATGAAGTTTGTGCACACTTCTATCCTTTGGGTTAACAAATACCCATATCGCATTGAGTATCGAAGCTAAAGAATGCCTTTGATATAACAATGAGTAAAGATGATGAGACTCATATTGCTGCAACGACTCGTTGAAACTTCAACCCCAAACCTTCCAAAGCAGCCTTCACATCTCGACATTCATTTTAAACAAATCCTATTGGGGGATGATCCCTACCAACTCCATAACTAAATGTGAGATCAAGGGTGAGGAGGCAATATTCTTGAACCAGTTACCACCAATCTTTTCAAGATTGTGTACCACTATCCAAGTCCAAGCCCCCCTCATCCTTGGGCATAGTACACACATCCCAAGGAATCCTCGAAGCCACTGCCTTAGCCATGATCTTATAAACCTCACTGAGTAAGCTAATGGACCTCCAACCCCAAATCGTATCCTTGGTTGCATTTTTTGGGGATGAGTTTGATCAAAACATGGTTAAGGGATTTTGACAATCTACTAGAATTTAAGACCTCATTTGCCAACTAACAAAAGTAATCACTAATCATGTTCTACATGGCCTTGTAGAACTTACAAGCAATGGCATCAATACTTGAAGACTTGTCATTCTACATAAAGCAAAGAGTTGCAAGTAACTCATCATTAAGGAAATCCATATCCAATTTGTCGCTCTTGCCAAGAGAGGCATTGCAAGGAGTAACCCTATGATAAGTATTCCTAGTCATTGTTGCATTATTTGTTGAAGCATAAGGAGAAAAAATATTATGAAAATGCAACTTGAACATACCCTCTAATTGTGTCAAGTTCATTAGCAAGAGAACCATCTTCATAGCATATAATAAGAACTTTATTTTTTGTGAATTTCCTTTTTTGGAAGTCAAAATAAAATTTGGAACACTCGTCTCCCTCTTGGATCCACTACTAGTAAAAGTGACCTTGAGCACCCCTAGCAATATACCCGTCGCCACCTCCTCATGAACCACCTTCTCCATAATATATCCCTTGAGAATATACTATTATTATTATTATTATTTTATTATTATAAACTCACACAAGCACTTTATCCTACTCCTACATGTAAATAACCCATTTAAAATGTGCCTTACTTTTAAGGTACTTGTAAGAAATTTTTGCATATGCTGGAATTCTTAAACACTTGTGGATTTGTAAATTTTTTGAGAATTTAATTATATTTTTAGCTTGTAATGGCTTTCTAAATTGAGCTTACATAGTGTAGGTAGTTCCAACATCTTATATCGGGGACAAGTTTGGGAGAGATAATGAACAAACCCACAAAGTTGGTCGCATAATAACCACATAGACGTGGGTTGCACTAATATTTAAAATTTGTGCATGAAAACTAATAAATGGCCATTTTAGTGAAATTCATTGTCCAAGTTCTATAGTGGTGCAAATGCCTTGTCTTCCGTATTGCCAATGGATTCAAATAGTAAATAGTAATTTCTAATTATATTCATGGTACATTAGTGAAAATTGGTTTTTAGTTAGGCCCCAAGTGAGTGAAAATTGGTTTGGCCTTGTTGTCTCCTAAAACACACCTCACCACAGATAAGTATCCCAACCATTAGGTGTGTTCTTGAAGGAAATTATGAGTTTAGAATCCAATGTCACCTTGATTCCTAACTCCTCCGTTTAGACCCCAACTCCCAAAAGGTCAAGGGGTGTAGTCCATACTTACTAAGTTTCTTTGTAGAGTTCAATGCAAATTATTAATGTTCCACTAGTTAAATGGTAAGCAACCGTGCAAGTGTGTAATAATATAATGACAAGCAAATCCTTCTTTGTACATCAACCTAATACAATTGCAAGAGAAAGATAATCAGTGCTTACTTAGTTTGGGTTATGAAGTCACAAACTTAATATAAGATGCAACAAAATTTGCCAAAATATTCAAATTATACTAAACTATTCATTCACCATGATAGTTAGGTAACCACATTTAAAGTACATAAAATAATTTAAGCATGTGGACCAATATGTACGAAATATTCTTGTAAGAGATTGAACCAAATAATAAAGAGGACTATGAAAGTAAATGGAATAAAATGATGCCATGTTTTGCAAGTGATCATGTAGATTTTAGTTTAATTTATGGTCTCTCTTTTGCTTAGAGGATAAACTTTTGTACAAGAAGAGTAAAGTTAAGTAGTGTGCCTACTTTTAACCCTTATCCATCAATTGAGAGAAACTGTTGGGTGCTCAACTGTGGGCGATATGAAAATAAAAGAAAATGCAATAAAAGCCAGCGTGATTTTGCAAAGGTGGCAAAGCCGAATCACTTGCAAGGTGTGGCCAAATAAAAATTTGAAAAATAGAAATACAAACTAAACCAACCCCAAACCAATCAACAATTGCTTATGCTAGGGTGGGTAAGCCCAACTTTCGTTGCAAGCAATGGATGACAAATAATCAAAAAATTAAATGCAACTTAAAATGCAAAAGAAAATCAAGTCCAAGAGATTCTTGGACTTGTTACAATGACTGAAATTTCAACGAAAAAAAAAAGAGCAAAGAGGTAGAAAAAGAGTATTTTCACCCCTTCTTGGTGATGGCCTTGAAACCCTTCCTTTATGGTGGCCTTTGTACCATTCTATGGTTGAAATTTGATAGAGTTTCTCCTTGTTTTACCACCAATCTGTTAAAAACTAGCAAACGAAAAATTATAGAATATGCCCAAAATCAGTTTGAGGAAGTTTGAATGTTAGTGAAAAATATATACACAATTTTTACAAAATTGTTGTTGCCTCCTTTCACGCACCATGTGGGGGTTAGGTTGTCGTGGCAGAAATATTCAAGTCACTAAGTGTGTCCTTGAGGGAAAGTCTTGAGTCAAGTATTGTCACTTGATCTTGACTCCTCTGTTTAGGCAAACTCCTAACAGAGCCAAGGGGAGTAGACCTTAAGAGTTTCTAAGACTGATTAAGCGTTTAATGATGGTTTGTAGATGAGTAAGTTGTTTAGGAGTTTTTTTGAAAGTAAATACTGGAACAAGATATTGCAACAATATAATTTAAACACAACAACTTATGAATTATACAACACTAGATGAGTAAATGAACTTATAGCAATAAAATGTACAATACAAGTAAAAGACCAGCGCTGAAATGGAGTCACAATATTGTAATGATGTTGTAATACTGGAAACGTGTTGCAAGTGTTCTTGGTCGGTTTTATATTATTGTTATTTAATGAATGGATTAAACAAGGGGAAAGACGATTCCAGATATACCCGACGGTACGCAGAGTATGTCCAAAACCCTTATTCGATGTGGTTCCACGCAAATAATATGTGGGTTGGATTGGAGTCTCTGGGATGTGTCCAACACTACACCAACGAGAGTGTATCCTGACGACATTTTGAGGTCATTATTCAGTGGTTCCCGCTTCCTCTATGAACTTTCCCTACAATGGATTAAATTGATGCGTTGGATTTTCTCCTTGGGAGGTTGATTTGAAAGTGAGACTAATTTAAACTAGTCACTCACGTTGCTTTTGATGCATCCATCTGGTCGATCAAACCACAATGGTGCATAGCATACACAATGAGATCCTTGTTAATTTTTAGAGATTTTTTAACATTGTTTGCTTGTTTATTAAGTCCCCAAGAGTCTCTTTCAGGTTATAAACCCTAATCAAGTAAGCAAGGGGAGTAAATTATTGGAAAAGTAAAAGCAACACAAAATAAACAAACAAATGCTATTTAATTAATCTTACCACACATATCTTTCCCCTTTCGGATAACTGGAGAAGTCGTGGAGTTAGTACTTGTATTACTTTGCAATGAATTAAACTGAAATTTGAAATAACAAAGTATACTTATCTATACTGAAAAAATACACTAACAAAAGAAAAACCATGAAAAAAGTGCACCAACGCAAAATCTCTAAGGGGGGTGGGGAGTGGGCTCTTAGAATCCTACTCAAAATATTTTATTATGGTATTTACAATGCTTGAGGTGGATGCCAATGGTCCTTACAGATCTGGATCCAAAGGGTTACATGTTTTAGGAATGAAGCAAGAAAAATGAATGTTGCTCTAGAAGGCTCTGAATGGCCAAAATCTTCAATTTTTCAGCAACACTTCTCCTTGTCCTGTCAACAAAAGACAAAAACCAACCACTTATCATGCACCAAATGTGCTAAATGTAACGTTAAAAGCATAAAATAGTTAAGTACTAAATGATCGAAAAATATGCACAAGTACTTAATAATACTAGATCTATTTTAAGAATGATGCTTTACAATTTTAGATCTAGAAACATGCTTAAAAAGATCAGCCTTTAGATATTCTTTGAAAGAGCAACTAAAATACTTAAGCATGTGAGTAACCACAACCAAAGGGGAAAGTTTGATTAAAATTAAAGGAGAGAGAGAGAAGAAAAGAACTCAAGCTTGGGAATGCTTGGGATATGGAGTTCGTTGGTGGAGAGCGAAGGGAATATGCCTCTCTAACAACGAGTTCTTGTAGAGTGAGAGAAGCAAGCAAGATCTCACTCAAATCCAAAGTAAAACACCTTTACACTTTCCAAGAGACTTGTCAAATCTAGTAAAAATTCATGCTAAAGACAAGAAGAGCATACCCATAAGCAAATCAACATGCAAAATTATAAATCTTGAACATAATTTAATTAAGAGAGAAAATAAACTATTTTAATCACTCCTACTGATTATTACTAATCCTTAGATGAGGCTAGCTTTGACAAGGAATGACAAATGCATAAAATACATTCTACAAGTTACCTCAACAAAAATATGAGACAATGATCATCTAACGCTTAAGCCATGCACCACATGAGACCTCCAAAGCCTTCTATTATTCCAAAAATAATACAATACAATACAAATAGACCAGAGCTTTGATCCTCTAACCATGAATAACAATAAGCAAGAAGCTTTCTTAAATAGAAAAATGGAAGAAGGGAGGTGCTTCCACAAGTGGGAGTTCACGCAGAGTAAGCTTGAGTTTGTGAGGTAATTTAGATCTTGATTGATTTAGTCTTCAATGAGAGAGATCCACCTCTCCAAGAGAGGTGTGCCCCTCACCAACTCATAACCACTCTCCTCATTCAATAACTCTACACACACCAATACCCATGCTAACTCATGAGGATGTTCTCACCTCACCAAACTCACATTCGTAATTCTTAAAATTATCCAAAGTTTAATACTTTAGCATTTGGAAAGGATCGCATGACCATGGGGGACCCATTTTCCATGTCACACCATACATTAAACAAATCAATTTTTATTTTTTCAAACATGTCCTTTAGTGCCAATTTGTCGCATGATTAGCATTAAATGTCGCTTTTACGCACCTTTAGAGAAATAATGCTTTATGAGATGTATTAGAAGCCTAAAACATATGAGAAGTGGGTCACGAGGTGAATAGGACACTCTAAGTTTGAAAATGAACATCCACGCGCCAAATTCTGCCTCCGGATCAAGCTTTTATGCCTTTTACAAGGGTTTTAATTAAACCATTAAAAATGGCCTAAGTTTGTGAGAAAAAAATAATAATTTTCTCGGAATTGAACAAAAACGTAGGGGGCCTAGCACATGTCCACAAGAATCAATTCGAATTCCTAGCATGCTTATAAACAATGCCACAAAGACTTTAATAACCCCTTAAGGCTTAAGCACCAAGACAACTACCCCAACTTTGGAGGTGTGAGTGAAAAACTCAGAAATTATTAATTGTTTGTTCAACAACAAATAATTACCGAGGTAAAAAACACTATGGGCTATTCGGCTTGATATACACGACTAATAAACTGAATCTTTTATAAAATTGACCATGTTAGCACAATTTTTTCAATTTCCCCAATGGGGTATGAACACGCGTTACAATTATTTTTGAAAAATCTCCCAAAAAAAACTCAGCAGACTTCTGGACTGTGAAGAATGAACAAGTGTGCTTGTTCAAACTTTATCGGCTCGCCTGAAAGTCCAACTAGGTGCACCTTAGTTGGTAACAATTGTCAAGTAAATGACTTCAAATAAAATTGAGTATATGAGAGGCTAAATCAACTTTAAAACATTCAACAAACAAAAAACAATATTCAGAAATTTATTTGTGAGAAGGAGAAATTTTTCCCTTTTCTTTTTAAGATTTGAAAAATGGTGCATCCAATCGAGGAATCCCACTCTTCAATCAAAATAACTTGCAACTTGTAAGATATTTGCTACAAAACTAAAAGAGGGTGAGATTCATATAATGAGCAAATAAATCATAAACTTCAATCAAGAAAATGTATGAAATTCTTTACTATAAAAACAAAAACTCATATAATCTATGGAAAGAAAGTACCATAAACCTTACCAAAGCAAAGAATATTGTTTCTTTTTCCTCCCAAACTTGAATAGCTACTTGAGCAAAAGCAAATCATCCAAGAACACAAAGGGACACAAGATTCCTCCAAAGATTCCAACTAACTAAGCCAAATGGTTGAAAATTATAATGCCCCAAAAATGGATAGAATGAGGGCAAGAGCAATAAGAGAGTGAGCAAGAGCATCCAATATCGTGTCACCCAAATGAGGAGGGGAAGGCTCTTTAACTAGTAAATGGGTGAGGAGAGAGCCCAAGTGCATGCAAGCCACTTGTCAAAATGAGAGAGTGGGAGTTCAAAGAGGGGGGCACACTTCTCTTGGGGGCGCCTCCTAGGGTGAGAAACCGAATAGAAATGGGGGGGAAACCCCTATAATATTTTTAATCTTCATTCTAGGCCCAAAGGGGAAGACCACCAAAGTGGGATCCCTTACTTCGGTTTATTTTTAATTATCACAATTTCCATGAAGAGGGAGGGCACCCCCCTAGGAAGGAAACTTCAAGTTTGTGATGCACTTGCATAAGGGGCCCCTTTTTGCCTCTAATGTTACCTTGGGAACATAACTTGACTTTCAGAAACAAATTTTCCACTCTCTAACCGACTTTAGGAGCTTTCCAAAAAATTGTCATTTTAATTAATTGTCAATTTTCTTAATTTCCTTACCTGACTTAGACAAATGTGTCCAAAATCCTAGCAAGACTTGTCTGAATGACTTAAAACTTTTCCTAAGGGTGTAGGGGACTCATGCCATTGATTTTGAGTACCCATGCCTGTATTCGTGGAAATTAGGTGCCACTTAACCGTCTTTTCATTACACCATTTTTATGTCGAGGGACAAATTTTAATCAACAAAAATAAAAATAAAATCTAGGTAAAACTTAATGAAGTTATGCAATACTTTGGATTGTTTCTAGCATGGTTACATAGAACATTCCTAGGCCTTAGTCACCCCATAGACTCAATCATTGGAACGCCTTTCACCAATTTGGAGGTATTTTTGAGTGAAAAAACTTAGATAATTAAAATCACTAAAAATGAATTTTAATTATTCAAGGGAAAAAACAATCGATGAAATGACTTCCCTAATGAAAAATTCCTACGTAACTATGTTATACAAACAATAGACCTTCATGCTGACATATAATTACAAAATCCCCCATAGTGGTGCAGGAATTTCACAGGGAAAAGATAAGAAGAAGAATTTTCTCGCTTGAAAAAACTTTGTTGGGCACTTCTTTCTCATCTTGAAGGTACGTGGTACATGGTTTCCCACCTAGTTGTTTAAGTGGTCAACATGCCTTATTTATGTGACGAAAAGATAAGATGAAGGAATATTAGAAGGTGTAGAGGATAAGAGCACAATCATGAAACGTAAATGAGTATGCATATGGATAGACAAGCCTCTAGGGACCTATCATGATTGAAGATAAATAGACCCAAATGAAGTATGTGGACCCAATGTACCTGTTATCACACAAAGTGTAGCTACCCATTGAAGGTATTTTATCTGGGACGATAGAGGTAAGGTAGCTAACCTATGACACTGCAAGGGCCTTGTCCACTACGAATGAAGTGTAGTTGTCACACCAGATGGGCTCTTGTCACTTTAGACCAATTTGGAGAATTATTAAGGAGGATACCATACTAGCCTATTAGGGCTAGCGAACCTACTTAAGAAATTCTAACACAACAAAATTTGAACCCAAAATCCGGCGCAATCCGACGAAATTGACTGTGTCGTCGGATTTCACCTTTAAAATTACGAATTTTGATCAATTTTTTTTAACCGATACATGGAATTGTTGAATATTTGATGGTCGTCGGTTATTCGATGACTAGCATCTGTTATCCGATGGGATCAATCGGATATCCGACATATCAATGATAGCGGTAACTAGGGTAATATTGTCAGATATCCGATGAATTTTAAATTTTAAAAACTATAAATTATGGTAGCATTCTGACATGTTTGTTATACAAGCGACGGTATGCGGAAATTATATTCTTCGCACTGACTGTTTTGTAAAAGAATACACAATTATTTCAATTTTTTTGTGATTAAAAATAGTGAAGTGTAGAGCTTGATTTTTTAAGATCAATAATCTTCATTCACTGCTCTTTATGAGAAAATGTCAAATAGAAATATTCTTGATCCAGACGAACAAAATCGACAATTGCTTGCTAGATTGTGGGATGGACTGAAAAAGAAAGGGTGATAGAAAATGTTATTGTCCATGTAGTCAATGTAGGGGCTTTAAAAGGAGAAGAATACAGATCACAACAACCAGAAAACATTGTAGAGAACATGATACATTTAATGTTAGAATGGATGATGATGATGATGATGATCATGAAAATGATGACTTTGATGGTGTTCATGATTTACCTCTTCTTGAGAAGGGATATGAACCCCTTTATGAGGGCTCAAACACAAATATTCTCTCTGCTATATTGTTGATAATGAACTTGAAGGTTATGAATGGTCTTTAAACACATCAGTCACATGGATGTTAAGGTATGTAATGTATTCCATCACATATATATGATCGCACTAAAGGAAATCATTGTTCGTCTAATAAAATTATTGTTAATTCATAAGTCAAAATAATATGGATGAAATGTGTTTCATTAATATTATTTATATATTATATTAACTAGATTTTTATTTTAATTTGTTGTAGCTTGATGGCTGAATTTTTGTTACCACCGTCAATTATTTTACCTTGCACATATCGAGATTTATCTGCCATTGTGAAAGAAATTGGAATGTGGTATGAAGCAATTCATGCATTCCCCGATGACCTTGTTATATATTATAATCAACATGAATTTGAAACTGAATGTCTGGAATGTCATATCAGTAGATATCGAACATATCAAGTAACAAAAAATATGCCTTGCAAGGTTATTCGTTATATTCCCATTATTCCATGTTTGCAATGACTGTTCAAGTGCAAAAACATAACGCAATTTATGATTACCATGCACGGAACAGAAGTCAATATGACATTATTCGAATTTCTGCAGATGGTTTTGCATTGAGAGATATGGAATAAAAATGGCCTCACTTTAAAGAAGAACCTCGTAATTTTAGGATTTGTTTGGAAGCAGATGGTGTCAATCCATTTGCAGAGATGAGATCTATTTACTCGATGTGGCCTATTTTTGTTATCAACCATAACATTCCTCCATGTTTGGCAATAAAGAGGGAGCACATAATGTTGTCGATGATTATTCCATGTATGTGTCTACAACTTTTTTTTAATGTAGTAGCATCTCATTTTTCGTATTTTGTTGCATAATGTCGTATAAATATTTTTTATTTTTCTCTTGTGCATGGTTTATATATCTAAATGGTTGTAATAATTATATATTTTATAAGTTCAAATCAATCAAGTAAGTACTAAGTTAAATATATGAATGTATATATTGAACCTCTTATTGACAAGTTACTAAAGTTATGGAATGGCATCACTATGTTTGACGTATCTAGACCAATATGACAAAGGAAGTTTCAATTCCATGCAATGCTTGCATGGACAATACATGATGCCCTGGGGTTAACCTATTTTTGCGGTCTGTAATTATAAGTTCCACTTTAATTGCATTTATTTTTGTGAACTAGTTAATATACTATGCACACATGTTTTTTTAAATAATCCATTCATTTTGTATATGATTATAATTGACATAGATAGTCCATCTTTTTATCTTTTTATGTAGGTCTTTAGACAAAGGAAAAATTTGCATGTCTAGTTTGTGGTCCTAAGATCAAATATTGTCGTTCCAAAATTTTAGGAAAGGAGGTGTTTGGTGAGTACATGCACTTCCTCTCTAGAAATCATAGGTATCGAACTACCGAAAAACATTTGTTCAGTGGGAAGCAAGAGGCTGCATTAAAACCACCGAGAATGACACCTCACCTAAGGAAGTTGCAATATAATAGAAATCGTCAAGGTACGTATGAATCATTGTATATGAAATGTTATGAATTTTTTTATTGTGTGTTGTTTACTGTAATTGACATTGATTTCTGTAATTTGTTTGTAAACTATGATTCATGATGGTCGTCGTGATCATGAAGGAATTAATTGGATTTCACAAGGAATGAAAAGTTATCCTAAACAATTCAATAGGTTGTCCTACTATGACCACCTACAAATTGCTCATCTGTTTGATACAATACATATCAGAAATAATGTGGCTGGAACATTATGGCGAATATTGGATGGAAAGAGTGAGAAAGAAAAAATTGTCAAAATTTGCAATAACATTCAATAAGCCAACCATGTAATGAAACACATGATTCAATTTCATAGAAACGGATACCAAATTAATATAAACTCACTTCCATGGATGTTAACAGAGCAACAAAGTAATGTTGTAAAACAAATCATGCGAAAAAATAAATTTCCCACCATATTTTGTTCGAACATGAATAATATCATAACAAAGAAAAGTGATTTTGCGGGGGTGAAAACACATGATTGGCATATCTTCATGAAGGTGATTGTTATGGTATGCATATAATTATTGCTATATTTCTTTATTCTAGTGCATATTGTTGGTATTTTTTTGTCTACATTTTGTAAAAAAAATTAAACAATTTGTATATTGTCACAGTATATTCGACCTCTCTCTCTCTGAGACAACTTCGACAACAATGTCAAACAAGTTATATATAATATTGGGAAATACATGAGGTAAGTAGCGATTTTTTGCATGCTCTTAGTGTTTGTTTAATTCATTGTAGAACTTATATTTGATTTTTGTGCAAATATAAGAGCAATGTAAGAGAACTTACCAATCTCGTCGAAACCTTCCTTGAATCATCTTGCAACACCTATTTAGTAGGTTTCGAGGAAAGTCGACGGTTTCCATGAATGATACAAATTGAGAAAAATTGAAAAAATGGCGGTGTGTTATAGCTCAAAATGACACATCTCTGGCTGTGTCCACTTTCCTATGTTTTCGTCGCATGTGACACTTCCATGACGACACTTCATGAAAGTCACTGAAAAAACACCTAACTTGGAGGACCCATATATTGAGTTCCGTAACTTCAGTTGACCTCATCTCTGCACCGTTGGAAAGATATTTCTATTAGCTAAAACTTTCTAGAAGACATCAAAGTCTCAAAATGCCCGGAAATACCCTAAAAATGAGTTTTTTTGATGTGTACGTGACTTTCCTTCAGGAAACCCGTGTACGTACGCGAGTTGCTATATATAATAGTTGTGTACGCCTTAAATATGTGAAGTTCTGCATTGCAACCTGCGTATACCTCCTCGTGTACGCGACTATTTTTTTTGCAACCCGCGTATGCCTCCTGAAAATGTCAAAAAATACGTATTTTGAAATTCGGTGGGTAGTTATGCAATTGACTCCTTCAGTTGTAACTACTTTGTCTTCAACCCTAACTCTTCATAAAGCGTATAAATATATGTAGGGAGGTCCATGAGAGGAGACTTGAATCTGGAGGATTTGGAGCTCTCTTTTCCCACACCTTTTCCCTAGAAGCATTCTCCTTGTGTTTCGGAGTTTGGAGGTTGAGTTCCTTGGAGAAGAGAAGTAGCAGAACCAGATCAAGGTTTCGTGAGGTGCCGAACTTGAAAAGAAGGTATACTTGTACTTGTTTTCAAGATTAATAAAGATGTGATGTTCTTCTTCTTCCCAAATCATTATTCAATGTGTGATTGAATCTTTGTTTATGATCAGATTTTGATGTTAATCAGATTATTATTTCATGTTTCTTTGATTATCATTAATTTGTATGTGGTCATAATGGTTTGAGAAAGGTATAATTCATTTTGCAGGTCTCTTGGAGCAAGAGGAGTAAGAGGAGCAGGAAGAGGATTGAAGGGCTGCTTGGATCAACCTTTGTTTGGCTAAGGTATGAACCATTCTAATTTCTGATCTTGCTTGTATTTACTTGCAGAACCATTTGCATCCACCTTTCAACCCCAGTACGTTGATGGCCTCTTAAACCCTAGCCATAGGAAACTTTCCTTTACAACAGAACTAGCGACTCCGTTGGGGAGAGCCTTGTATGTTTGGGGTTTCTTTGTCTTTCTTTCATCCTTTTTGTAAAGTTTCAGGCCTTTCTTACAAGTTAGGAACACTTTTTGAGTTTGTTGGAACACCTTTCCTACCTTCCTAGGTCAGTTTTTGATATTTTTGTGCCTTTTGTCATCCATACGCAACTTTCAGGCTAAATAGTCACATGTTTGTGTTGTATACGCGACTTGCACTACCTGCAACCCGCGTGTCATACGCGACCTGCCTTAAGGAAACCTGCGTATGCACCTGAATTTGTGTTTTTTCATCATTTTTTAGGGTTTTTGGGTGATTTGAGGGCTTTTTTAGGGTCTTCAAGGGTCCTCTACATGTGCATGACTCCCGAGAGGTTGTTTTATCTCTGTTAGGTGCTCTCTGTTTATCTTGTAAGTCTCTTTCAAGTCTTTGAACTTGTTTTTGCCGCCTTTCCCCACACCTCCTACTTTGGCTTGACCTTGTTGGACAAGGTACTAAGCAGCCATTGTTTGTAGGTTTAGATTGATTCTTGGGACTTCTTGACCTTTGTTTATGTCAGTCTTATTGCTCAGTCTCTTCATTCCAAAGTTGTTGGCTTGTTTACTTTCATGAGCCTTCCTTCCAAGAGAGGTTATATCCAACTTTAGGGAAACCTAGGGTTTGTTTGTGGGGTGTAGAGTAGTTGTCTATTTGCTTTGCTTACATTACTTGCTTGCATTAGTTGATAGGCTGTTTTTCTTTTGCATTTATAAAAGAAAAATAAAAAGAACATATACTTGTTTAATATGCATGTAGATTAGAGTTTTGTCTTTAATGCACTGCACATCATTATTTTTGAAATAAAAAATAAAAAGAATTTGTTCTTTTGTGGCTTTCAAGTTTCTATTTGAAAAAGAAAAAGAGAAAAGTTTTTTCTTTTTGCATTTCATATCTCTTAGCTTAGTCATTTTGTTTCAACTTTGAGTCAAAACACCACATAAGTTTCATGCCATTTACCCTCAGACTAATAACAGCCTTTTAAAATAAACCATATAATTTAAAAATTATTAGTAAGTTTTATTTTGTAGGGTCATACACCAACTAGCTTAGGCTAGACTTGTGGGATAGGGAGTTTAAACTCCCCACAAGTGTTTAAATTCAGATGTAGTTGGCCAATCACTAGGTAAATCCTCTTCTATGTTGATTGTATCTGGGAAGCTCCTCTCAAACGGGAGTCAAGCACGAGATCGCGTGGAGACTTGGACTGAGGAGATAACCCTTTGATTCCTTGTCAAAGCGTAGACCAAGGTTTTTGCGCATCTGGGGATTCTGTCTTAGACATGGTTTCGGGCTTTGATACCCTGCCCATGCCTACAAACCAGGATTGCGACTGTCCCCCCAGACTATCCATATAGTTAAGGTAGCCTTTAGTCTATTTGACATCTAGGGTTCATACACAGGTACACTGGAAGGCTATTTCTGGTTGACCTTGGACGGGCTTGGAAGGTAATCCTGGTAGAAGGTGTGGGAGGGAGGTGGGTGATTCCTTTGCTTGTTCCTAAGAACATCTATAGGGATGCCAAGTAACTATCTATCAAATTTCTTCTGGAAAGCGTATCTTATACCTATTTGTTTGTTTGGCTTTAGGAATTTTAGTAAGTGCTGTGTGGTTTGTCTGTACTTAGTGTGCCTTTAGGTGTGTGCTTTGTAATTTTGGTTTCCTGTCAACATCAGACTTTGTCTCCTAGTTTGAAACTATGGCTAACACTCCTTTGAACACCAACCAAGAGATCCCCATGCTGGGAACTCCTTGTACTATTCCTCTCACAGGGAATGTTGGTGTTCCTTTGATGGCCACCTTGAATCTACCTGGATTCACCCTAGGGATACCGGTGTGGTTGTTTTCCACTCCAACTATCCTGAATGCTCTTGATGCTTCTCAAGTAAGCTCCTTATATCAAGGGCATCAAAACACTGCTTCCCCTTTACTTGTAGTCGATTCTCCTCCTCTTTCTACCTCATGCGGTGAAAGTAATGATACTAGTAACCCACAGTCTAAAAGGAGTAAAATAAGGAGGAATAGGAAGAAGGCACATAAGAAAGGGGGCACCCGTTCAACCTCTGCAAGTCAATTTGAACCTCAGCACCCAGCCTTTGTAGTTCATGCTAGGGGCACCCATCCAACCTCTGCAGGTCATGTTGGATCTAAGCACTCAACCTATGCAAGTCAAGTTGATCTTCACCATACATCCTCTGTTGATCATGCTGGTGGGATCCTTCCAACCTTTCCAGGTCACGTTGGATCCAGTCACTCAGCCTCTGTGGTTCATGCTGAGGGCACCCATTCAACCTCTGATGTTCAAGTTGAACCTCCCCATCCAACCTCTGCAAGTCATGTTGGATCCATCCACCCAACCTCTGAAGTTCATGTTGGGGGCACACACTCAATTGCTACAAAGCATGTTGATCCTAACCATTCAGCCTCTGTTGTTCATGCTGGTGGTGCTCATCCAACCTCTGCAAGTCATGTTGGACCCAGTATCTCAACCTTTGCAATTCATGCTGTGGCAGTCTCTCAGCTTCTATGGTTCATGCTAAAGACAATCTGTCAGCCACTACGAGTCATTTTGACACTGTTGAAAAGACTACCCGTTCAAAAAACAAGCCCAAGTTTCCTTGTAATCTTTGTGAGGGAGATCACCTTACTTATAAATTCCCTTCTATCGCGTAGGTGCGAAGAGTTTGGTTTCATGGTCATCCCATTTTTTAACATTCTGAATCTTTTCAACAAACAACCTCTCTTAGTCAGGTTGGACCCGGTTACCTAGCCTCTGGTAGTCATGCTAGGGGAAACATCTCAACCTCTGTAGGTCATGTTGAGAGAAAACAGTCATCCACTGCTAGTCATCTTGACACCATTTAGAAAACTGGTCGTTCGAAGTGCAAACTTAAGTTCCCATGTAAGCTATGTGAGGGAGATCATCTTACTCACCAGTGCCCTGCTATTGTAGAGGTGCAAAGAGAGTGGTTCGAGACTCAAGAATTTCCTTCTCTTGAACAACCTATAGTTTCTCAACAACCTACTCAAACTTTGGTTGATCAAGTGGTCAAACCAATCTCAGATTTGGTCGATCCCACTCTTCTTTTGGAGAGTGATGCTAATGTGATTGAACCAATGTCATCTTTGGTCAATCCCACTCTCCCTTCAGAGAGTGACTTTCACGAAGCGGTTGAATCGATTCCATTGCTGATAAATCCCACTCTTCCTTTGGAGAGTGAAGTGTCTGCTAGTCACATTTTCTTCACTGCCATATCAGAACTTACTGAACAAGGTGGCAGTGAACTCACTTTGGATCAACCCCCACTAAGCTCTCAGATTGCTTCGTTTGATTGGGATAGCTTAATTGAGCCACGCCTTCCTTATAATGCACCTTTCCAGATAAAGGTCAAAGTTGAACCATACACAATTGCTCGCTGTATTATTGATGAAGGAGCCTCAGTTAGTATCTTGTCTGCTCGTGATGACATTGGTTGATCAAGTGGTCAAACCAATCTTAGATTTGGTCAATCCCACTCTTCTTTCGAAGAGTGATCCTGATGTTATTGAGGCAATGTTATCTTTGGTCAATCCCACTCTCCCTTCAGAGTGTGACTTTCACAAAGTGGTTGAATCGATTCCATTGTCGATCAATCCCACTCTTCCTTTGGAGAGTGAAGTGTCTGCTAGTCACATTTTCTTCACTGCTAGTTTAGAACTTACTAAACAAGGGGGCGCTGAACTCGCTTCGGATCAACTCCCACCAAGCTCTCAGATTGCTTCCTTTGATTGGGATAGCTTAGTTGAGCCGCACCTTCCTTATAATGCACCTTTCCAGATAAAGGTCAAAGTTGAACCATACACAATTGCTCGTTGTATTGTTGATGAAGGAGCCTCAGTTAATATCTTTTCTGCTCGTGATGACATGTGTTGATCAAGTGATCAAACCAATCTCATATTTGGTCAATCCCACTCTTCTTTCAGAGAGTGATCCTAATGTGATTGAACCAATGTCATCTTTGGTCAATCCCACTCTCCCTTCAGAGAGTGACTTTCACGAAGCGGTTGAATCAATTCCATTGTTGATCAATCCCACTCTTCCTTTGGAGAGTGAAGTGTCTGCTAGTCACATTCTCTTCACTGCCAGTTCAGAACTTACTGAACAGGGGGGCACTGAACTTGCTTCGGATCAACCCCCAACAAGCTCTCGAATTGCTTCCTTTGATTGGGATAGCTTAGTTGAGCCGCGCCTTCCTTATAATGCACCTTTCCAGATAAAGGTCAAAGTTGAACCATACACAATTGCTCATTGTATTGTTGATGAAGGAGCCTCAGTTAGTATCTTGTCTGTTCGTGCTTGGCGAGGCATGGGATCTCCCAGCCTTGTGTTGACATCTAGTCAGTTACTGGCGTTTGATAGAAGAACTTGTATAGCCTTGGGAATTCTTTCTCAAACACCTATTACTTTGGCTGGGAATATCATCTTAGTTGACTTCATGGTGATAGAAGACCCCTTGGACTTCAATATGCTCCTTGGATGTGATTATGTCTATGCCATGCAAGCTGTGGTGTTAACATTATTTCGTGTGATGTACTTTAATCATGGCGAATAAATTATCACTATTGATCAGTTGGATTTTCTTTATCTGTCTCCTGACCCAACTAGAGATTAGGTCTCTCCTTTATTGATTCCCGGTGTTTCTATAGACACTCCCCTGCCACAGGTGAGCTATGTCGCCTCATGTCCTTCGTGTTCAATTGGTACTGCGAAGCAGCCTCTGTTTTCATGCTTACCTTCTCGGGACTTGGTCCCAGCAATTGACCAGGTGAGTCATCCTATACAGACTGTAGATCCTTCTCTCCACTCTGTCAATGCATTTGAAATTTTAGACATGTGTCCTATCTCAGATGATCTCCTTCCTTCAGATGAAGTCTTCCTAGAGTCTTTGATATAGTATGACCTTCTTTTGGATGTGGGTTCAATTGTGACTAAGTCTAACCCTGATTTTCCTAGTAAGCCTGACCTTTCTTTTTATGTTGGTCTTATTGAGTCTTTTGACTCTTCCTTTGAACAACAAGTTAGTGATCTTGATGAGTTTGATTTTTCTTTTGAATTTTTCAACTCCCGTGATACTAAGTTTGTTCCTGCAAACTCTATATCCCTTGTTGATTTTTGCTCTCCTTCTGAGGTTGATCTTACTGATTATAAACCCTCGAGCCTTGGTTCTATAGAATCTTCTTCAGTTGATTCTACCTTGACTTTACCTTTTATAGAAGATGGCAAAGTCACATGTGTTTTTGCCAAAGTGACCCGCATCGGATCTTTTCTTCTGAATATGATCCTGATGTTGTTGTTTCTTGGAGACAGGATTCTTAGTTGTATTTACAACTGTTTACTAGCCTTGTCTTGTTGTTCAAGCTGTAACTGCATTTGCATGTGCCCTGCTCGCGCTTATGAGCTTGATGTCGGCTTCCACATTTTTAGCTCATTGCATAAGCCCTCATCTTTGTTCTCGTCATCGCTAAGCCTTGTATCATTTTGCCTTTGTAGCTTGACACCTTTTAACTTGAGGAGATGTTCCTTGAGTGTCTTTAACTTGCTCATGTTCCTTGCATTATGCATAGGTTTGTTCCTCACGCTTGGACATAGTTTCGCTTGCCTCTGACACTCGTCTCCTTGCATTTAGAGCATTCTTTCTGCTCTCCTTCGAGCTCGTTAAAAAAAGTAAGGAGGCCATGAGTTGAATTTTTTGGACTCATTAAAACTTCACGGGAAAGATATTGAGTTTCTTTAGGCCCAGGTTTGACTCCTCAAAATAGAATTGGCTGCCGAGTAAACTTCTCCGTTCAAGCTCGTTAAGAATATGTGAATGGGCATCCACATTGGCGGTAGTTTATCACTTTCTCAGACCATGTGGAATAATACGAGAAAGGATCACTCTCTTTTATATGGAATTGAGAAGAGTATTCTCAGGCATAGGTTTATCGCTTTTCCGGACCCGAGGGACTAAACTTACGGAAAAGGAGCCCCTGGTATGAGCTTAGTTTTCTCTTTTTCGTTCTCTGGACCTAAACATGAAAAATATTATGAGTGTACTTTATGTCTTTGTCATGCTCATTAAACACTAAAGAACAAAGCATCGAGTTTATTGTTGTAAGACCCATTTCTCGTAATCAAATGGATCTTTTTGAGTGATATTGCCTTCCTTCACACTCGTAAAACTCAGGCTATATGCTGCTTTTGAAGGAGCATTGGGTAGGTGGTAATTTAACCTTTTTCGGACCTTCCTAACTAAGTACGAAAAAGGTGCACCTTACTTCTTCAGAAGCTAAGAGAGTTCTTCTTTGGTATGTTTTATACTTTTCTGGCCTCAGGAGACTAAATTGGATGAAAAAGCACCCCCCTAGAGTCTTCTTTGGAGTTTTCAGACTCTCTAAACTATGAAAACACCATCGAGCATGTACTAGTTCGGGCTCGTAAAATCCACGAATCAATGCTTTATCAAGCATTCTTCTGTCTTTTCTTCGAGCTTGCCAAAAATGAAGATGGTCCCGAGTTTGCTTTCTTGGACTCGTTGAACCTTTACAAGAAAGAGGGGAAGGGAAGTTCATTCACATGTTTTTTACATCATGGCAGCAAGTCTTATTTCCTTGAACAAAGCACTGGTTTTGAGTCTATCAACATTTGGGTCCTTGTATTTTGACCTTATACCGATTCAGAGTTTCTTACTCCTCCAGTTGGTTTCTTTTCCAATTATATGGGGAATCTGTCAATGTCTCCTACATTGCAGATTTGTGTCGTTGGTCCCTTTTGTGTCAAAAGCTGCCTAAGTCACTTTTGTGTCGTGATCATTGTTCAAGGATTAAACCTTTCTTGGCCATTCTGCATTTTCCTTGACCTTTTGTGTCGGCCATTCCTTGGTATCAGTTCATTACATCATGTTTTCGGCGGTCCTTGTCATGAAATTCAGTACCATTTCTAGATCCAATTAGTCTTTGACTTACCTCGTGTTGGATGATAAAGGATGCCTTAATGCCTTCCTTCCAACGGATCTCTTCCTATCGACTGCAACACATCTTGCTTTGGGGATGCGATTTAGAGTTTTATGACAGTACCTTGGGGATTGCAGCCATCAGTGGCAATTTCCATCACTATTGGGTAGTGGGAATACCTTAATGTCTCCTACTCAATGGATTCTTCAAGTGTTCGACTTCAAGTCCTTGTATTCACACTTGTTAGAATGTACTAGGTGCCTTGGGGACCATTTTCATTAATGGTGGTTTCCCTCGCGTTTGTTGACAGTTTTCATCATTGACTGGTAATCAAAGGGTTTCCTCCATGTTTGACTTCAGCTCTTTTATTCACATGGTTAGGATTCATACCTTTTTTGGGCGGTTTGGATTGAAGACCTTGGGCCGACAATAGCATCGTCATTTTGCTATTGCCCAAGTTGTGCAAGACCTTGTTACACTTTATATGACATTTTGCTGAGACATAGATCCACCTTGTATTTTTGTGTCTACGATCAATTGTTGAACATGGATCCACCTTGTTCATTTGTGGCCATGACTCCTTTAGATTTGATATGGCACATTTTTGCATATTGAGTGACCATGATAGTTTCATCAGTTATACATATGTTGGATCCACCTGTATCTTTATGGCGATGATTTGTATATGGACTTGTATGTTCTAGAGATCAGTTAGTCTGACATTTATCTCTCTTTCAGGTACCTTTGTTCAAGCCTTTTGATCTTGGATTCTTTGCTCTCTCCATACTCAGCTGTTTCCTTTATAATGTATTTCGGTTATCATCTTCCCCTCTAACCTCATACATTAGGGGGCATCTGTTATAGCTCAAAATGACACATCTCTTCCTGTGACCACTTTTCTATGTTTTTGTCACATGTCGACACTTCATGAAAGTCATTAAAAAAACACCTAACTTGGAGGACCCATATCTTGAGTTCTATAACTCCATTTGAACTCATTTCTACACCATTGGAAATATATTTCTGTTAGCTAAAACTTTCCAGAAGATACCAAAGTCTCAAAATGCCCAGAAATACCCTAAAAATGAGTTTTTTGATGTGTACGTGAGTTTCCTTAAGGAAACCCGTGTACGTACGTGAGTTGCTATATATAATAGTCGCATACGCCTTAAATACGTGACTTTATGCATTGCAACCTGCATATACCTCCTCGTGTACGTGACTGTTGTTTCTGCAATCCGCGTACGCCTCCTGAAAATGTAAAAAAAATACGTATTTTGAAATTCAGGTAGTTTGGGTAGTTATGCAACTGACTCCTTCAGTTGTAACTACTTTGTCTTCGACCCTAACTCTTCATAAAGCATATAAATAGAGGTAGGGAGGTCCATGAGAGGAGACTTGAATCTTTGCATTGTTATGCTGGAGAATTTGGAGCTCTCTTTGCCCACACCTTTTCCCTAGAAGCATTCTCCTTGTGTTTCAAATTTTGGAGGCTGAGTTCCTTGGAGAAGAAAAGCAGCAGAATCGGATCAAGGTTTCGTGAGGTGCCGAACTTGAAGAGAAGGTGTACTTGTGCTTATTTTCAAGATTAATAAAGATGTGATGTTCTTATTCTTCCCAAATAATTATTCAATGTGTGATTGAATCTTTGTTTATGATCAGATTTTGATGTTAATCAGATTATTATTTCATGTTTCTTTGATTATCATTAATTTATATGTGGTCATATTGGTTTGAGGAAGGTATAATTCGTTTTGAAGGTTTCTTGGAGCAAGAGGAGCAAGAGGAGTAGGAAGAGGATTGAAGGGCTGCTTGGATCAACCTTCATTTGTCTAAGGTATGAACCATTCTAATCTCTGATCTTGCTTGTATTTACTTGCAGAACCATTTGCATCCACTTTTCAACCCCAGTACGTCGATGGCCTCTTAAACCCTAGCCATAGGAAACTTTCCTTTACAACACAATGGGAGAGTAGAAATACTACAATGTTTTAGCTGAGAGCTGGCAGAATCTCAATGGAAAAGCTGGTGGAGTTTCAGGAAAAAAGTGGTAGGATTGGAGGAGTTTCAGCAAAAGTTGGTGGAATTTCGGTGGGAAATTTGGTGGAGTTTCAGAAAAAAAGCAGTAAGATTGGCAGAGTTTTAGCAAAAAGTTGGCAGAATTTCGGCGGAAAAATTGGTGGAGTTTCGACAAAAAGTGGTAATATTGGTGGAGTTTCAGCAAAAACTTGGCAAAATTTCGGCAAAAAAATTGGTGGAGTTTTGACAAAAAATGGTAAGATTGGCAGAGTTTAAGCTGGAAGCATAATACAATGATTCCCAAATGAAATTCAATAGCCCTGTCTGAATGTAGCAATCTGCTTCATTCGTTATTTTGAACAATTTGTCAAGGACCACTTATCATTCTGCAATCGATTGGCCCATTACGACTTGTACTTTTCTTCTTGGGTCCTTCACACCTATCTCTACACACAACTTGTACACAAAAACCATCAAGCCGTCTCGTCAAAAAATTATTGAACCATCTATAAAAATAAACTAAAAAAACAGAACAAAAATGACACATTTATTTATATACAACTTTCTTGTGGAAGATATGCAAAAGATTAAAGAGTTTCATAAACAAGAGGAGACCCCTGTTCTTGTACTAGTTGACAATTTGCATAAGAAGAAACATAAGAAGCAAATGCATCCTTCGAGAGTGGTTTATGGTAGAGTCGCAGTCGATGACCATTGGAAAATAGTGGTGTATGGTTTTCATCAATTATGGTCAATCGCACAGTTCCGTTATGAAATATTGTGTCCACTTTGTATGGTCCCAACCATATGGTGCGCAAATTCTCCTTAAAATACCGCTTGAACAATGAATCATATAACAAGGCTCAGTCTCCTTCATGGAACATATTTTTCTCTATAAACCTATCATGCCACTTGGATTGTTGTTGCTGAATCACTGAAGTATGGTGTATAGCAGCCACACGTTTCTCACCGAGCTTATTCAATTGATTAAAACAGTACTTTTGGGCTTCTGTTAATTCCATGTTTGCTTATAAAGCAATCCTCAAAGTTTTAATCTCAAATTCAACATGGAAGACAACATTTTCCCCGTACACTAATTCACAAGGAGAGAACCCTATGGTATTATGCCATGTAGTTTGATATGCCCATAATGCTTCAAGGAGTCTTTTTCCTCAAGTTGTTTCGACAAAGATCTGAACAAGAACCTTGAAGGTGTAACGATTGATCATAGATTGTTCTATCCTTGTGTATTAGCAGGATGATACATCCAAATTTCCTACAGTCTCGGTTGCTTTCATAAAATCTCCACAAGTTAGCTCATTAGGCAACAAAATCATAATCACAAGTAAAACTGTAGGCATTAATAAAACAAAGCAATAATAAATTATACCTGATTGGAAACATGCTCTTCTTTAAGAAAGATATCAAATTGCGCACATTAATAAGGGAAAACAAGGTAAGAGAATCATGAAAGGAGTGACCAAAAGGGGGCATTTTTAGCGCCTAACAATGGTTAGACTAGATGCATGTGTTGATGGCGTGGGAGGGTTTCCAAACTCAAACATGACTAACACTAACAATTTGAGCATAAAAAACCATACCTATAGATTAATTAATGTGTTGCACAGGACCAACGTTGAAATTTTTTAAATTTGTGCTTGCTTGCACTGAAATCTGGCATGGTTAGACTAGACACATGCATTGACGGTGTGGGAGGGTTCCCATACTCAAACATGACTGACACTAGCAATTTGAGCATAAAAAACCATACCTGTAGATTAATTAATGTGCTACACGGTGCCAACATTGAATATTTTTAAATTTGTGCTTGTTTGGACTGAAATGTGGCATGGTTAGACTAGACACATGCATTGACAGCGTGTGAGGGTTTCCATACTCAAACATGACTGACACTAATAATTAGAGCATCAAAATCCATATCTATAGATTAATTAATGTGTTACATAGGGCCAACATTATTTTTTTAACTTTGTGCTCGCTTTGACTGAAGTATGGCATGGTTAGACTAAACGCATGCATTGACGGTGTGGGAGGGTTTTTATACTCAAACTTGAGTGACACTAACAATTCAAGCATGAAAAACCATACCTATAGATTAATTAATGTGATACACGGTGCCAACGTTGATTTTTTTTAAATTTATGCTTGCTTTGATTGAATGGTTAAATGGATTAATGGGTTTAGGTTCTATATGGAGTAAAGGATTCAAAGGTTAGATATTAAAGGTATTATGGCGTATATAGCTTAGAGGTTACAAGTGTTAACGAATATAGTGTTAAATTTTATAGGGATTAATAATTATGTGGGCCATAGGGATTAAGGGATGATGAGGAATCAAACTTTCAACAATAATGGTTATTACTTATTAGGGGTTATAGATTTAGAATTGAAGTATTTGATCTTATATGGATTAAGAGTTAAATGGATTAACAATTCTAGGTGTTATATGGACTAAAGTATATATGGGTTATCAATTATAGTTGTTATGGCATACATAACTTGGTGGTTATAATTATTAAGGGCTATATTAATGCTAAGGGTTATAGGGATTAAGGGTTATGGGGATTAAGCGATTATAAGGGTTAGAACTTATCAACATTAAGGGTTATAATGTTTATTTGTTATATAAAGGGTTATAGTGATTAGGGGTGATAAAATGGAATGGATTAGAGATTATGGGTTAGATGTGAGGGATTATAGTGTTGTGGAATAAGGGATTATAACGAGTAATGGTCATATGTTAAATGTGTGAAGGCTATATGTATATTCATTGTTAGATGTTATAAGTGCCAACAACTAAGGGTTAACATTAATAGTTATAGGTGGTATGGGTTATGTATTCATGGTCATAAGTGTTAAATTTTGTAGGCTATTAAGGTTATGTTAAGGGTTAGTGGTAAGAGGCTATATATGATAATGGTTATATGGCTTAGGTGTTAGTAATTAGATAAAGGATTATTCATGATAGTGGTTATGGATATAATGGTTAGGTGTTGGGAGTGATAAGGTTTAAGTAGAAATGGTTATTCATGATAGTGATCATGGTTATGAGGGATGGGCATTGATGTTAGAGTTATATAATTTTATGTGCTAGGGTTGATTTCTTATATAGAATAAGCAGGATGTGTTATAGAGTGAAGTGATAATGTGTTTGTACTTGGAGTATATAACTCTGGGGTTAGGAATAAAGGGTTATTGTGGCTCGGATATAGGTGTTTTGAGGGTTATACATTATAGGGTTGACATGTTAATGTAGGAGTTAATGGTTATATTAGGGGTTATAGGTGATATATGTTATTAGAATTAAATATTAGTTGTTATATGGTTTATATTACAAGTACTTGGGTTGTGCATGATAAAGGTTATAAGAGTTAGCAATTATAGGGTCAAATGGATTAGGGAAAACATGGGTTAGTGATCTTATGTATTAAGAGTCGTATGTGATAATGGTTGTATGGTTTATTTTTTTTATCCCATAAGTGTTACAATTTATAGGGGTTATGCATTAAGAGTTAGAGGCTTTAAGGCTTACAGATAAGTAGTGATAAGCTTTAAAAATTATATGTATTAGGGGTTATAGGTGTTTATAGAAGTTATATTATAGGTTATAATTGTTAGGGGATAATATATAATTTAAAGATTAGCAATTACATGCAAACTATGTGAGTTAGGTGTTAGTGATTATAACAGTTTGATTTATAATTTTATTGTTAATTCTAGTGGTTAAAGTTATAGCATTAGATGTAAGGGAATATAAATGTTAAGGGTTGATATGTGAAAGGGGTAAGGGTTATATGTGATGATGATAAAGGTTATATATGTAAACCTTATTCGATGACATCCGTCAAATATCTGACATATCCATAATATTCATTATCTAAAACAATTTTTGAGTGATTTATTTTCTTTATTTTTTTTTTGTTTCCAACATTAGGGTTTCTAGCTCATTGAAGGAATTGTTAGTAAATCAAGTCTATTTATTTGTCATAATTTCCAAATCTAAATATGACCACAATTTTACAAATATAGGCCAAAGATACCATTTGCAAGGTTTGCATTACAGTTAAAATACCCCATGCATTGTCCATGAGTCTTAGCAGTAAATGTTATGGCTCAATGCCTTCGATTTCAACCTCTACCTATGGAATGATGACATTTTTGTTTCTGACGATGATGGCAACGATAATTTAATGATGGTCATCTCTATGACGATGATGATGGCCACGATGATGACAATGATTTTGCTATAGACATCATCATCATTGTGACTGACGACGATGATGATGATGATTACTGATGACGATGATGATGTTCTTGATGAAGATAATGATGATGATGATGGTGTTACCGATGACAATCATTATCATGATGATCATGATGACGATAATGATGAAGATGGTTGTGATGGTAATGATGATAATAATAATTGGCACCGATGTTGTTAGCATGATCATCAATACATTTTGTTTTTTTAATAAACATTTATTGAAAACAAAACATTTAAAATAAACAAAGAAACAATACATAAAAAATTAAATAATAAACAAACAACATAAATATAAAATAAATAAATAAACAATACATTTAAAAATTAAATAATAAACAAGTTACATAAAAGAATAATGCAATTAAAACAAAAATAGTTCACTTGCCTCCCCTCCTACGCGTGAAGCGAAACGTTCCAGTTCTTATCTCACCCACGAACCAATCCTAGAGGTCGCAGATCAAGAGGTTGTAAAGGAGGTCACAGAGGTTGCAGAGGACGTCAAGGTCGGAAGCGGGAGTTGAGGTCCCAGAGGTTGCAGAGGAGGTCAAGGTCGGAAGCGGGGGTTGAGGTCCCAGAGGTTGCAGAGGAGGTCAAGGTCGCAGAGGAAGCGAATGTCACCAAGCATAGCCACAGAGGACCCAATGCCTTCCAAACCGGTAAGTCCCCTACCATTTACCCTCGTATTCATGATTAGTAAATTTCAAAGGGTTTGTTGAAATTGTCCATTTACTCTCGGATTCCTTGGTTTATAAAACAAATTTTATGCCATAACCTAAATTTTATCTAGGTTGAATCCGTTGACAGGAGAAGCAATGAAACATTTGTAGGGCCTAATGCACCCCATTAATCATGAGCACACTTTGTGTTGGCATTATACAGGAATTTTTGTTGCACCTAGGATTGTTTTATATTCTAGTAGTCACGATTTTAAAACAGGAATATGCAATTACTAAGTTTGGTGTGTAGCATTCATACTTGGATTGTGTTCATCCTGGATAAGACACTGAAATGACCATGGAACACTCAAGAAAATGCTTCAAGGGTAAATAAGCAAATTTATTCTTTCCAGTAAGCATTTGACATTCCATGCAGACTTGTACTTGTACTTTAGTATTTACTTAAATTTTCAATCTAAATTTTGTTTTGATAGGTGAAGAAGACATGGAACTGCTCGATTATCTGAGATGAAGCAGACATGGAAATGTTGCTTGAATTGTATTGTGTCGGTGGTTGTGTTGCTTTTGTCAAATGATTGGTGCAATTCTTATTAATATGCACCTTATTGAATGTGTATGTGTTGATTTAACAAACCAAACTATTATCTATTTGACCTCTGTATATTGGAGAGTTTGGAGAATCATAAGAATAGGATTGATTCTTCTCCAAGACATAACAATAATTAGTACAATGTTGATCAGGGATATCTATTCACATCGATGAGTTTGGGACTCGGGAGAAGCCAAGACTCTGTCATAAAAAGGCAGGTGCTAAGGCATAAGGGGAATACACACGGGTAAAATGGTGGGGTGGGAGCTCATTGACTTGGGGTCTATTCTAGGGCTAGCAAGCTTCTCGATTCCAAGGAATATCAAAGACTATATTCACAACTTAAAAAACCAAATAAAACAAATGTTGATTCATTCATATGTACAAAATTAATAACTTCAATAACCTCTAGGAATGGCCTTTGCAGTGTAATACATTTTCCATGGCACAATGATAAGAGTAGGATCTATTCTTTTCCAAGACTAACAGTGACCATTATGAGCACAATCATAATGGTAAGAGTAGGATTGATTCTTTTCCAAGACAAAACAGCTATCTATGCAATGTTGATCAGAGATATCTAGTCACGTGGATGAGGCTAGAAGGTGGGAAAATCCAAGACTCATCACAAAAAATAAAATGGAGATAAAAACAAACTTGATAAGAGTTTTGTAGTTTTTATGTCCTCATTTTATGTACATTCACGAGTGTCAATTTCTTTGCTAAAATTTAACCATGTAATTGTCCTACATTTACTTTAATTATTTTGACATATTCTTACTTCGATAAGTGAATTATTAGGAATGCTCAATGTAAAGATAATCTTTTATTTGACTTCCTTTCATGAAAATGAACCATGGTAGATTCAATTATGATAACTATCCCTACCATGGATCTCCATTTGATCACTAATTAAAAATTCCATGCACAATAGATATTATTAACTCTATAATAAATTGTATGCCTTGACGTCCAAATTTTTTAACCACATGTCTTTGTAGACCGTGTTATCACTCCAGGAAACTCCTTTAGGTTGCAGCTTGAGGATGCCTGGTAACTTAAATGTTTTTATGGTTTTTTCTATCTGGATCAAGTCAGATGACCCACATGACCTCACACTCTCAAGACATGCACAAAACTCAATCCAAGATAAGGCTTCTAACTACCACTGTTCAGAGGTTTGCTAATAGGGTGAAAAGATGGAGAACTTACTATGCTGGTAGATTCATATATAAAACATTTACATATAAATGGATAATCATAAAAAGGAAGGTACTTGCAATTCAACTCATCAACATACAGATAGGATGACAGCTATCAGACATTGAATAACATGAAGAAAACTAAATCAACCATTCAAGCACAAGCACAGAATAGATAAGATATGGAAGCTGAACATATGATAACGAAAGAGCTTATATTAGGTCATGAATAATATGAGAATCTTGACAATAATAATGGTCTCTAGGTCCTTGAAGTCGAACCCTTGTTTCAAATAAGTCTTAGGCTTTATAGCCTTTACAAAAATACTCAGATCTTGAAAAATTGGATTTGTTGTACTAAAAATAGATAAAATTAATGTTTTTGCAAAATTAGGTTAGAAAGCCTAATTTAACTACTAGTCGATCTAACTTTAACTCTTGTTCACTCATTGAAATTTTTGATGATTGTAGTGTGTATTGAAGTAGAGCTGTAACTTTTCATCTGATAGATAGGCCACTGCTAGTAAAAACAGGTAGGGTTTGTGACCCTTTTCTCCATGATTGTATCCTCAAAAACTAGAACAGGCCTCCTCCAATTGTGTTTTTCAGCAAATTTCATCTTTATATTTCATCCCTAAGATAGTTGTAATTTCCAAAATTGGTTCTATCTGCCAAAACATCTTTCTGCACCCTTTTCTGCTTTCGATGGCTAAGGAAGCCGAATCTTGGGTCTATTAGCTGCCGAAAGCTCTGCTTTCGGTGGCTAATGAACCGTTGTTGTGACCGCCAAAGCCACCGAAAGCCCTGTTTCTGCAAAAATGTAATCATCCTCCCAATCATCCCTTTCCAGTTTTGTTGTTGATCTTCTAGCATTCCTTCAGCCTGCATAAGGTTTTGAAAAACAACTAGATCTCGGGCTGCCTCTGGATTCTAAAGGCTCACTGCTGCCTCAGCTATGGTTTCTAGTGCAAAGTGAGTCTGAGAGCTAGGGTTTTATCTGGAATTCTTCACCTGCAACCTCAGAAGCCTGATCATCCTATAAATCCCGGCATTGTCCTGCATATATATTAGATTTCTCCTTTTTAGCATGACATACATCCCTCTCATCTCTAGAATAGAATTGTGCAACTCCTTCTTTTTCTTGGTTAATATTTCATTATTTCTTTTTATCTCCCTTTCTAGGATCTCTAGTTCGTTTATTTTATCTAGTAGTAGGTTGACTCTCTGAGACCCAGGCTTGCTGGAGCAAGCCTTTTCCATTGGTTCACCCTGGCCTTCTTTTGGTGTGGGTGATGGAAGTTCTTCATTTTCTGCTACAACATGCTCTGCTAGGTTAATTTCCTCCTCCCTTTCTTCTTCTGAGTTTGAGTAAGGTAAGTTCATAATATTTCCACTTTGCACTGGGGCCTCCTTCTCTTTTTCACTGAAGTCCAGGTTTCTTTTAGCTTGGTGGGTTTTAGCACTGGGAGAAGGCTGATCCACTGTTACTGGTGAGGTAGCCCTTCTCTTCCTTTTTCCACTCATGGGGGTGGTGGATTTATTTTAAGGTGACTTTCCTTTCTCTTCTGGTTGCAGACCTGTTTCAAATTCATTTCAGAATAAAAAATATTCCCATGTTACATTTCTCCTTTGCAGCAATTCTTGGACAATGAGTTGTATTAGGCCATGGTGAGATAACCTTCCTCCTATTTTGGTGGGTTGGGCATTTACCTGGTGTGCCATCTTGGTTAAGCTCTTATCGAAATAGAAGGGTAGGTTTACAGGGATCCTTTTTGTAAAATGGTTCATTAGCTTGAAGTGATATTTCATGGCCCTATTGTACCTGCCTCAGAGGTAATATACACCAAAATTGATTTCAGTAATTGCTTCCACCTATCCTCTATCCAGGTGGATGGAACACTCTTCTTCCATACAATATCTCTATGTTCAGGTTTTAAATATGATCTGAACTCCACATCTTTAGTAATGGTGGTCTTAAACCACTTCTCCCCAGTTCTTGGGAGTTTTGTCACCTATGCAATTAGGGTTTCATCCACTAAGAATTCTTCCTTTCCTATTAGTGCCTTGGAGCCATCAAAAGAAAGGGCAAATGCTTCTGCAACCCGCTGGTGTGAACCTTGGAATTTCTTACAAAATCTGTAACAGCCTGCGTCTTTGAAGAATTGGCAGACTTGTGGATGAGATTCTAGGTAGCTGATGTATCCTAGTTCCTGCCTGAGAGTAGGTCCTCCTTTCTTCATCTCTGCATTGTATTTGTTAGTACTTGTAAAAATCGAAATTCAAATCCTGTGGAGGAGGTTAGTTGACTGGTTTTCAGAGATGACCTTGAGTAGTAAGGATGCATGCAACAAATGAGGAGTGTAATGAAGGTATGACGCTGATTCTGAGGGGTTAACTACTTGATAGGTACTCGAATGAGATGATGATAGATTCTGGTGATATCTATGAGGTAGATAGCCTAGTAATCATTTTTAAGTTGAACCTGGCGTTTCATGGAGGTTTACTGCAGTCGTGAGGCAGATGGAGGGTAGGCTAGGGTTTTAGATTTCCATCAGTCATGTCAGAATAATAACGACCTCTTAACCATTAGTTGATGATTCACTGTAGTTCCCCATTCTTTTCGGTGGTTAATCATGCTAAATTATGCCATGCCTCATGCTGACGAATTTGATTTTGATGGACAGATAACCGTTTTCCCTTTTCGGCCTTTCGACGGTTAAAAGCACTTTACGGTTTAATTTGTTAACTGCCGAAAGCAGGGCTTTTGGTGTCTAATGAATCGTTGGTCCGTTCGCCTAAGCCACCGAAAGTTTCCCTTTCCAAAAACGAATTTCATTTGCTTTTAGTGGTTAATGCCTTCTTGGAAACACTCGCTAAGCTGTCGAAACCAAGGCTTTTCGGTGGCTAATGAGCTATTGGAAATCTTTCCTAAGCCATCGAAAGTCCTTTTTCCAAACTTTCATAAAAAAATGTGATCATCACACTTTCAGTGGTTAACATGGTCATGCGTTAAAAACTATTAGCTGCCTAAAGGTGAGTTTTTTGGTGGCTAATGAGTTGTTGAAAAACTCGCCTAAGCCACCGAAATCTAAAACTTTCAAATTTTCTTAAAAAATAGAACATAAGATATCCCAACCTTGTTAGTCACCCCAATATCTTTCATAATATGACCTCAAATCTTCATTACTATCAAAAATAAATTGTTTGAGTGGACTTACTGAAAATAAATTTATTTTTAGGAGATAACATCTGGCTCCTACTCGGGGATGGGAACCTTCTTGGGAAGTCCCAAGAACCCCAGACCAAAATTCCTTTCCTAAAAAACAATAAGAATTAAACCTATCTTCTACTGTTCTATTGGGCATGGAGTTTATTTTGTAAGAAAAAATAATCTTCTAACTAATATTTTACAATAAGAAGGCCTCAAAGCCTCAGATGAAATAGAGTTTTAGAAATCTCCCATTTACTGGGCCATCAAACACCTCCTCTCCTTCCAAATTTTGCAACTTGAAGGTGTTGTTCTGCTACAATTGAGCTATCACAAAAGGGCCTATCCACAGGGAGTCAAACTTTCCATGCTTTCCCTTGTCTTTCTTGACAGTATCCCACTTGAGGACCCAATCTCCAACCTGAAAGTTGTCCACTTTTTCCCTTTTGTCAAAAATCATCTTGATCTTCTATTGATGAGCTTCTGACTTTTCTATCACCTGTTCCTTGACTTGCTGCAACTCTACCAAATCAAGCATCCTCCTTGCCATATCATTTGGTTCATCTTGTTCCTCCTGAAAGAATTTTGCAATTGGCAGAATTAGATGAATGGGAAAAATGGCCTCAGTACCATAAAACAATTTGAAAGGAGAAGTCCATATGGATCTCTTGTCAGTCACTCTATCAGCCCATAGAGCAAACTTTAACTTAGAATCCCAACTTTTTTGATTAGCCTCCAATAGTTTTCTGATGATCCTGGCTAGGATTTTGTTGGATGACTCAGCCAGGCCATTGCCTTTAGGGTAATAGGAAGTGGAATGCACCATCTAAATGCCCATTGACTCACACATGTTAACCAATGCCCTGGCCTTGAAAGCTGGTGCATTATCAGTTACTAGCCTTATTGGGCAACCAAACTTGATAAAGATGTTCTCATATAAAAAATTCGTGATGACCTGATGAGTGGAATTCCTGGTAGGTACTGCTTCTATCCACTTGGTGAAATAGTCTATGGCTACTAGGATCCATTTGTGCTGACCACTGGATGAAGGGTTAATTTCACCTATGAAATCAAGACCCCATTGCTGGAAATGACCATTCACTACAATAGGTCTAAGGGGAAAGGATTTGAGCTGCTGCTTCCCTATGAATCTTTGGCACTTGTCACAGGCTCTCACAAAGGTACACACATAAAAAAAAGAACAGGCCAATAGTACCCAACCCTCAAAATATTGTGGGCTGTGGCATTCCAGTAATGATGGCCTCCACATGTGCTTGAATGAAACTGATGCATGACCTGAACTGACTCTTCTTTATCTATGCATCTCAACAAAACACTAGACAGATCTTTCCAATACAACAGTTTATCAATTACACAAAATTTAACAGACTTAAGTTTAATAGCCCGTGCTTGATTTAGAGTGAGTCCAGGAGGAACTTCTAAGTTTTGCAGGAAATGAATAATACTTGAGTACCACACACACAAGGATAAGTTGTCAGCTACTTGTTGAATGTCATTCTGATCCTGAACTGCTTCTGCTATTTCTGTTGCTACTTCAATCTGCAAATTTGTTGAAGTTACACAAGTGAAATTCATCCCCAAAAGATCACAGTTTTCTTTAGCCATGATTTTAGCCAGACCTTGGCCTTTCACTAACTTGGTGGGCTTTACTTCTATGTCAAATTCAATTAGCTTGGCAATCCATTTAGCTCTCTTCCCATCAATGTCAGGCTGAGTCAACACATCCTTTATAGCAGCTGAAGGGACATAGGCCAGGACCTTTGCATGTAGAATGTAAATCCTGAAAGTTTTCAATGACTTGATGAGAGCATAAGACTGCTTTTCAATGGGATCATACTTTAGTTCATCATCCCTCAATGTCTTGCTGAAAAATGCAATTGGGTGATCAAGGCACTCATCATATTTTTGTAATAGTAGTGTTGCCACTGTGTCATAGGATGCAAAGGAGAAGATGCAGAAACCCTTAGTGTAGTCTGGACTAACCAGAGTGGGGGATTCCATGATAGCCTTCTTGATGTCTTCAAAAGAGCTTCTTGCTTGCTCTGTCCATTTGATTTCAGCATCTTTTTTCAGAATAGATGTTATGTACTTTACCAACTCATAAAAGTTAGGGATGAACCTTCTGAAAAAATTTATCTTACCCAGAAATGATTGAATATCCCTTTTTGACCTAGCTATGGACAACTTATGGATTGCTTCAACTCTAACAGTATCAATCTTCACACCTTCAGCTGAGACTATGTGACCTAGGATTTTTCGCTCACTGAGTGCAAATTGATACTTCTTCGGGTTCAGTGATATCCCAAATTTCCTACATTTCTTAAATACCCTCCTCAAGTGCTGTAAATGTTCTACATGGCTGTGGGAGTAAACAGTGAGGTCATCAAGGTATATAAGCACAAATTTGTCTTTCAATCCTACAAAATCTAGGTCCATGGCTCTCTGAAAAGTGACCCTAGCATTCATCAACCCAAATGGTATTTTGGCATAAATGAAGGTGCCCTGGGGAGTGGTAAAAGCAGACTTCTCTTGGTCATCAGGGTGCACAGCAACTTGGTTGTATCCAAAGAAACCATCCAGGAAAGACATGACACTAGCCCCTGAGACTCTTCGCAACAGATGTTCCATCTTAGGTAGTGGATAATTATCTTTCTTGGAGCATTTGCTCAGTCTTCTGAAATCCACGCATAAAATAATCTCCCCATTCTTCTTCCTTACCACCACTAGATTTGCAATCCATTTGGAATACCTAAGGGGAATTATAATTTTGGCTTTGAGGAGCTTATGGATTTCTTTTTCAATTACAGGTAGTAGGAGAGGACTGATAGATCTCAGCTTCTGTTTGAAAGGGATGGTGTCCTTCTCCAAGGGGATCTTGTGTTGGATGATATTAGTGTCATAGGTTCTTAATTCACTGTATTCCCAGGAAAAGATATCAGTAAAATCTTTTATTAGGCTACAAAATTTGGACCTCTGATCAGTAGTCAACTTAGTGGACAGATTTATAGGTTTTGGATGACTTTGGCTACCTATGTTTTTCTCTTGGACAGCACGGTCTTGCTCCTTTTTGGTTGGTTTGAGAGGGATATCATTATGAGCAAATAGCTCCTCCGGGGGTACCAGACCCCGAGGTATATAATTGCCAGGTAACTGAACAATGTTCTGGTCACCCACTTTATCTTTCAACTTGAGCTTCTGGGATTCTTCCATATTTAGGTTTTCCTGACCTATATGCATATTAGAGAATTCATCTACTACCTGGAGGAGTTTACTAAGCTCATCATCATTCTCAAACACCTTCCAAAATTTTACATTATCTGGTAGGGAGGGTCTATACTTGACTTGGATATCATAGCTGAGCTTAGGAGGTAAAGGGGGAACAAACAAACTTGCAGAAACAACAAGGGAATCAACCAAGTGATTCATAGCCCTAGGTATATATGAGAGTTCAAAAAACATGAAGGACTCTCTGATTTTCCATACCTCATCTCTGTACGCCTTCAATCTGACATTCTTTGCTTGAAAGGTTTTTTTCACCTGCTATATGATGAGATCTGCATCTCCAAAGATATTTATGCACATGATTCCCATTTCTTTAGTTGCCTTAACTCCTAGTAGCAACGCTTCATATTCTGCTATGTTGTCAGTGGTATTGAAATCTAGTTTATAAGACAAATGTATGGTTTCCTTTTAATGAGAAAGCAGGACTATTCCTGCACCAATTGAAGCTTGAGTATTGGTCCCATCAAAAAACATGCTCCAAATTGAGGTGGTTATTTCTTCAGGATTTTGATAGATGGTCTTTGTAAGTTGGACTGGCGTTTGCTGGGAGTCATCAATCTGCAGGATGCATTCCCCAAAATCTGTGCCTATTGCATATATTGGGTGGTTTATAGAGTTCTTGGCATTACTAATGATATAGGTGAACTGGTTCTCTCTATATAGTCTCTTGGTCTCCCCTCCAAACATTGGAATTGTAGCATATGTGAGGTCCGTTTGAAGGGTACCACCCAGCCGTTTACTCCATGAGCGAGACAAAAGGAGGACAAACTTAGGTGGGATATCAGCTACCACTATGTCCATTACTATGCTTTTTCAAGGCAACTGGGAGAGGTTTATGACAAGTTCTTTGATGAGGCCCAAGAATTTGACCATCCTGGAGTCAAATGAGAACAGATCATGGTAGGGTTTTGTAATGCTGAGGCCAAGCTCATCCATCACAACTTTTGGCATTAGGTTATGGGAAGCTCCTGAGTCCAGCAAACAGCTATGAAGGATTTTATCATGGATATTCAGAGATATGTAGAAAGGTGGGAAAGACTCATTCAACTCTTCAATCATAGGGCCTAGGATTATCGTGGGCTTATCATCTTGCAAGTTCACAAAGTTAGCATCTAGGGGAGTCCTTGGCTGAAGGGATTTCAGTATGGATGTCTTAAAGGCATCATTAGTCATCAGTTCTATCAAGGGAAAAGGGATTTTTAACTTCTGAATTTCTGACTCAAGATTGAAATCATAGGACAACTTATCAGAAGTTCTTACCTCTTGTGGTGTGGCTTTGATCTGAATAGGATCATGAGATGATGGTTGCAATGGACTTTGTTGTTCTTTTGGAGTGGTAGCCATCTTCTTGGGTGGAACAACAATCCTCTTAGCTGGAGTAGCAGGCTACTTTGCAGGAACAACATTATTCTTAGGGGGAGCAACAAGCCTAGATCTCAAATTATACCCCTCCTGATCGTCTACTTGATACATATATTCTTCCATGATCTGCTCATTCATGAGGGCTTCCTCATAGTCTGCTTGTGTCAGGAAGGAGTAATCAACTTCATCCTCCATGCAGTTGATGTTGTCTTCTGCCTCTCCTTCTTCTTGAGTGAAGTTTGGTTCTTCTTCTAGTACAACATTCTGAAAGGGAGCTCTATTTCTTTGATCCTTAGCCTGATTCCTATCCCTTTGAAGGATTTGAGTTGGGGGGTTATTTCTTCTATAAGGGACAAAATTAGGGTTTCTGGGAGTAAAATCATTTGGCCCTTTACCCCTCACAAGTATTTTCCCTTAGTATTTCAACCTGGACATTTCAGCAGTCAAACTATCCAACATTTTGGCCATCTTGTCAAAAAAAATTTCTGATGAAGAAGCCCCAGGAGGATCTAGGGCCTGCTTCTTCCTATCTATCTTTCCCTTGACCTTCTGAGATGCAACGATGTTGGATTCTACCTCTAAGGCAACATTCTGCATGAGTGATAGGGAAGCAGATCTTCTTTATCTGAGCAGAAGGAGGAACTCACAATCAAAGGAATTGGCATAGGTGATTTTGGCTAAGGTGTTAGTGGGCTTGATGTTCAACGGGGATCTTGCTGAACATCTTGTTAAATATTTTGGTAAAGTTAGAAACATACTCACCATTCTCCCTCTTCAGATTGCTAAACTTAGTGATATAATAAAGGTGGTCTCTTCTCTCCCCCTAGTGCTTCAAAAATATGTCATCTAGGGTTTCAATGCCGACTATTGATCCAGCAGGAAGCTCTTTGAACCACTTCCTAGCTTGACCATCTAGGCTTTGCACAAAAACCCTAGTCCACACATCTTCTTGTTATATGTTTATGTTCTCAGCATAACTGTAGAATGCTTCCAAGTGTTCTTCGGCTGTGAAATCTCCCTCTCCAGTAAATTTAGGCATGTATTTGAGATAGTCTCCAGTAGGCATGGCCAAGAGGGGGTTAGGTAAATTCAGAGGGGCATGCCTAGCTACTAGGATCCTTTCCATTTTGGTCAGAGGGGAAGCCATGTTGGAAATGGGTATGGAAAAGGAAGAAGAAGATACTACTGGTGTAGGTGGTAGCTAAGAGAGTGCTCGAGGTGGATTTATTTCAGTGGAGTCGCCGAGGATTAGATCTTCACAAGCAGTTGTGCTTGAAGATTCCTCAACCCTAAAATTTTCATATTCAACTATAAATTCCATAGAATTATATGTTTCAGTAGGAAGAGATTGAAATGGAGGTCTATTTGATATAACAACAGAAATACCTCTTGAAATACCTGATGTGGCTTCCCTTGCAGCTTTGGAGGTCTGTATGAGTGAAGCCCTAGCTTTTCTTAGAATCTCTTCTGGATCTGAAACAGGTGTTACTGGTGGCCCTTGAGGGTTTTCTCTGGTACTCGGTCTTCTTGAAGCCACCTTATTCCAATGGAGTTTCCAGATAGATCATTATAACTAGAATAGTATCCAAACTTTGTCTATCATCAAAGCAGGATCTATGTCGTCTCCTAGGGAAGTTGAGCTTCAGTCTCCTCAGCCCGGCAACGGCGCCAATTTGTTATCACTCCAGGAAAATCCTCTAGGTTGCAGCTCAAGGATGCCTGGTAACTTAAATGTTTTTATGGTTTTTTCTAATTGGATCAAGTCAGATGACCCACAGGTCCTCACACTCTCAATACATGCACAAAACTCAATCCAAGATAAGGCTTCTAACTACCACTGTTCAGAGGTTTGCTAATAGGGTGAAAAGATGGAGAACTTACTATGTTGGCAGATTCATATATAAAACATTTACATATAAATGGCTAATCATAACAAGGAAGGTACTTGCAATTCAACTCATCAAAATACAGATAGGATGAAAACTATCAGACATTGAATAACATGAATAAAACTGAAACAGACATTCAGGCAAAAGCACAGAATAGATAAGATATGGAAGTTGAACATATGATATCAAAAGAGCTTATATTAGGTCATGAATAATATGAGAAGCTTGACAATAATAATGGTCTACATGTCCCTGAAGTTGAACCCTTGTTTCAAATAAGTCTTAGGGTTTATAGCCTTTACAAAAATATTCAGATCCTGAAAAATTGGATCTGTTTTACTAAAAATAGATAAAATTAATGTTTTTGCAAAATTAGGTCAAAAACCCTAATTTAACTACTAGTCTATCTAACTTTAACTCGTGTTCACTCATTGAACTTTTTGATGACTATAGTGAGTACTGAAGTAGAGTTGTAACCTGTCATCTAATAGATAAGCCACTGCTGGTAAAAATAGGTAGGGTTTGTGACCCTTTTCTCCATGATTGTATCCTCAAAAACTGGAACAAACCTCCTCCAATGGTGTTTTTCAGCAAATTTCATCTTTATATTTCATCCTTGAGATAGTTGTACTTTCCAAAATTGGTTCTGTGTGCCAAAACATCTTTATACACCCTTTTATGCTTTCGATGGCTAAGGAAGCCGAATCCTGGGTCTGTTAGCTGCTGAAATCTCTGCTTTTGGTGGCTAATGAACTGTTGTTGCGTCCACCTAAGCCACCGAAAGCCCTGTTTATGCAAAAATGTAATCATCCTCCCAATCATCCCTTTTCAGCTTTGTTGTTGATCTTCTGGCATTCCTTCAGCCTGCATAAGTTTTTGAAAAACAGCTACATCCCGGGCTACCTTTGGACTCTGAAGGCTCATTGCTGCCTTAGCTAGGGTTTCTAGTGCAAAGTGAGTTTGAGAGATAGGGTTTGATATTGAATTATTCATCTGCAGCCTCAAAATCTTGATCATCCTGTAAAGCCTGGTGTTGTCCTACATATATCTTAGATTTCTCCTTTTTCGCATGACATACATCCCTCTCATCTCTAGAATAGAATTGTGCAACTCCTTATTTTTCTTGGTTAATATTTCATTATTTGTTTTTATCTCCCTGTCTAGGATCTCTAGTTCATGTATTTGCTCTAGTAGTTGGTTTACTCTCTGAGACCTAGGCTTGCTGGAGGAAGCCTTTTCCATTGGTTCACCCTGGTCTTCTTATGGTGTGGGCAATGGAAGTTGTTCATTTTCTACTACAACCTGCTCTGCTAGGTTAACTTCCTCCTCCCTTTATTCTTTCGAGTTTGAGTAAAGGTAAGTTCAGAATATTTCCACTTTGCGCTGGGGATTCCTTCTCTTTTTCACTGAAGTCCAGGTTTCTTTTAGCTTGGTGGGTTTTAGCAGTGGGAGAAGGCTGATCCACTATTACTGGTGAGATAGCCCTCCTCTTCCTTTTTCCACTCCTGGGGGTGTTGGATTTCTTTGATGGTGACTTTCCTTTCTCTTCTCGCTGCAGACCTGTTTCAAACTCATTCCAGAATAAAAAGTATGCCCATGCTACATATCTCCTTTACAACAATTCTTGGACAATGAGTTGTATTAGGCCGTGGTGAGATAACCTTCCTGCAATTTTGGTGGGTTGGGCCTTTACCTAGTGTGCCATCTTGGTTAATATCTTGTGGAGGTAGAAGGGTAGGTTTAAAGGGATCCTTCCTGTAAAATGTTCCATTAGCTTGAAGTGATGTATCATGGCCATGTTGTACCTGCCTTCATAGGTAATATACACCAAAATTGCTTTCAGTAATTGCTGCCACCTCTCCTTTATCCAGGTGGATGGAACACTCTTCTTCCATACAATATCTCTGTGTTTAGGTTTTAAATATGATATGAAGTCCACATCTTTAGTAATGGTGGTATTAAACCACTTCCCCCTAGTTCTTGGGAGTTCTGTCACCTCTGCAATTAGGGTTTCATCCACTAAGAATTCTTCCTTTCCTATTAGTGCCTTGGAGCCATCAAAAGAAAGGGAAAATGCTTCTGCAACCTACTGGTGTGAACCTTGGATTTTCTCGCAAAATGTTTAACAGCCCGTGTCTTTGAAGAATTGGCAGACTTTTGGATGAGATTCTAGGTAGCTGATGTCTCCTAGCTCCTGCCTGAGAGCAGGTCCTCCTTTCTTCATCTCTGCACTGTATTTGTTAGTACCTGCAAAAATCGAAATTCAAATCCTGTGGAGGAGGTTAGCAGACTGGTTTTCAGAGATGACCTCGAGTAGTAAGGATGCATGCAACAAATGAGGAGTGTATTGAAGGTATGGTGTTGATTCTAAGGGGTTAACTACTTGATAGGTACTTGAATGAGATGATGATAGATTCTGGTGATATCTACGAGGCAGACAGCCTAGTAATCATTTTTAAGTTGAACCTGGCGTTTCATGGAGGTTTACTGCAGTCGTGAGACAAATGGAGGGTAGGCTAGGTTTTTATATTTCCATTAGTCATGTCAGAATAATAACAACCTCTTAACCATTAGTTTATGATTCATTATAGTTCCTCGGTATTTTCGGTGGTTAATCATGCTAAATTATGCCATGCCTCATGCTTACGAGTTTGATTTTGATGGACAGATAATTGTTTTCCCTTCTTGGCCTTTCGGTGGTTAAAATCACTTTAGGGTTTAATTCATTAACTACCGAAAGCGGGGCTTTCGGTGGTTAATGAACCATTGGTCTGTTCACTTAAGCCACTGAAAGTTTCCCTTTCCAAAAACGTATTTCATTTTCTTTCGATGGTTAATGTATTCCTGGAAACACTCGCTAAGCTGCTGAAACCAAGGCTTTTCAGTGGCTAATGAACTGTTGGAAATCTCACCTAAGCCACCAAAATTCCTTTTTCCAAACTTTCATAAAAAAACGCGTTCAGCAGGCTTTCGGTGGTTAACATGGTCATGCGTTAAAAAAGGTTAGCTTTTTGGTGGCTAATGAGTTGTTGAAAAACTTGCCTAAGCTACCGAAAGCTAAAACTTTCAAATTTTCTTAAAAAACAGAACATCAGATATCCCAACCTTGTTAGTCACCCCAATATATTTCATAATATGACCTCAAATCTTCATCACTATCAAAAATAAATTGTCTGAGTGGACTTACTGAAAATAAATTTATTTTTAGGAGATAACAGACCGTGAAGTCTGAAAGTATTTTTTGGTGTAGGTCGTGAGCCCTGGGATATGATCAGAAACTTATGGTGATCAACTAGTTTGTTTTAGATATGATCTGAGTATTTCTTTGAGATCATAGCTATTGAGATCTGCTCTATGTACACTAAGTCTGATTCAGTTTAGTGAGACTTGTTTTGACTTCTTTTCTTTTATACTGATACCTCATTGAGGTTTGTTCCTTTGTATTAAGTCTCATTAGTGTATTTTGGGTTCTCTGTTTGACTATTTATTGTACTAAGTTTACTAACCATGCATTTTGTCTTGAGTCTTGGTACTGCTTATATGTTTTCTGACTGTCTTTGACCACTCCTGTTTGACTAATCTCAATCATATCTCTCTCTCAGGTTTGTACTAACCCTTTAATAGGGTCACTTTATTTCTAGTGTTGACTAACCTTTGAGAGGTTTAGTCTTTTCTGAGTATTTTAAAGGAATGGTTTCACACATAGGTAAGTTTCATCACCTATCTCTTCTATTGCTAAATAAAAGGTGGAGTGTCCACATTCTACTACATTTTCAGTTCTTTGTTACATGGCTTAAGTTTATCTTTTTTCTATTGGTGGGGACATTTGGAAAACATGCAAGTGATGCAAATATATCAAGTTAAGTGCTTGTGAGGTTCGAGTTTCTCCTTGATGGATGATAAAAACACACAATCACACTTCCATATTCCCAGGTTACTCATTTCTTTCAATTTCTTAACTTTGCAATCTAAAAACATGATTTAGTATTGTTGCATCACTTGAATAAATCAATTATAAACCCATGATACATTCCCTTTGGATGGTATCATTAACCCTAAAATGAGATACATACCAAATTATAATGTTTGGTGCACTGAGGCAGGGTCTTCTCACCCTAGAGAGGGTTTGGGACCAAACTTTGATAGATTGGGTCCTAAATGAAACACTTATATGACACACAAGCCTTGAACTAGGCTCCAAACCACAAGATAGACCCTTCAAGTGAAAAGTGTGTCTTGATATATCTAGACCCATTCTAAGATTTGACACACCAAAGAAAGGCCTCCTCACCCCAGACATGTTTGAGGCCAAATTTCAATTTCTTAGGACCTAAAATAACTACTTATTTGAACATGATAGATGAATGAAGACTTGGACCACAATACAGCCCACCATAAGGAATATTTGACATGCGAGTGAGATGTGAGACTTATTTGGAGATTTGGTAAACTAGGGAAGGTTCTCCTTTCTCCAAACCTTATTTGACCTTACACCTCTTTGGCAGGTCAAATAAGAGGTCGTTACAAGGAGCTATTGCATATAACAGGTAGTTACAAGGAGATATTGCATATATTTGACCTATTTCAAACTATGTCTCAAATATTTTAATAGCACATAGGATCGAAATTTTGATGATTCCTTCTTATATGAACTAGAGGCATTCAAAATTTATTTTTGGCCATTTTTTCCAATTTTGAACATGCAAGACAACTAAAGGAAAAATACCTTACTAATCAACATATGCATTTTCAAGATTGGGGAGAATTTATAACTATGTATTATAATAGTGGAAAATTCATGCCTTAATGCCTTGTAATTTTCTAATATGAATTATGCATACCCAATAAGGTCATATTTGAACCTTTTTTCCCATGGTGCAGGCAGAACCAATCAAATATTTGTCAGATCTTTCTTCCTTGAGTGAGGAGATTTCAGTAAGACTAGATGAAAGTGGGACATCCAGTAGGTCTACAAGAGTTATATCAACTAGATGTCAAGAGATCAAAAGAAAATTCCATAAATGCATCGAATTTTTTCTCGTTGAAGAGAGGTCATGTTCCAATGATGACGAGACAATAGACGACATCAAGGTGCCATTGAGGTACAACCATCTAGTGAAACAATGGGTACCCAAGGATCTTATTCAACTAAACATGTATTTTTATGTGAATGATAGGATATATCGAATTGCACCATCATAACTACATGGTTTGGGGTGTTTTGCATGGATGACATAAAGGCCGGTTACGATAGATGTACATAATTGATGGAGTATGTTGGGCCTTGCTACAACTACAAAGATTGGATGCGCCTAGTCCAATATACACGAAGTATGCGTAGATATGGATTTACAACAAATTATTTACAGCTTAAAGACAAATATCAAAATAAAGGATAAATGTTGTACATTGACAGAAGGCCAAAAGCCACATGGAATATTACGGGTTTATAAATAATACACAACCAGGGTCTACAATTAAGAAACCCACCTGCATAATTGAGGGGCTAGAAGGAAACCATGTTTTTGTATGTGTCATTAAATCAATAGTTGCCAGGGAAGAGTTTCTTATTAATTATAATTTGAATCGAGTAGATACAAATACGGTTACTATGGGAGTGGTACATCTAACACTTTATCCATCCTTTTATTCATTAATTTAACATCTTAAGGATTTTTCGTTAGTCTATTGTTATAATTTTGTTTAAATTTTCTATATTTACTTCGCATGGTAGGGATCGTGGCATGTCTCCAGCACTGGTCAGAGGAGTACAACTTCCTCGAGGAAGCAAGTATACATCTTTGTAATAGTACAAATATAATTTGAAAAATAGGATTTTTTGTTGTGTTTTTTCATGAGTATATTCGTTTGGTTTATATAATGTTATTTGTATATTTGTTGCAGAGTGTTGATTGGGGAAACCATCCAAAGGTTGATCAGACTATAGCAACCTAGGGGAAACATGTAGACCTGATTGTAATTGAACAATTTAAATACGTCAAAATGTTTTCTTATTATGTTGTTTATGTGAGTATTTTGGTTTCATTTGGATATTTTTTTCTATGTTTTTGAAGTAGGGTGTTGTAAGGGGAACCTCCTTAGTAGTAGATGATACCGGACCTGCCTTGAGGGATCAGGTATACATCAATGCAATTGTACAAATTTAACATAATAAAAAAGTTTTTTTGTTGTGTTTTTTCATGAGTATATTCAATTCATTTAGATAATGTTATCTATATACTTGTTGCAGAGTGTTGATCGGAGAAACCACTCGGTTGTTGATTAGACAACAACCACCTTGGGGCAACATGTATACTTGACAGTAATTGTACAATTTAAATAAGTAAAAATGTTTTCTTATTATGTTGTTTGTGTGAGTAGACAATCCTCGAGGAAACAGGTATACATGACTGTTATTGTACAATTTGAATAAGTAAAAATGTTTTCTTATTATGTTGTTTCCGTGAATAGACAATCCTCGAGGAAATGGGTATAATTAATTGGAATTGTACAAATATAATATGGATCATAATGTTTTTTTTAATGTATTTCTTCATGTGTATATTGGTTTCATTATGATAAATTTTTCTACTTCTTTTTGGCAGGGGGGTGACTGGGGAAAGTCTCCAGATGTAGATGAAACTACACCAGCATCGAGGCATCGGGTAAACCTAATTGTAATTTTATGAATCTATCATGATCGATATGTTTTGTTAATATACTTTTTTCTTCATTCTATTGCTTTCATGTCATTAATGTTTTATATATTTTTGTTGCAGACCACTAATTCAACATATGAAACAACGTCAGATCTATCAATAGTTTTTTATGTGGATGACTTAATGTGCAATGTTGTCATTAATTCTTCTCTAGGCCCGATTAATATGATAGAGAATACCTCGAGAAAAGTTAATGAGGATATCATTTGTCTGTTATTCATTCAACTGTAGACATAAGAGATTAGAGCCATGGTTGATGTTTTGGTAAAGAGATCGCATGCCTTGAAAGTAAGTTGTGGAATATTGAATAACAATATAAATTCGTCTATTACTTTATAATTTTTATTTGTATATACTCGTGAACTTATAAAATATGGTTTGTATTTAAATGATTTTCTGTGACCATAAGTTAGTGGTCAAGGTGGTGTTGGCCCCAATGATTCTCATGGAGAGTCGTCACATGAGAAAACAACTCCATGTACATCTCATGTGCCACTGTTGTTAATTGAACAGTCAACAACATGTTTTGTGACACCCCTAAGGCCAGCTGTGAGTGCACCCGCTAGTGCTTGACGCACACCCGCTAGTGCTTGACGCACACCAAATCGTGCAGAATAAGGGGTGGATGCAAAGCTTGCTAGTATTGATATTGATGAAGCAACATTTCGTGGATTGTCTCATGTCACTAGCACCGGTACAATACATACAACATTTTTTGTGGACGAAGAGCTCGTTCCAATAAAGATAGAGAAGATCTCAGGTAATTATTATGCATAGTTCAAGTTAGTGTTTATAATTTGATTGTAATATATTGATAAAACATTGTCTTTAAACTAATGATGTCATGATCGCTTTGCGAGAAATGATGTCTTTTATAAGCATATAAATGATTTGTCCTTAGATATCTTTGGGCCCACCATCCGCACAAGGTGGGATAAACAGATTAAAAATTTAAAAGATGAGCTCACTAATCGATTAGTTGACATGTTCAACAACGATACCTTTAATAAATCTATAGTCCTAAAGAAGGTTGAAAACATATGAAGATTGTTCAAGACCAAATATAGTGTTCACCTAGAAAGGAACCCTAAGTATGAGCACCCTCCGTTGATTCCAACTAGAGAGTGGAAAACCCTAGTGGAAGATGGAAAGGAGAGGGCTTTGAGAAAATAAGGAAATCTACCACCAGGCATAGAGAGGTATGCAATACTTTCCAGAATGTAATTCTAAACCTTATTATTATTAATTTATATATCAAATTCGAAACATATAACATATTTCAGCACTTTTGTAAGTTGTCTGACACATCATAAGCCACAGAGGAAAGACAAAAAAAAATTGGTTAGCACAAGCTTGGGTCTCTTGGTTATTTGAATTTGGCAGCATGAATTGTAAGTATCGAAAAACCAATAATGCATCCAAATAATAAATTGCAAATTATTTTTTGTTTTATTTCACCGCAAAAGGTAAATTCATGACATTACACAAATATGCATGCTGACCGATTCAAGGAAGTCCCCATTGAGGAAGACTTGAATATTGGCTTCCAACATGGCTTTGGAGCTGTTGTTGAACACCGAAAAATATTGTCTGGGCAAACACAGTCTTCTGGTGATCCATCTTGCGCACATGTATATAGAATCTATATAGTTTAATGAATATTTATTACTTGTGCAATCTATTCGTTATAAATAATTTCCCTAAAATATTGACTCTATTTTGAGTAGGAAATAAATAATCCAATCAATGTCTAGGATGGACAACAACCAATCGAAGATCATGCTTTGAATCCTGGTAATGAATTTATTCATGTGCTACAATTTTAAATATTGCACTGCAAATGGTGAACATTAATTGTATTTTTCCATGTTTCAAATACAAAGCATGTAGAGGGTCACACTATACAGGTTGAGCCTAGAAAGGAGCATGAAGTACATGATGTGTCCACATCAGGTGAACAAACACCTTTGTAATGTTTTTTTAAAATGAAATACTTGCCATTATAATACCAGAATTATATCAATGTAACATTTTCAAATTATTGCAGCAAATCTGGACCCCTTGCCGAAAAATCCATGTCGTGAGTATTCTACTAGGTATTCATCATGTCTAGTTGATGAATCACCAAGAAATAAATGACAAGTTCTATACAATGAGTTTCTTGTTGATTGTGTAAAGAGAAAAAAAAAATAGAAAGAAGTGATTGAAGAAATACTGTGAAATTATTTTTGATAATATAATGTCATGCATATTTTTTTTCCCTACTGAATGAATGAATGGTATATTTTATTGAGTTAATGGTAAATGTTTCTTTATGATGAAATCTTCATGTTTGCACATATTTTTTTTCAAGTACATGCATTGGATATGGGGAATCGAGAGTGATCTGGGGGGGGGGGGATCAGCTAGCGGCGAAAGGATCTGTGGGATACCTTTTTTCCAATGGGGCAATGATCCACATGTTGTGATTCTCAAAAGTCATCACTCTCTTCTTGAAGTTGATAACCGTTAGATTTTCATTAGCCCAGCCAATCCCTAACAACACAAGATATGAGCTACTTTCATCGACGGTTTCAATAATGTCGAAGTTTGCATAAGTCTTCAGTCCTTGTACTTCGACAAGTAGGTGTGATACTTGACCAATTGGTGACACTCAATCCTAATTTTCTAGTCGCATTTGTGCAGGGGCCCAAACCAACTATGGTTTCCACATCATTTCCCATGTTTTCTTTGTCAAAATATTGACATCTGATCTTAGATCCAAGAGGACCAAGTCCACATCATAGTCACCGATTTGGACATTCATTATCATATCCCTTCCATTTTTCTTTTTATGCAAAGAGTTCATGGTGTAGTACTGTCGCACTTTCCCTGGTCGGTATAGCATACTTACTATCTCAGCTAGTGCATCAGGATCTTTCGCTAACGACAAAAAACTTTCTAAGAAACTTTTCAATGTTCCAACCTTTTGTGATGGTCCTACTACATGTGTTGAATCAAATTAGGTGGCATTTCATAGATAGGAAACTTACTTGTATCCCTTTTTATGACATCTCTTGCATCGAAGAATGTTTCTTTCTTGGCGTTGACATCAAATTGCACATTTTTTCGAGCCACCAATCATATCTGTGGGATTGGAGACGGAGCAAGAAAGGTTCCTCGTCTCACTAAGGATGTGACAATGAAGTACTGATGAATAATGTGATTTGTGATGGGACCACATGACATCCATATCCAAGCGTGACGCGATGACAAGAATCAATGGATCACCACATTGTACAAGCTCACGAATGAAGAACCAGAGTCCATTATCGACGAATTTCCTATCGAATGGAAAGTTTCGTTTATCATAGAGGAGTTTTCAGACACGAAAGTGGGTCCACCACCCTAGATGTCAGTAGATAAGGAGAAGATGAAGGATTCCTGCAAGGAATCAGAGGAAGAGTCATCCAAGACTCTAACTGATTCCGAAGTAGAACGACAATTTGAAGAAGGTAGGACCAAAAAAAGGTTTGAACAGTGAGAGGGAAACAACGCACCCAATATGGAAGACGACCAAGTTAGTCAAATACTAACCGCGATCACTACCATGACTACTAAGAGCCGAGCGCAGTTGAAAAATGTTATACTAGAGAAGGTACCATAGGTTGACGTGCTGCAGAGCGACAGAGATAAGTATGGGTAAAAGGGTGTGGATTGTGCAGATCCCACTTCACGCACTAGATTCATGAAGCGAAGATGTCGATGCAGCCATGCAACAGTTCAACGTGACCAGTCTCGATGTCATTGAGCTACCGGTGCAAATACTTGCATGAATGCAGAAGGCATCCATCCAAGAGATTACGGACTGAGAAGAAATTGTGCGAGATCAGCTAGTTAAGTCGCAGGAGTAGGACACACAAGCAAAAGAGGAAATTGAGTGCATGAAGAAGGAATAGGAGGCATAGATAATTTCAAAATCCAAGTCCTTTGATGACCAAGAGCACCTAGAAAGGGCCATTACGGTTGCATTCTAGGAGATTCCAGACATCACAACAGACATGTTTGTAGAAGCCAAGATACTGCGACTCGGCCAAATAATCACATACTTGAAGAAGGAGAATGAGGAGTTGTAAGCATGGGAAGTCCCAAGTACACCACCTAAGTAGATCACATAGCGCAAAAGTAAGATAGATGATGTGGTAGTTCAAATCGAGGATTGTGAGAAAATGGCCAAGGAAGCGGCAGAAGAAACCACACAATTCTGGATGAGTGTGGTTAAGGATGAGCAATTGCAACAACTAGGTGAAAAGCTTCATGAGGAGGAGGCTCAGCTAGCAGCAATGCGGGCATCTCTGAAAACAATGCCCCCATTGGTTCAGGTCATCAAGAAAGCAAAATTGAAGGTGCTCCAAAAATGAGCCAGCAAAGTGCGAGAAATGCATCAGCGCAAAACTACACATTTAAATGAATTCCAAGACATCAACGAGCAGTTGGAACTAAAGGTTGTGGATGCACTTGCAACCACTCAAGAGCCCCGCACAAAAATGGCAGAGAATATTGCAGAGCATTTGACTGATCATGACATGGAATATTGCACAACACTCAGCACACAGACCAAGGAAGCAGTCGAGCAAGTAAAAAAGGAATATGATGACTTCAAGACCAAGATAAGTGCACATACGACATCTAGTTGACGTGGCTTAAGGACAAGCCACAAGTTTGTGTTTGGGCCCTGTTGGCAGGGGATCAAGTGTGCATGGTACGATATCGTAGAAAGCGACAAATGTCAAAGTGGTATGTGCAAGAGGAAGTTGTTGACAAGTATGGACGACCTGGTCAGAAGCAGTTAGAATAATTTTTAAATGATGGACTTAGGAAATTCACATTATTTTCTTGGCCTCCAAGTCTTGCAAACCAAAGAAGGAAATTTTATTTCTCAATCCAATTATTCCTATGACCTTCTTTGTCACTTTCACGTGGATTATTGTAAACGAATCCCATCTTCCTTCCAATCTATTCAAACGTTTTGCCACTTGCACTTCACCTAAAGTAGATTCCACCTTGTATCATGAGCTAGTTGGTAGTCTCTTATCCTTATCTCATACTCATCATGATATTTACTTTGTTGTTGATCGTGTTGCTTGATATATGCAAACACCCCATGAAATCCATTGTAAAGTAGGAAAAAATATACTTTGATAAATATGGTTCACACTTCAATTTGGGATTCGTTACAGTTCAAGGGGGATTCCTTTGCTGGTTGAAATCTTTGGTTCATATTGGTTCGACAACCCTTGTGAACAGAAGTCTATTATAGGATAAATTTTCAATCTTGGTTTCATACTTGTTACTTGGGATTGTATGAAACAACAAGTTCTTGCTCTTTCTTCAAAAGAAGTAGAGTATCGATCTTTAGTTAATGCAAGCCAAGAAGCCTTATGGCTTTGACGAGTCCTTTCAGAGTTTAGATTCAAACAATAACATCCATGATCCGATTCGTAGTTGGTGTGACAGTTAGAGTTCCATCAAGATTGCCAAATATGGATTTCACCATCAATGCAACAAACATATTGAGATACATATGCATTTCATTAGAAAGCTTGTTCATGATTGCATTCTCAAAGTGTTATTTTTACCTACAGATGATTAAGTTGTAGATATCTTCAAAAAGTCTCTTCCATGAGTGAATTTATCAAAACTTCGATCTATGTTAGGAGTTAAGAAATGTCATTTACGAGGGATAGGCTCTAATTCCTCCTTCCTCCTCCTATAGTGTCACTCTTGTAAATCTTTAAATCCTATCCCACGTTGTTCTTAAGGGGGGGATGTTAGGATATTTAAACACTTAGGATTTCGTTAAGATCAACATGGTATAATGTATATTTAGGTAAAGTGTGTTTCTTTAGTGTGCATTAGTACACATTTGTACATATCAAATCCAATAATCATGATATGTTCTAGACATAGAGTGATCTGATGGTTTATTCTCACCTCAATCTTAATGACCATTGATCAGTGGCTTAACACCTAATTGGTCCATGATCTCTATTTAAAGAGAATGGAGTATCATTTGCTTAATGATTGATTATGAGAAACTCACTGTAACATTTATTTTCTTTTGCATAATATTATTTCCTCAAGTAGCTATTTAGTTGGGGTCATGGACCATTTTCCTTTTTAAGGGTTTTAACCACATAAAATATATGTGTGTTGATTTGTAATATGTCTATGTGAGCAATTACTCAAGGTGTTTTATCTTCTGGAAATATCATGTGTTAGTCAAACATGGAGAGATGAACCAATGATGTGAAAACCACACTAATAAAATGACCGATCTCATACTATGGATTTGATAGACACAATTGGTGCATGAATCTTAGGGTCATAATCTTGTAAAACATGAAATTTATGAGAAAATTTGTCTATTCCCATAACCATTGTGGGCTAGCAATATCCCATATAAAGGATTTGTTTGAACAATATCTCAACCACTAAAGTGTCATCCACATATTCCTACATAAATATATTTTGGGTAAAATGCTTCATATTTTCATCAATATACAAAAGACATGCATGCACTATACAAAAAAGGGTCATGATACAAATTCCACAAGCTACAAAGGTAAGCCAAAAATCCTATCTAATCAAAATAAGCCACAAACAATGAACAAAATTAAAGTTTCATAAATTATCTTAAATCCCAAAGCTAAAATCAATAACACATAAGCAATTGAACCTCAAGGCATAGTGAGAAAAAATGATCACGATTCTATATAAATTAAACCTACATCAACAAGAGGGTCTTAATCCTCAAGAGGAAGTCCCAATCCATTTGTCATGGGATTAAGATCAACCATGATGTTCTTCATTATTTTTTTCCCACCTTGGGTTCATTATGATAGTTTGGTTCAAAACTGTCTAGAGGAACAATAGGAAATTTATCAAACTTAGGAACTTGTAGATTTCTGGTTGGTTCCCAACTAGATTACCTCTCTCATCTTCAACAACTCATACTATGCAGTGATCCTTAACCTATAAATTGAATCATAATGATATATAACCCTTATACTTCATAAATACCAATATATATTTACACAATAAAGAACACAAGAATGTAGAGAAGAACCCTTAAGGTAGGGTAACACCATCAGTTACTCCATAATGAGGGAATCACTCCACAAGTCATGCTTACTATAGTTCAATTCATCCAACATATCTCTTATAGTGATACTCATGTATATTTATGTTTTCTCATGAGTATTCCTAAGAGGTTGATGCCAACTATATTATTATATAATTTCCCCTAACTATGTACTGGGCCTATTTATTACCCACCAACTAGCAAGTGGGTTGATTCCGTGATTATGGTTACATTACATACATTATTCCCTTGAGTACCTCCCTAGGTACCCCATATTATCATTATTAGATACATTACATTCCACTCCTTTTTGCATGTTTCACCCTCATAACATGGGAGGAAGCTATATAATATGATTTTCTTAGCAAGGTAGCTAACTATTACCAAGCACAAGCATCCATCCATCCTAGTGAAATGTGTACATGGGGTCTACCTGCTTTCTTGCCACCTCGATATTGATTATGGTTTCTCCTTTGGTGCCATGTTGTTGTGCTATTCTAATATTGCCATGTCTCCATTTTTTTTTAATATACACTTGATTTTTGTCGCAACTCAATTCCCATCAAGTGTTTATACAACTATTTTGTTAATATAGATTACATCAATATTATTTATTAGATTTTTAATGACTCTAAAGCTATACTCTTCATAAGTTAACAATTTTATGAGAGATTATATGCTTCCACATACTCTATATATTCTTGGGTGATACAAATTATGTTTTATTATTTTCCTTCTTGTTTTATTATTTTCGATCTGGTTTAATCATATTAAATTATAACTTCCATGTCTAGAATTTACCTATAACAAGGTCTTATCCTTTTCAGATCTTTGACTTGCAAGTTTAATTGCTTGAGTGTGGGATTCTAAGTGATAACAATGGGATTATTATCACCGTCATACATATACATCTAGGTATACTATTTTTTAACTTTACACAACCATACTTCTAAGTATGAGATGAGTGGAATACTCTTACCTAAAAAATGGTATTATATCATGTTTTCTCATCCATATTTGTGGATGCAGGTTGTCATGCACTTGGATGTCTTGTATGCATCCTTAGCATATAAGTTTAGTTACCAACGTCCATAGTCGGGTGACTACATTACTATTTCTTGATATGCTCTAGGCTATACAAGCAAGATGCCTTTACTAGGGGATAGGTCATTGAGTTAATGCATTGGTATTAGGTAACTAGATTGTCAGTAGAATTTAAGTGTGTTTGATGGCTAATAATATGTGTTATCTTCATTAAGGTCATAGGTTAAAACCTGGCGGGGTAGGGTTTCTGATTGGCCCGTTGTGACAAGGCTCGAAGGGAAGGCAACCTTAAGATAGAGCTCACCCTAGTGGGCTTCAAAATGTCTCAATCTTTTTTAAGTCACAATTTACATGGAATATCTAGCTTGCAAGTTGTTGGATATACCCTTGGGAGATTATTGTTCCCATGGTTTAAAAAAAAAACTAACTTGCCACCATATCAATTTGAATCCTGCAACGCTTCTTCCACTTTTTGAGTCTTGACTTGCCAAGTGTGATTTTCCATAAGGTGCATTGACTGAGTTTGGAACTATCATCAACCTTACCGGCCACGGATTTTGGTTTAGAGACAACACCTTGTGTAATTGTGTTTATACTTTGCATTGGGAATCAAATGTGGTTTTGTGATGGCTATTAGGGCTTGGCCTTGTGAGGAAATTTCAACCCCATATTATTGGGTTACTATAACCTATGTCTTTCCCTGAAGTCTACTTGAGTTCTAACTTTTCAAAGGGAGAAACTACATGGTTATCATGTTTGTACTCTTGTCTTCAATAGAATCTCCAAAGAGTGTTCCTAAGGTCTTCTTCGTGAAGGAAAACTACAATAGTATTTGTCCATAAATACTATTAAGAACATAACTCTTTGTAAATATATTATCGAGACTAATGATAATAAGTTCGAATATTTCTGCCCCTTGTGTGTAATTTCGGCTAATAGACTAGATTACACAAGGTTTCATATTTACGGCAATGCATTTCATAAAAAGAAAGAAAAATAATTTTACTAACAATTTATGTTTGTTTCATCGTTATTTGCTCAATGCTTTTGTTGCGAATTCTCAAATTATACATATTGATCTTCTATCCCTTCTCAAGTTATCAAGTTATATTCTCAAATTATACATATTGATCTTCTATCTCTTCTCAAGTTATCAAGTTATACAGTCATAATGGGGCTCTACTTAATTCCCTTGTTTGTCTTTACAATACAAAGGGGTGTCATTTATTTAGTGTGGAATTTTGTTTTTCAGCATGAAAAAAGCTCCATCCTTTTTTATTAATTAAAGGACTTGGTACAGACCGATGGGGATAGCATCCATTACAAAACTGCATTATAGTAGCTCGACATCATATCAAAATAAGTCTAGAAAACAAAACACACTCCAAAACATAGACCCAAAACAGGTAAATAAAGTCAATAGGCCTCTACAATCCCACATATCTAATCACTGATTCGAGTTCTAGCTAAGCTAAATTGAAAAGATGATAACAGAAAAGGCCAAAAATAGTCGATAAACCTCTACAGTCCCCTAGAAAAGGATGATTTAGCCTAATTTTTAAAGATGTTAACAATAGTTTCATGGCATAGTGTGCCACCCTTAAATTCCTGCACGATGAGATGTCCAGCATGTAGTTCCAGTGCCCTCTTAGAAAGACTATCCTCCATCTGATTGTGCTCACGGAAGATGTGTTGGCAGCTGAAGGATAAGAAGCCCCTAACGAGGATATCAATCCTATTGCACTAATGATCAAGATTGAGTACATGTAATTGGTTCCTTCCATTAATATGATCCACCGCCATCTTAGAAACTCCAAATGCCTGGAGTTCAGGTAAACCCATGGTTTTTGATACAAATAAAAGTCCATTGATAGCCAACAGCTCGGCTCTGGATTTGGTGGGCCCAAGGCCACACCCCACTCTGAATCAAGAAATAATGGTCTTTGTCTATGTATAATACTGCTCCCACACCCTCGATCTGTTAAGATGCAGTGCCATCAAAGAAACCCATGGCTGCATGTATTTCGGGTCACATGCTAATATTCCTACATTTGCCAATGTGATGTGTCATAGGATATCTCTCGACCAGATCCAATACCTTCAATACTGCGTACTGTGTGGATGGGTGTCTATCATTGAAAACCAGTTCATCTTTCACAACCAGATGATCTGGTTACAAAAAAAAATATTAAATAGGAGTGTCCCTTACCATCTTGCATCCAATCCGCAAATAAATCCATCAACACAACACATAATTCTGTTTATATAATGAATGGCATAACATTCCCTAGAGATTCGTTCTTGTTTAATGACACGTATTTTGTTATCGACTATGGGTCAAACCCATTCCAAGGTTTGTGGACCCATTTGTAACTTTTTGATATCAATGTGGCAAGATATGTATTTATGTGGGATCTCGTTTGGGATTAGGCAATGTCTCTATATGAATTTTGTACCTGGAAACATATGTTTATAAAATGAAACGACCTGTTGGCCATGGACTCAAAATTTTAAGTCCCATTTTTACATATTCATGTTTGTGTCTTGTAAACCAAGGATATATCGTTTGAGGTATTGTTTACAAATTTGGATACATATTAATGATTCATTTGCTTTAATTATTCTTATAAATGGAGAGTTAAGATAAGGTAGTTATACTGTTCTTCTTCTTGTTTCATTTTTTATACTTTATTTTAATTAGTTGGAACTAAGGCTTACAGGCTTGCAACATTCGATGATTCGATGAGGGAATCTTACAACTGTATGATTTTTTTTGTTATTTGTAAATAAAAAGAAGAGAATATACATATATATTCTATGATTGATAAAGTTATAGGACTATACTTAATCTTAGATTATTTGTTGAAGCGTTTTTTTCCAGAAGAAAAATAACAGTTCCTTGATATTCATTAGAATCAAAGGTAACAAAATACACATCTATGATACTAGGTATCATATCCAGTCAAAACCCACAAACAATGTTCAAAACCCACAACAGTGCTCAATACCCACAAACAATGCTCAACAGCCTAAGCAACCAAGGCCAAGCTCCCAGCCAAAGTAAAAAAAAATACCACAAACGGTGCTCAACAACCTGAGAAACTAGGGCCAGGCTCCCAACCAAAGTAAAAAAAATACCACAAACAATGCTCAACAACCTGAGCAACCACCCAAAACCAAATTCCCAGCCAAAGAAAGCATTGGGGGCATGTAAAAACTACTCCAAACGATCCAAAGAAAAAACACAATCACATGGACAAAAACCCATCATCCCGTAGCCAAAACCAAGGCCACTCATAGAATGAACTGGTGAAATTCCACCACCGGTAAGCTACCGCTGCCATCACGCCATACCAAGAAACAACAGCAATGAACCACAATGGACCTCACCCACACAAACCATCCCGTCATCACTGTTGCCGCCGTCACTTGCAGAGTAGATCTTCTACAAACAAGTGGATGGCGGATGGCAGCTAGGGTTCAAATCGTATCCATCTGGTACATGGATGAAGCGGCTGAATGTGAAGAAGAAGGAAGCCGCTCCACAGAAAAACCCCAACAAGCACCACTGCACCACAAAGAAAATCCTCGCCACTCAGGTCACCATCGCCGTCGCCTCCCAACAATAGGTTCTGCCTCGATTCATTGGAGTAGCTAAGAAGCAGAATAATTATTCCGAGTAGAGGTTGCACCGGCATGAAGAAATGCCTTATGGAAGGAAATATCGCACCTGGAAAACTCTCTCAGTCGACCAGATTCTCAGCCTCGCAAAGGAGAAAGCGTAGTGGCTAGGGTTAGAACCCAAGCCGCTTGAACAGGGTTCAGCTTCGACTCTCAAAATTCCCGCTCCTTGATGATGGTTGAATCGCAGTGGTTTTATGTGTTAAAGCATCCACATTGATTCAATAAATATTATTGAAGCGTTATTACTATGGGTGTTACTACATTTCTTGTAGATAACATATATTCTGTTATTATTTATTTTGGTCTACAAATAATTTGTTCTCTTACATCATAAACCATGAATGATTATTTTTGTAGGAATAATGATGCCATATGTCTTATTTAAACCATTATATATAGGCTCCACCCAATTTAGTAAGACAATAATTTTATAATGAACCTATAAATAAATAAGTTTAAATACTATGTTTCTGTAGTGCCCCCGCTTTTACTTAGATTTTGATTATTATCAAAACATGTTATTTGTGGGAATTCTTTTTCAAATGACCCAGTTGCATCTAGATTTAAAACTTGGATTATTATGCTATGCTATTTTTAGGGAACTTGATGACAAATGACTCGAATGACCTAGCCATGTGTAGAAACTATTGCTTTGAATAATAAGTGGGATATTTAAAGTTACCTATTATGAAATTGTGAAATGATGATTTGATGATGATCAAATCTTTTTGATGTCATGGGATTGTAGAATGATGATTAAATGATTATAGAAATTTTTATGTATAGCAAGTAAATTTGATGGGTTATCGAGTGTGACAGGAAAAGAATGGTACATGTGACATAAGGTGGCGTTGATACCAAGTGGACTCCAGATTGAGTTAGGGTATCCATGATAAGTGATGTTGACTTGATATAAATTGAAATATTATTTCTTATTTAGACAAATTTGATGCAGATAGTGTTTCACGTGTAGGTATTGGATTATGATTTCCAATTGGTTCACATCAAGTAACGAGCTTGAATGGGAAGAATATGTAAGGCTAGGGATTACTTCATGCGGTGAGCTAAAAAGATAGAGATGATTTTTCTCATCAAATGTGTGTTGTTGTGAGGGTAGGCTATGGATTTGATTACTCACGAGGCTTAGACTAGGGGGATCACAATAAGGACTCTGTCTTATTCCCCATGAACAATTAGTCCCTCAATAGGGTCAGTCAAACAGAGTTAATAAGGTATCACTCATCATACAAGTCCCCACCACAAAAGGGATATTTGAAGGGCATGCATGGAACATGGCACCATTAATATTCTCATCGCAACGAGAACATGACATTAAAAATCAAATACTAAAGAGAGGTAAGAATGTGTGTTTTAAAATAAATAGAAAAATATTTTAATTAATATAGGAACAAATAAAAATATCATAAATTATTACTTGCATATAGATATGAAATTGTGAATAAAGAAAAGAGAGAAAATAAATTAACTCGGGCATTAAATAAACACGCGCACCCCTCCCCCCCCCACACATAATTAGGAGAAAATGAGGGAAACATTTGAGAGAAAATATGTGAGATTATGTGAGAGTATATCTCAAATTAAAAGTTAGAAAATTAAGAATGAAGAGAGAAGTGACACTTGGTGGGTGAATAATAGAAGAAAAATATTAAATAATTTGGAATTATGCATGGATGAGATGCATGGAAAGCTCGAAAATCTATAAAGAGAAGGAGAGAGAATAAGTCTCTCATCTCTTTTACCCTATTGTTGGACGACATAGATTATGTTGGATTTATACGGTGACTGTTGAGATTTTGGTTTGTCACTGTACAAATGAGTTTGGGAGCTTCTTAGTAGCAACCTGCCTACCTTGTCTATGCTAGCGGTTTCTTACATTCAACCCATAGCGACTCAGGGGTCCTGGCGAAGAAGAGTACCTTTCGGGAGTGGTAGGGTGGTTTCTGGTGGAGATTCTTCAATTCACATTCAAAGGGAGATTTGCACGTGGGACTTTTTGAAGCGTCTGCAACCTTCAACACTTCATGATAGAACGTCTACGCTAGTATAATGGTATAGTCAACGATTATGTTTGTTTACTCAGGTTATTGTATTGATTGAATATAAAGGAAAAGATGATTTATTGTTTTAATGTTGGATCGGTAATTTGAATTTATTTGATTAGAATCGACTTACTATTTTAACGCTAGATTCGTTTAATGAGTTCTAAAAACAATTGCTTGTTAAATTCTAGATTTATCATTATAGATCTGTGCATGATTATTAGTGGGTTTTGAGGGTCCTTGGAGAGTCCCTACATATGGTATGGGTAGCATAGCCCAGTTCAACTCTAGGACATGTGCTCACCGCATTAAGTTGTTGTCATGGATTTTCAATGTGGATGTTTTTTTTAATTTTCGTAGATCTATACTATTTAGTTTGGAATGCGATGAAGTTGAATTTGAACATGGATATATAGTGAAATTTTTTGGTAAATGATTATCGATTAATGATTCCGTTATTTACTTCGAATTTTGTATTGAATGCATTATTGGTCCTACAATTCGGTAGAATGATAGATTTGTTTTTTTCAAGTATATAAGCCGCTACAAGTTAAACAAGTCCACTGTATATATATGGTTATTGATTGAAGGACGTGGGGAGTTCAATAAGAATAAAATGTTAGTTTATGGTTTAAATTTATATATGCGGGTATGCTTGAATAATATCTATCAACTGCAATGAATATGTAGTTACAATAGAGATTTGCTTATCAAAGTGAGTATTATGTTAAATTACAAATCTGTCGATTAAATGAGTATGTTGTTACATTACCGATCTTCCTATTAACATGATTATGTTGTTACATTATAGACTTGTTGATAAAAGTGAATATGTGGTTACATTATAAGATCCATCGATTAAAACCTACATAGTTACGCATTAAATCTATCGATTAACACCACCGAAGCATATTTGATAACCAGGGCACTACAAAAATAGTTACCAACGACTTTTATTAAAATCACCTCTGTTTATTAACCAAGTAGATTCATTCGAATCCCTTTGTCCATATAGGTAGTCCCAATATTGTGTAAACCTTTATGTAAAGTTAAGCTACATCCCTTGAGGAATGATATCTTCCTTGCATAAGATTGCATGACTATTTCAACATGTAGGCATTAGGCATGTTGCGGATCGCATTGTGTGGAGAACGGTCTAGTGAGGGGTTAGGGTTTAGGTTAGGAGTTGATCTAGATCTAGTTTTGTGCACTAATGCAAGTTGCATAATTTTTTATGGATCCATCTCTCAATTTTGCTCATCTTTCTCTCTTATTCATCTCTTATGTTGAATTTTCGACAGTAATGAAGTCATATTTGAATCACCTATCATTCGTTTATCCTTGGAAAATAAGATTGTGTTAACACCTTCACTTTTCTCCCATAGAATTAATATAGATCCCCCCACCTCAAGGAATACATGCCTCTACCTCGAAGAGGATGCTCCATGTTTAGCCTATGAATTTGGATAGATGTTGAGATTGGTTATATATTGTTGGTACCATGGTCTCTATCTTGGAGTGGTTAATATATATATTAATGAGCATGGAACTGCTATTGCGTTAACCATATCTTGCATAGACCCTTAACATCAATGGGATCCTTATCATCCACATTCACATGTTTCAGATTTATGTTCCTATATATAGTGAGGTTTCCCCCTCGTTGTTCATAGGGAACACAGTAAGGTTGTGGAAGTGAATATTGGACATAAGGTTGCATGTTCAATTTTTTGTATTTAGTTCAGAATGTGATGCCAACAATAAAATTAAACCTATTTTGAGGGTAAATTTTTTATCCTAGTTGACTAAGTAATAACTAAGTAATAACTAGCTATGGCATAGTTGATTTCATAGCTTTTGGATGCAAATGGCTATTGTAAAATTATTGTTGAAACTGGTAGGGAGCACCTCTAAACATCTCTAGAACCTAGCCTCCTAGCATGCGGTTATGTACATATGCGCTTCTCTTGTCAATGCATGCCACAACTAGTCTATATATGCCCATGGCCATTTCAAAGCATGTATCTAGTCTGATTGGGGTCGCCACTAGTTGTAGTCAAGGTTTAGCACGTGCATCAAATAAATTTGTCACCAGATTCACCACCTTGACTGCACGATACACTTGACTTGGCCACAGTCGAACTCATGCTACACTCCGGTGGTTAGTTTTTACCACGCCAAGTTTATCCTTATAGTTCCACCTGTTGAACTAAAGGGTATTGTGCTGCCATCGTGGCGTGGTTAGTGAACTATGGTTAGATCAACTAACAACATAAATTGAGTAGTTGTAATACGTCAATGTTGAATCATAATTGACAATGGAAATCATAAATATAAAGGCAAGGAGATGTAAAGGATGCAGTTGCTACAAGGAAAGTTCAAAAGGAAAATCAGGAAAAGTTGAGAAGAGACTGCTTAAATGAGCAGCTCACTGAGTTGGCAAGTGCAATTGGTAAGAAAATACATAAACTTGCATACAAGTTACATGGTGCCTCTATATATATACAAATATGGTTTCATAGTTTCCAATAAGGAAATCAAAATTTTTGTCACGCTAACAGTCATTGAAGTTGTACCTTTATAAAGTTAAATAATACCCTGAAATCATTATGGATATTAATTGTTATTGTTATGTGGGTATTTACCATTATATGGCTATTAATGGTGCATTGCCAAATGCTTTTCGTTTGGTAATTTGTAAGTAGCTACAAAGTTTTGTTTGGTCACTTGTAACTACAATATTATTTAAAAGATTTTTTAATGTAATTATATAGTGGAAAAGTACAATAAGTCATTTTTCTTTCTTTATAGATTAAGGGGGGTGATAATTGCAATTTTTACAAAATCACAATATAAAACATGTTTTAATTTGTTCCTCAACTAATCTAAACAATAATTATGTTGAAAATGGTTAGGTCTTCAAAAAACAATATTCACCTATACCAATGGGCGATTGCTATTATTTGTAAATTGAAAATCTTCTCACCCTTCTATCAAGATAAGATAAGTAATTGCATGCCTCATCCATACAAGGAACAATAATCACAATAATTTTCAACATAATTTAAATCATGTACTTGTATCAAAATACACATAATTTCATACATAAGCCGATTTAAATCATGTACCTGTATTAAAATACATAGAGGATATGATTTGAAAAGAAAGACACAAGGATTTTTACATGCACTCTGTTGTACCTAACTTCCTACTCTTAATATTTCATGTTTTTATTTGTTAAATCAGATAAATACATCCATTTGCAGAAATGAGGGTAGATTTCGAGATAAATTAGGAACTAGTGCTGATTTTTTTAGAAACTATAGCTGAATTAAGAAATTTTTTATCCAGGAACTCAAATAACTATATTAATTTATTTTAACTCAAATCACTTTCTTCATTTAAATACTTTTATAAAAGTTATATATTTATTTACTTGAACTCAAATCACTTTATTTATTTATATTTTATATAAATATTTTTATAAATATGATCAACTATGTTTATTTATTTCAACCCAAACCACTTTATTTTTTATATGTTATATGAAACTATATATATAAGTTATCAACTATATTTATTTATTTCAACTAAATTTTTTTTATGTACTTTTAGTTTTTAGAAGCTATTTCTATTTTTTCTAAATTTTTATTGCATTTTTTTTCAAAGGAAGGGACTTTGCTACTGCAGCGCTTGTTTTGTTTGTTATTCTTACCTCTTTTGAAATCCATTTTTCTATTGTGTTGTTTTTCACAATATGTATGCAATTCCTTTCTAAATATCAATATTATATGGCCTTAGTTCAATAAGATGGTCTTATATGGGGATGTAGCTGAAATTGGATAAAAGACAAGAATTTTACATAGAGATTGATGATTTTTTTTTTATTATCACCAAATTTGTTTTATCCATTAGTTAGTCTAATTGTTTATGCATCTATGTTGAAATTATATTAATAAGACTGATATTTATGATAAATGCCAACATAGGTGGAGTGGTTTCTAATGGTTCTAATAGTACTAAGGATTTAATTGATTTTTTTCAACTAACAGATGTTTTGTTTTAAACTGTAAAGTTAAAATTTTCCTTGGAAGAGTTGGATTTTTCTTGGAGTTATTCATGATCCTCCAACTTGTTCTTCAATAAGTGCTAATGTGTAGTTGCATTGAAAGATCTCTACAAAATGACAAAATTGCTAATGTGTATTATAGAATTGTAGGAAGACTTGAATATTAAAAGGGAGTGAAACTGACATTGAATGTACGATGAATATTAACTTCAGAACGACTTTTTCTAAAGAGGGGGTTATGCAATGCTCCATTGTAACTAGGATCATGTACATTATTGTGCTTCAAGGAATTTTACTTTTACTTATATACAAAAATGCTTATGTTTCAATATTTCATTATCTATCCTAGAACTTCGAGACGAAGTTTCCTGAAGAGGGGTGTATGTAGTGTCCCACTTTTACTTAGACTTTGATTATGATCATGACATTGTTATTTGTGGGAATTTGGTTTCTAATGACCTGATTGTGTCTATATTTAAGACTTGGATTATTCAATGATGAATGACTCGGCCATATGTAGAAACTAATGCTTTCATTACTAAATGGGATATTTTAAAGTGATCTATTATGAAATTGTGAAATAGTGATTTGATGATGATCAAATGCTTATTATGCCATGAGATTATGGAATAATGATTAAGTTAATAAAAAAATGTTTATGTATAACATGTACTTTTGATGGGTTGTCGAGTGTGACAGGAAAATAATGATACATGTGATGTAAGGTGGTGTTGATACCTCTTGGACTCCAAATTGAGTCAAGGTATCCATGACATGTGATGTTGACTTGATATAAATTGATATAATATGTTTTATTTAGATGGAACTGATGTGCATAGTGTTTCATGTGCAAGTATTGGATTGAGATTTCTAATCGATCCACATCAAGTAATGGGGTTGAATGGGAATAAGATGTAAGAGTAGTAATTACTCCACGTAGCAAGTTGGAAAGAGAGAGATATTTTGCTCATTAGATGTGTGGTGTCATAAAGGTAGGCCACAAATTCGGTCACTCACGAGGCTGAGACTAGGGGGCATAATAAAGACTCAACCTTATTCCCTGGGAACAATTATTCCCTCAACAAGGTTGACCGAATTGAATTAATGAGGTCTTAGTCATCGTACCAATCACCACCATGGAAGGGATCTTTGAAGGGGAATGCATGGAACATGGCATCCTTAATATGCTCATCGTAATGAGAACACGACTGTAAAAATAAAATACTATGGGGGTAAGAATGCGTGTTTTAAAAGAATTAGAAAAATATTTTGATTAAATTAAGAGAAAATAAAAATATCATAAATTATTACATGAAATTGTGAATAAAGAAAAGAGAGAAAATAAATTAACTCAAGTATTAAATAAACACATGCACACACACATACACACACAATTAGGATAAATTGAAGGAATAATCTGATAGAAAATATAGGATATTAGGTGAGATTAAAACTCAAATTAAAAATTAGAAAAATATGAAAAAAGAGAAAAGTGGCACTTGGTGGGTGAATAATAAAAGAAAAAGAAAAAGAAAAAGTAATTAAATAATTCATAAATATGCATGGATCAGATGCATGATAAGCTCATAAAGCTATAAATAGAAGGAGAGAGCATGAGGCTCTCATCTCTTTTAACTTATTGTTGGACGACATAGATTATGTTGGATTTATAGGACGACTATTGATGTTTTGGTTCTCCATTGTATGAATGAGGTCGAGATCCTATTAGTAGCAAACTACGTACTTTGACTACGCTAGGGATTCTTACAATCAGCCCTGTTGCGGCTTAGGACTCCCAATGGAAGAAGAGTAACTTTTGGGAGCGGTAGGGTGGTTTGAGGTGGACATTCTTCAATTTGAATTTGAAGGGAGATTCATGCGTGGGACTTCATCAAACATCCATAGCCTTCGACACTTCATGACAGAGCATCTGATTTTAGTATAATGGGTCATTCAATAATTCTACTATTTTGCTTAGGTTATTGTATTGGTTGAATATAAAGGAAAAGATGATTTACTATTTTAATGTTGTATCTGCAATTTGAATTAATTGATCGAAATCTACTTATTGTTTTAATGTTAGATCTATTTAATGAGTTTTAAAAAAATTGCCTGTTAAATTTTAGATCTACCATTATAGATATTTGCATGATTAGTGAGTGGCGTTTCAGGTTCTTTAGAGGGTATGTCAGATCTTCAATTTGAATTTATTTGATCGAAATCGACTTACTGTTTTAATGTTAGATCTATTTAATGAGTTTAAATAAAATTGCTTGTTAAATTATAGATCTTCCTTATAGATCTCTGCATGATTAGTTAGTGGGTTCTAAGGGTCCTTGGGGGGTCCTACAGTTTTCTTTTTGAAATTTATAAGATTGATCTAACTAATATTTGTTCATATATGTAAATATATACCATTCCTTAACAATGTATTATAGGTACGATGACCCCTTTTATTTTCCCCTTAAGAAGACTATGTATATTTATTAGGGACATCTCCCTATGTTCTTCAAAGGTTATATATCTGCATCAGATTAGTATATTTTATTATTGATGCCCAACTTTATTTCTAAGTCATTAATGAATCATCTTATAAGTAAGTCATCATCTACATTATATATTTGAACTCAAATTCGTATATTATTTAATTCCGATGACTCATAAATTAATCTAACAGAATCCTTGTACATTAAATTCATACTATCAATACCCATGGGGTTATAGCAATTGGTAATGAGAAATTGAGATGAGAAGTTGTAAATAGAAGGTCACGAGTTCAAATCTCCTATAGGTCCTTACTTAAAATTTATTTATCATTTTTCCCAAAGGGGTTGGATCCATTAGTGAAGAGTGAGGAGTTTTTCACTAGTGGACAAGGTTCAATTCCAATGAGGGCCTTACCTGGAGCGATGGGGGAACTTTGAGGTAGTGGTCGAATTTGTGGTTCCACCTAGAGAGATTGTATTAAATAATTTTGTGACTCGTGGACACATGAATGGATCAAATCCCACCCCCATGTCCTCCTAACATTTTATCCCGCAAGGTTGTAGCTCAACCGACGATTCAATTAGATATGAAGGACATGTTGTAAATGGAGGTCACAAGTTCAAATCACCCCATCTTACCTATTCCCCATGTGTTCAGGTTGCGTGGGTGTACCTAGGGGTGTAATGGTAGCGGGATTGGATCTCTGTACCCCATGTCATGTGGGTACCAACCCAATCCCTAGTTATTAACTCCCCTAGTACAAAAAAAATCATACTATCAACATAAAATAAACAAACACATAGTTCCTATTTAAAATAACAATAAAAAAAATTTACCATTAAAGAGAGTAAATAATAGATACTGATTTTTTTCCTATGAAATATTTATCAGTAATAAAATAATTAGAAATTGTCTAATTATTTGTTTATTGTAATTTTCCTCATAAAATTAGGTGGGAAACACCACAAACTTCCCAACCATAGACTAGAAGGACACATAAATTTAAATTTCTTCATAGTCACCCCCAACCCAGGTCATAGTCTCATTAGGAAATTTAAATATTTTCAAGTTGTAATTGTTTTACACTTAGAACCTCTCATTCTAGGTTTGTAATGTTCCTTCACTGAACCAACCATTCATCTGTTTACATAGTTCAAATTTCCAATTATGGTTGTGTAACCACTCTCTCTTCCATCTCCTTCCCTTTTATCCAACCTATACTTGCCTTTTCTCAAGATCCTCTACAAAATGACAGAATTGGTTGGTTTATATGGAGGAAATATGGGTGACCTTGGTCATTGTTGTCGGTTATCATATGCAACAAATAAATTGTAACAATTATAAAGAGCCTAGAACATGCGAATTGAGAGAGAAAGGAAACTATTTTATAGATATTGTAGAGAATGATAAGGAAGTAAGTTATAGAAGGTTGGTATAGTAGAGTAAATCCACCATGAAAAAGAGAGCATGCATGACGTGATGATTGAACCATCTCCATGGATGAGTTGTATGAATACTTGGGAGAATTGCGCTTTATGAGCCAACAACTTATGTATAAAGTATATAGTGAAGGAAATAATGAAATTAGTCACTGGTGGAAAAGGGAGTGAAACTGACATTTAATGTACGATGAATATTAACTTTGGAACAAATGTTTCTAAAGAGGGGGGTATGCAATGCTCCATTGTATCTAGGATCATGTATGTTATTGTGCTTAAAGACATTTTAATTTCACTTATATATGAAAATACTTATGTTTCAATAGTTCATTATCTATCCTAGAACTTCGGGACGAAGTTTCCTGAAGAGGGGGTGTTTGTAGTGCCCCACTTTTACTTAGAATTTGATTATGATCACAACACTTTTATTTGTGGGCATTTGGTTTCGAATGAATCGATTTTGTCTAGATTTATGACTTGGATTATTCAATGATGAATTACTCAGCCATATGTAGGAACTAATGCTTTCATTATTAAATGGGATGTTTTAAAGTGATCTATTATGAAATTGTGAAATGGTGATTTGATGATGATAAAATGTTTATTATGCCATGAGATTATGGAATAATGATTAAGTTAATACAAAAATGTTCATGTATAACATGTAATTTTTATAGGTTGTCAAGTGTGACAAGAAAATAATGATACATGTGATGCAAGGTGGTGTTGATACCACTTGGACTCCAAATTGAGTCAAGGTATCCATGACATGTGATGTTTAGTTGATATAAATTGATATATTATGTTTTATTTAGATGGAATTGATGTGCATAGTGTTTCATGTGCAAGTACTGGATAAATATTTATAATCGATCCACATGAAGTAATCATGTTGAATGGGAATAATATGTAAGACTAGTAATTACTCCACACAACAAGTTGAAAAGAGAGAGATATTATTCTCATTATATGTGTGTTTTCATGAAGGTAGGATAGGCATTCGGTCACTCACAAGGCTAAGACTGGGGGGGCACAGTAAGGAATCCACCTTATTCCCTGGGAACAATTAGTCCCTCAACAGGGTCGACCGAATTGAGTTGACAAGGTCTTAGCATCGTACCAATCACCACCATGGAAGGGATCTTTGAAGGGAATGCATGGAACATGGCATCCTTAATATGTTCATCGTAATGAGAAAACGACTGTAAAAATAAAATAATAGGGAGGTAAGAATGTGTGCTTTAAAAGAAATAGAAAATTATTTTGATTAAATTAAGAGAAAATAAAAATATCATAAATTATTACTTGGAAATAGATATGAAATTGTGAATAAAGAAAAGAGATAAAATAAATTAACTCAAGTATTAAATAAACACATGCACACACACATACACATACAATTAGGATAAATTGAAGGAATCATCTGAGAGAAAACATAGGATATTAGGTGAGATTAAAACTCAAATTAAAAATTAGAAAAATATGAAAAAAAGATAAAAGTGGCACTTGGTGCGTGAATAATAAAAGAAAAATTAATTAAATAATTTGGAAATATGTATGGATCGGATGCATGACAAGCTCATAAATCTATAAATAAAAGAAGAGATGATGAGGCTCTCATCTCTTTTACCCTATTAATGGACAAGATAGATTATGTTGGATTTACACGACGAATGTTGAGGTTTTGGTTAGTCATTGTATGAATGAGGTTGAGATCCTATTAGTATAAAACTACGTACCTTGACTACGTTAGGGATTTCTTACAATCAATCCTATTGCGGCTCTGGGGTCCCAGGGGAAGAAGAGTAACTTTTGGGAGCAGTAGGGTGGTTTGTTATGGGCATTCTTTGATTGGAATTTGAAGACATATTCACGTGTGGGACTTCATTAAACATCCATAACCTTCGACACTTCATGGTAGAGCATCTGATGTTAGTATAATGGTTTATTCAATATTTCTACTTTTTTTGCTTGGGTTATTGTATTGGTTGAATATAAAGGAAAAGATGATTTACTATTTTAATGTTGGATCTGCAATTTGAATTCATTGATCGAAATCTACTTATTGTTTTAATGTTAGATATGTTTAATGAGTTTTAAAAAAATTGTGTATTAAATTTTATATATACCATTATAGATCTTTGCATGATTAGTGAGTGGGTTTTCAGGTTCTTTAGAGGGTATGGCAATTTGAATTTATTTGATCGAAATCGACTTATTGTTTTAATGTTATATCTATTTAACGAGTTTAAATAAAATTGCTTGTTAAATTCTAGATCTGTGCATGATTAGTTAGTGGGTTCTAAGGGTCCTTGGGGGGTCCTACAGTTTTCTTTTTGAAATTTATAAGATTGATCATAACTAATATTCGTTCATATATGTAAATATATACCATTCCTTAACAATGTATTATAGGTACGATGACCCCTTTTATTTTCCCTCTAAGAAGACTATGTATATTTATTAGGGACATCTCCCTATGCTCTTCAAACATTATATATCTACATCAGATTATTATATTTTATTATTGATTCCCAACTTTATTTCTAAGTCATTAATAAATCGTCTTATAAGTAAGTCATCATATACATTGTATATTTGATCTTAAATTCATATATTATTCAATTCTGATGACTCATAAATTAATCTTACAGAATCCTTGTACATTAAATTCATACTATTAATGCCCATGGGGTTATAGCAATTGGTAATGAGAAATTGAGATGCGAAGTTGTAAATAGAATGTCCCGAGTTCAAATCTCCTATGGGTACTTAATTTTTTTTATCATTTTTCCCAAAGGGGTTGGATCCATAGGTGAAGAGTGAGGAGTTTTTCACCAGTGGACAGGGTTCAATTCCAATGAGGGCCTTACCTGAAGCCATGGGGGAACCTTGAGGTAGTGGTTGAATTTGTGGTTCCACCCAGAGAAATTGTATTAAATGGTTTTGTGACCCCTGGACACATGAGTGGATGAAATCCCACCCCCATGTCCTCCTAACATTTTAACCCACAGGGGTGTAGCTCAACCGATGATTCGCTTGATATGAAGGACATGTTGTAAATGGAGGTCATGAGTTCAAATCACCCCATCTTACCCGTGCCCCATGTGTTCGGGTTGTATGGGTGTACCTAGGGGTGTAGTGGTAGTCGGATTGGATACCTAGACCCCATGTCACATGAGTACCAACCCAGTTCCCAGTTGTTGATTCCCCTAGTACAAAAAAAAAACATACTACCAACATAAAATAAACAAACACACAGTTCCTATTTAAAATAACCATAATTTTTTTTACCATTAAAACCAGTAAAGAATAGATTCTAATTTTTTTCCCATGAAATATTTATCAGTAATAGAATAATTACAAATTGTCTAATTATTTGTTTATTGTAAGTTTCCTCATAAAATTAGGTGGTAAACACCACAAAATTCCCAACCATAGACTAGAAGGACACATAAATTTAAATTTCTTCCTAGCCACCCCCGATCTGGGTCATAGTATCATTAGGAAATGTAAATATTTTCAAGTTGTAATTGTTTTACACTTAGAGCCTCTAATTCTAGGTTTGTAATGTTCCTTCCCTGAACCAACTATTCATTTGTTTACACAGTTCAAATTTCCAATTATGGTTGTGTGACCACCCTCTCTTCTATTTCCTTCCCTTTTCTCCAACCTCTACTCGCCTTTTCTCAAGATCCTCTCTTCTCTCATTCTCTCTTGTGCAAGTAGATTTGTCCCTTATTGATTTATTCTCCTTTTATATTGAGTAGGTTCTATTTTAGTGTGATATTCTTTGTGTAACAAGGACACCTTACCATTTGATTAGGGTTTTGGGATATATCAACATTATAGTTTTTACCTTGTTGGAAATACTTGAGATATTGAATATGGTTTTTTAAGGTAATTATTAGTCCCTAATTTAGCTCATCCCTTTTGAGACAATGACATCTCACTATTCGAGTTTTTCCCATCCAATTTTAAAAAGGAAACTTTAAATTAAAAATAATATTTTTACTGCCATACCCCAAACATAATGTAGGGTGTTCATCTTAATCATCATTACACAACTTTATCTTAAATCAATTTAATATTATGGGGTCGAACATTGGTATATTACATATATTTGTATGCATTTCCTTTAGTCTTCCACGTTCCTTCATATTGGTTCCTTTTTGTTTTCATGTTCATTGATGCTCCCAACCTTGTCTTAATGACTGTTGTTTCTCATGGTGGTATGGGTGGATATATACAACAACCTTAACTATTTCTTATTTTTTCTTTGACTCTTGAACATGTTGTTCATTGGGTTCATGTAGATCCTTAGATTATTATTACTTTTTATCTCCTTCCTATGTATTTTCTTCATGTTCTTCTATAGCTCTATTTTCTTATAATTCAATATCAAAGTCTTCATTTTCCATGTCTATATATATTCAATTATGTTACCTACAAGGAATTCTTCATGTGCCTCCTTGTGCCCTTGTGTTTTAGTAAGATAAATATCTTGCAATTTAATTTTATTATTTTTATACCAAATATTCAAGAACTTCTTTTGAACAGTAATATTAATTGTGCCAACATAGTCCATCTATGGATATCCCGAAATGATATCTACATCATCCATATTGATAGCATAAAAATATGAATGTAGAAAATGTTTATCTATGGTAATCTTCAAATATTTAAAGTTTTGAACATTTTTACCCTCAACATGTGTTCTCTGAATATTCCTTGTGGGGGCTTGAAACATTTATGCCAATTGACATTGAGGATATTATACTTGATACCGATGTTTATAGAAATAATAATTTTCTTGTTCAATATATCCATAAACTTGGAATGGGAAGACAACACTTAGTGATTTCTTCATTATTCTTCATAGCACAATACTACCCATCTACAAATACCATTTTTAAATTATTCATTTGGAAGTTTTAACATCTTGTCATGGTTAAGAAAATATTAGCATCTAATGGCATATTGTCTTAATCCCTAGGGTAACATAGATTTTCAATTCCCTTTCCTCTGTAATTTTTTCTTACTTACGTTCTCTTCAACACTAATATTATGAAGTTTTACTATAAAATACATATTTCTTACTATAACTCCAAAAATGCAACTAGGGTTTCGAAAAAACCACTTGTTTTTGAGACACCAAATTTAAAATGATCATAAATCCATCAATATTTCTCAAAACCTGATATGACCCCATGAATTATGAAATTTCACAATAATTTTGCATCAACTAGACTTGATTTGACAAAAAATTATTCACTATATCAAAATAAATCAATTCTACAATCCATGCAACTGTCGCTGAAAAAACCCTAAAAATAATTGATTTTAAATTGGCAACATGTTCATTTCTTAGATGCCATTTTGGACGATTTTTTTTTGAAATTTGGTTTTTCGATGAGAAAAAATTAGATATGAAACCAGTTTCTACGTAGCTACAAAAAAAGTTTCAGAAATTGATCTAAATATTATAATCCTCTTTTTTCTTTCAACAAATTACAAAAAAAAAAACATCCAATTTTTTCATCTCATGAAAGTGTTATGATACCACTTGTAAAATTGCACATTGTTTCTTGAAGCAGAATCATATCAGGATTTAAATCAGAGAAGAGTGAGCAAAGGGATTTTTGTTTGTAGATCCCTCCAAAACCTTGAATATTCATGGACAAGATTTTCATGGAGAACCAGACTCATCAAGTATGCTTTCTCTAAGTACTTGTGATGAGAAGGGAGGAGAATGAGGATGCCTTGCAACATTCTTTAATCTAGTGGAGATAAGAGTGTACAATCCCAAGTTCCTAGAATCCTCTGAAGATGGCTTCTTTGCCTTGCGGATAGTCACATTTTTAAAATGAATAGAGTCCAGGGGGAGTGTGGAAGGAGAACTAGGGGATTTATCCGAAAAGTTCAAGAGGGAGTTTAAGAGAGAGGGGTCCAAGAAATCAGAAGCTTCCCTGGGGCTAGAGGGCAAGTTGTTAGCAGGTGAGGTGTTAGTACCTGGTGAGGAAGAGGGTGGAATGGTAGAGGAAGCAGGGAGAGAGGGATATTGTTCTAGAGTAAAAGGAGGAGGACCTTCCTTAGGATGCTCATCAGACAAAGTTGGGGGCATAAGAGTAGGAGTCCACTGGAGATTTACAAATACCACAGGACGAGAGAGATGAGCACTGTACTTCAATGTATTCAATGTACATTAATTCCCCCTTGGACAACCCTTCATAAGGAGTAGGAGATGAAGAGACATAGATAGCTTCAAGTGTGGGGGGCAATGGTTACATTGAAGGGTGACAGACTTCGAGAGAGGGAGAAGCAGGCCCGGGACTTAGATCAAATTCCTGCTTGACAAGATGACCACTATGAAGAAGAGCACAAGAGTTGCGCAAATGATCAGTCTCATGTCAATATTTGCACCTGAATGGCATGCGAAAGTAGTTTAGTCTCTGAGTGATAACATGGTTACCGCAAACAAGGTCAATCTCCGGAAGTAATCCTTTGGAGATATCAAGTTCAACTAGAACCTTAGCTAATCATTTTTCAAAAATCAAGTGAAAATCCTTTTCAATAGCAACAAAGAGGCCAATTGTATTCGCCAAAACAGTAAGTATATCTTTATTCCATAGAGGAAATGGTAACACAGGTAAGAGAACCCAAAGGTGGTGGATTGTGACCCTTTCCTTGAGGGGATCAAAGCATGTATGCTAACATCTTAGAACCAAGGAACCATTATGGATGGGCCAAAGATTCCCTAAAATGTGAGTGGCATCAATCTCTTCAATGAAGACAAAAACCAGCCAATTGTTTGCAAGTAGACTGATCGTAGGTACATAGTGAATGATAGGTTTCCAATGGATAGTCACCCACTCTACCCACGCATCCTTTGACAAGGAACAATACTCAAGCCTCCCAATAAGTGCTCTGTGACAAAGGGTTTCAACCTTGTCGAAGAAGACATCACGACCCAGGACAAATTGATGCTTCCCTTCAAGTGCCTTCAGGGACTTTGCTTTCCGGTGAGCACGGTCAGAGTGCAGGGATCGAGTCAATAATGGACCCCCACCACCCTCAGTAGAAGAGCCATGGTTACCAATCGAAGACATGACCGTAACCCCATCAGGACAAGGGTTAGAAGAGACCACCCACCGAGAACCCACAACCGAGACGGCCAGTCACTGAGGACAACACCTAGTGAAATAGAGACCACTGAAAAACCTTCAACCCAAAACCAGTGTTCAAAACTTTAAAAAAAAGCCATCTATAGACCGAGGAGACCATGAAATACCTGTTATGCCACAGATACCAGCAAAAATCAACAACCGACCAACAGACTAGACAAAGGTAAAAGGATTCCCACTTTTTAATCATGGTTGGTACGAACCCTCTGGAGTAGAGGGTGAACTCCATGTGGGGTGGCTGTAAAAAATAAGCCCATAAACCCTTGGAATAAGAGTTTACGCCAAGCCCCAAAACCAAGCACTTAAATAATAAACAAAAAAAACAGCAAATGTCAAACTTTACCTGAGAGTAGCATAAGCACCAGTTCTCGTGATGATGTCGATCTCCGTAAACAGTTCAAATCAACCAAGGAAAACAACACCCATCAAATCTGGAACGAACAATACAATAATTCCCATAAACCACAAAAGTCTCTTTCAAACAGTCTGAGGTGACAGGTTCAATCTCCCAGACGAAAAGGGTGGACAGGTATAGCATAAATCCAAGGTCAAAGAACGTGCATGGAGTTCATGCCAATCAACAAAGGTGGCAATCATTCAAAGACCAAAAAACCTCCTAACGTCGCTGAGAATAACGCTACCAAGTAAAGGTTCTGATACCAGCCAGAATAACCAAAAAACAACCTCAGGAGTGCTCGCGGAATACTAATCAACCACCAGCAATAGTCACGGGTAAGTGCAGGTGGTGTTCCTGTAAACCCTGACCCTAATCACCACACTCTACTCCACTCCGAGCCAAGCCTTATGATTGGCTCAATGGAGAATCAAGATCCATTCCCTATGAAAAAGTTCCAGTATTACTAAGGCTCAAGCTCCATATACTCTATATGTAGGGGCATCACTGATGTTCAGCTGTCTAACTAGGGGACTTTTTGACTTTCAGGTTGATTTTCTGTCGGAATCCGGTGAATTTAATTTACAAAAATTGTATTTTATGTTGTTTGTTGGGTGATTTTAAGCTCGAAAATGAAATCAAGTGATGGGAAAACCCCAGACACCCACACTTTGTAAGATCTAACCATGTTTTTGAACATTTTGAAAATTTCGTGAAGATTCATGGCAAAAAACTGGTAAAAACGAGTAGGAAACAAAGGTAAAAAAGTCCCCCCTTTAGATAACTCGGTTCTAGAATCATATTTTGTCAATGCCAACTAGGTTTTGTTCTCACTGCGTTGTATCCCCATTTTTGGCGATGACAGTTCACTCTCCTTAAATACATTTTCCAAATAGGGGCCCCTTATCCTCTAGCTTCACTAAAATCATGAGTCGTATATATATAATTATTTGACTTTGAAACTCAAATTGGCATGGCAGCTCATGTTGAGTCGGCGGAGGTGGCCAAGGCATGGTAGAGGGGGGATAAGAGGGGTGAGGGAGGGGTGAGCAGGATGTGGAGTGGCATGGAGGAGGTGCAGAGGGTGAAGGAGAGGGGGTGCAGAGGGGTGAGGAGAGGTGGTGAGGGATGGGTGACGGGGTTGAGGAGCGTTGATTTTTTTTAATTTGTTTTTTTTTTAAATAGTTTAAAATGCTTAGTTGTTAATTTTTATTTTTATTTTTTAATTTTATTAAATAGTTTAAAATTTTAATTTTTAATTTTTTTAATTATAATGTTTTATATTTTTTTTTCAATTTTTATTTGTTTTTTTTTTTAATTTTGTTAATGTCTATTTTTTCATTTATAAATTTCCCTCTCTTTTAATAGAACAATCATATTATTTTTAATAAAAAAAATAATGTTTTTAATATGAATTTCATATTTTGAGTAAAAAACTCATTTTTATTATTAAAAATTTATTTATTTTAAATATTAATTTATTTATAATTAAAATTTTATATATATATAAAAGAATGTAAAAAATGAGGAGGGGGAATTCATGGCCACGAAGAGCAGAGGCTCTATTTTTTAAGGCCATGGTTTCAAAAATATTGTAATGTTAGCATGATATTTTAGTTTAGAGGTCGATTTTAAGGTTTTTCTATCAATGATAGAAATTGTTAACTTCGTGCTTTCAAATTTTCTATTCAATGGTTGATTTTAAGGCTATTATTAACAACATTATGGGTTTTTAAGGAAATGGTTATATTTTTAACCTTGAAACAAAAATGTGTGCTACCGGTAGCATCACTTTTCTATTTCAAGGTTTATTTAAGTGTTTTTGACACAAAAATGGATTTTGGGGGCCAGAGTTCTCGTTGTGAGTATAAAGTTCTCGTTTGGATGTATAATGTGTTAATGGGGTTTATAGGTGGATTATCCCTAGGAATTGTGCAAGGATAAATCAAAGGATGACCCTATGGGGCATTTCCTCCCATTGGTGAAGGATAGATCCAATTGGCATTAGTGTTCCAAGATGCATTATTTCCGCCAGGAATATGAACATTCCACGATAAAGGATTACCCCTAGAAGTAAAACCTAGACTACTATTGATTGTGCCAAGAGGATTTTGATAACCTCTCGTAACCATTTGAGGTTGTATTGATGTGGTCTCTTGAACTTTTGACGAAGCCAAAGGGTCAAGTGTAATGTTTTGCATATTATTCCAACTTTCAAAAAATATTTAACTAGTGACTCACTTTCCATAAGTATGACTGGGTTTGAAGGATGTGCTAAGGCTGGATTTACGTGAGCAACTGTTTGATATTCTATTTTTTCAATTTCAATTAGAGTAAGATCATCAACTCTATGTATGTTTTGTCCATGATGTGACAAATTTTGAGAATTGGTTTAATTTTATTCTTCTCTAGTAACATTTGATTGGGTTTATAAGTAGTTCAGTTTCAAATTCACAAAGATGTGGTTCATGTATCTTCCTCCACAATGTAGTGGGACCCTCAAACTTATGTAACTTGCCTCACTGCCACCTTGAGGGGTGAATCGAGAGATTAATCACTCTGAAGTTTAATAAAAGGAATTGTTTATTAGATTATATTAAAATATATTCAAACAATCCTAAAGGAAACTAGACTCAACAAAAAATCAAAGTGTGCACACATCTAAAAAAGTCATAACATAATCAGCAAGCAAACTTCTTTCCAAAGGTGCAAGTGTTATCTCTTGGCTACTCACCCTCCCAAGGAACTGAAACAACCTTGTGTCTGTCTCAGGTATTGCAAGTGTCCCACAGTCACAATAACCCATGTGATGCCCTAGGAAAAGAAACTATGGTTACCAAATCGGTGGCCGAGAAGAATAGTGGTCAACCTAGGATAACTCACATAGACTAGACATCACAAAAAAGTGATGTCACCCTGAGGACTTGTCACTTAATTGAAACACTGCAATGTGCTCATATCCCACCAAATAACAATAGGGGGGTACCACCCTTACTAACTCGGATTGACCTTGTGCTTAACGCATGTGTTAGAAGCACTTTCCCAGCATGCACTCTTTTCTACTAATGGATTTGATCTCTCTTCAATCAAAACTAGTTTCAAAATTTTGTGGTCGAGGAGCTGTTAATTCTCCAATATTATTCCAAGGACCTAGACTAATTTATATTGGTGATATCAAAAAGAATCTTGATATATTTTAGATTAAGTGTTGATTTTAGGGTAGTTTGCTTAGTTTCGAGGAGTGATGGTGAAACTGGTGGTGTTTGCAACTCAAAATGTTGAACCAATAAAATGCACAATGCTTACTACTCTTTTCTTTATTTCAATGAACTTATATTCTATGGAAGAGTAAGAGGTTCTTTTAGATCCTTCAAACATGAGAATTGCAAAATGGAATCACTTTTACAAATTTGAAAAAGAAGTTTTAAATGTTTTTATCAAGGGTTCAAGAGGTTGGATTTAACAATAAGATGTGTTCAATTTGCTTTAACTATCACTAATTGGAAATGGAAAATGCTTGAATGTTCAACGTTTTTCCTATTTCTATTAAGTGTCTCAAATTGATGATTAAATGTAGGATTATGATTCAATTTTGATTTTTCAATTGCATAATGTTTTCTTTATAAATGTTGAAATTAATGTTCCAAATAGATGGTTTTAAAATCAATGAAAAATTCTAAATATCTTTCGAAATTCTAAAAATGACAAGCATTTACACTTGAGATCCACTTTCACTTTCACAGGACCGCCCAAAATTGCAAGTGAAAAGGATACTCATGGCTCGAAAATATGCTTCAAAACTTCAAAAGATTCCTATTACACTTGAGATCCTATTTCTCGTTCACAGGACCACCCGAAAGTGCAAGTGAAGAGGATACATAGGGCTCGAAATTCTACTAAAAATAATACTAGACTATTACACTTGAGATCCCTATTTCACTTTCACAAGATTGTCCGAAGGTGTGAGTGAAGAGGATATGTAGGGCTCAAATCACAATGTATCACAAGAAATTTGAGAATTAAAAACAAACTCCTCTACTTGTTCTTTAAGAAATTCAAATTAATCTATCCAAAAGAAACATTTACTTGTTCAAGCCATTTTCTTATGTTTTGGAGGAAAAAATTCTGAATTTATCTTAAGTGAGAGGTCCAATTTTTTTTTAAAATTTTCTTTAAATTGTGGTTATAAATGTGTCTTAGCTGTGATTTCATGTTGTGTTTCAGGTCAGCAATTTCATGCAACTCAAAAATTCATGGCCTAAAGGTTCATAAATTGAAACAATGTGTCATGTTCTTCAATTTTCGACAATTTTCTTATGCAAACAAGTGATGAAAGTGACCCAATGAGAAAAAATTTCAGACATTAATAGTGAAATAAAGGATCTAAATGGTAAATATGTCCTAAACATTTATATATGAGAAACCTTTAAAATAAAAAAACTTGAACAAAACTCAAAAAAATACTGATTAAAGTGATTTTCCTAGCTTTTAAAGGAGGTTTCTAAGACTTCCAAATTCAAGTGAAATTGATACTAAATTATTAAAATGTTCTCCTTGTAGGTATTAAGTGTTCTATACCATCATCTACAAGTTTTTAAAGTTTAAAATTATCCCTAAATATAGGCCTAAAACAGTGATTTGTGAATCCTAGCTTTTTTTACAATTTTAAAGCTAGTTGCATACAAATATTTAAAATATTTAAAAAATACTCAAAGACTAGCCAAATTATATGAAATAAGTCTCTAAAATAAAGTATAGGGATTCCTAAGCTAACCATAGTAAAAACAATCACTCAAAATGGAAACTCCTAACCCAAATTACACCCAAAACGGTATCCCCTACGCAGATCTGGGACTGTTCAGAGAATAATTGTGTGTATAGGAATGCATTCATGACCCATATGTGTATGAACTATGTATATATGCACTTATCACCACTATGACCTACGTGGATCAAGAAAATGGATATATCGCACAAAAAAACTCAAAAAATTCAAGAATTTTGACTGTGTAAAGGTTGATTTAGGATGGTTTTAGACTCCATAAATTAAATAAGCTCTCTAAAGAAAAAGAACAAGTATGAATTGAAAGATATGAAGGAAAAAACACCCAAAAATGAGGAAAAGCTCAAAAAATAAAGAAATCAAGAATAAAACCCCATGTTAACAGAGTCGACAATCTGTTGGTAGAGATCATTGCAGGGACATGTCTACAACATTCTCTATCCTTTACTATAGGTCAGTGAGTCCTAATCGACATAAATAAATGCAATAATTTGAAAGTTTCTTGATATTCCTAAGCTTTTTCAAAGAGTAGAGAGGGGAGGAAGAAAGGACATAACCTCTTGAAGTGTGTCGTTCATGGAAGATCCCCTTGCTTGAGCATCCATGGCCTTTAGGCCTCTATTTGCAGCTTGCTTGCTAGTTCCTTACCTCTAGCTCTTGAAAACTTAAAAAAAAAATTTGAAAACTATCTACCAAATCATGATTAAAACAGATGAAAATACATAGATTCAATCTCAAATTTTGGGGGAAACTAGAACTTCATCATATTAAAAATAGGAATAAAGTGATCACAACCAAATGATATGGGTGAATCCCTTTATCCTTTGCTCTAAACCATCATTATCCATCTATTCTAATGATCTCCAAAAAATTGATGTGAAAAATAATCTGTTATCTCCTCAATAAATTAGTCCTAAATAAATTAGACTTAGAAAATTTATTTTATGTACTGATAGGAAGTCAAAAAAACATTTTCAAAGATTTTAAGGCTCATTGTGAGAGATTTTGGTTTTTAATAAAGTCTGAAACACTTTGGACTCTATTTTTCTAATAAAAAACCAAAGCTCAGCTTTCGGTGGCTTAGGCAAACATCTCAATTGTTCATTAGCCACCGAAAATCCTAGATTTCGATAGCTTAAAAAGAAATTCAGGGCTATTTTAGCCACCGAAAATGCAGGGAATTTTAAACAGTTGGCACATTGATCACTCTAAAAAATTGTCAGCATGAAAAGCTTTATCATTAAGATGTTAACCACCTAAAAGATAGGATCGTCAGTCAATCATGAGTTGGTAAGAGGTGTTGTTATGAAATTGAGGTGGCCTATCTAAGCCCAAACCCTCTCTTCCCTACACCTGTCCCATGTTTATGATTTCATTACCATGAACATTGTGCTTCTAGTTCAAATGATCACGTTCCATGCATTTTTGCAGTTTGCGGGTCTCATCAAGCTAAACCATCACCATGTTCAAATCACAATTGCCAATTAAATTCCTCAAAATCAGGACCCCCCCTTTATTCATTCCTCATTCCTTACATATGTTCTCACTGATCCAAGCTTCCCTAACCCCGTGCTATGATTGTCTTCTCCAAATTTTGAATTTTCAAATTTGCAGGTGCAGAGGAATAGTCCAGGAAATGAAGAGAGGAGGGCCTGCCCTAAGAAAAGAACTAGGTGATATCAGCTACCTAGAATCACACCCAGAGGTATGTCAGTTGTTCAAGGATGTAGGATGCTATAGATTTTGTGAAAAAATCTAGGGATCTCATCAGCAAGTAACAGAGGCCTTTGCTCTCACGTTTGATGGCTCAAAAGTAGTAATTGGCAGGGAAGAGTTCCAGGTGGATGAAGCTCTTATAGCTGAAGTGACAGAGCTTTCAAGGATTGGAGAAAATTGGTTTAAGACCAGTGTCACAAATAATGTTGAATTTAGGTCTTACCTTAAACCTGAGCACAAAAATATTGTATGGAAGAAGAGCATCCCTACATATTGGCTTGAGGAAAAATTGCAGCACCTGTTAAAGTCAATTTTGGTCTACATAACCTATGAGGGAAAATAAAATAGGGTAATGATATACCATTTCAAATTAATGAATCATTTCGCTGGCAAGAGCCCCTTGAATATGCCTTTTTACCTCTACAAAATCTTGACTAAAACGGATCATCAAGTTAGAGCTAATCCCACCAAGATTTCAGGCAGGTTATCTCATCATGGCTTAATCAAACTTATTGTTTTTGAGCTGCTGAAAAGGAGGAACGTTCCCTGGACATACTTCCTGTTCTGGAATGAATTTGAAACAGGGCTACAGCCAGAGGACAAAATGAGGTCTTCTTCAAAGAAGTATTCCACTCCTAGAAGTGGAAAGAGGAAGAGGAGAGCCATCTCTCCAATTGTAGTTGATCAGACCTCTCCAGCTTCTAGGACCAAGAAGGACAAAATGATTCTAGATTCCAGTGAGAAGACAGAGAATGAGGAGGCTTCAGTACAAGACAAAAATGTCCTCTACTTGCCATACACTGATTCTGAAGATGAAGAAGAGCAAGGAGCTAACCTAACAAATAAGGTTGTAGCAGGGCATGAGGATCTTCCCTCACCTACACCAAAAGAAGATCAAGGTGAACAAGTGGCAGAGGCTTCATCTAGCAAGCCAAAGGAACCCAGGTCCCTGAAGATCAACCATCTGCTAAGGCAGGTGTATGAACTAGAAGTTCTGGAGAGAGAAATTAAAAGAGCCAATGGAAGATTAACCAAAAGAAATGCTGAATTGTATGACTCTCTTCAGGAACTAAAAAGGAAGTATACCAAGCTGGAAGAAAGCAATATTAGGTTAATGAAGGACAACACTAGGCTCTACAGGAAAATCAGGCTGTCAAAGTTGAAGACAAAGAATTCAAGCCCTTAGTCTCAAGCACACCATCAGCTGGAAACCCTAGCAGAGGTAGCAATGAGTCTTTTTTATCCAAAGGCAGCCTGTGATTCTACTGCCATCCCAAACCCTGTGCAAGTTGTAGAGACACCAGAGGGTCATCACTGAAGCTTTAAAGCATTAGGGTAAAGCGTGATTGCAATTTTGATTAAATTTTAAAACAAGATTTTTAGTGGCTTAGGAGAACATCGCAATTGTTCATTAGCCACTGAAAACAGAGCTTTTGGTAGCTTACAGGCTCAGATGTTTGCTTTCTTAGCCACCGAAAATATAGAACAATGCAGAGAAGCATATTTTTGCATAGAACTGAATTTTGCTCATCCAAACTCCTCGAGGATGAATTATAATGTTGGAAAATAATTAAGGGCATCAATGTTAAAGTTCTATTTCAGTTTTGAAGGTGTCAGCGAGGTGAATCAGATCATATGTCCTACCTACTTTGGTAAAGGGTGACTTGTCCGCCAAATGGTAAGTTAGAATTCTACTTCAGTTTCTACTGTAGCTGTTAAAGAGTTCAAAGATCAGGAAGATTTTTGGAGATAGGGATATTGACAATTAAGATAGGATCTTTTCCTATTTTCTAGCAAATATTTATGACTGTCTATTTTTAGTAAATTCGATCCATTTTTTTAGGATCTAGAATAATTTTGTAAAGGCTATAAATCTTGTGAATACTGTAGAATAAATGGTTCGACTTTGGAGTTTTTTTCATACTTGTACTCTCAGACTTCTCATTTCATGCCAGTAATATAAGCTTCTTTTTCCATTTATGTTCAGATTTCATTTTCTACCTTTATGTACTTGCACTTGACTGTTCATTTCAAGTTTGTTCGATTTGTCTAATGCCAGATAGTTGTCATCCTATATTTGTATTGATGAATTGAATAGCAAGTATCATTTACTTATTGTTATTAGCCATTCATATATGCTTTGCTTATGAGTCTACTAGCATGATAAAAATTTTGCATACATCCACCTTTTATCAACACTCTGAAAAAAAGTGGTTAAAACCCTTATCTATCTGAGTGTGTTTATGCATGTTTTGAATGAGTGATTTTTTATTAAGTCATCCAACTTGATCCATATTACCCATAATTAAGAAAATACTAAAGTTACCAAGCATCTTCGAGCTGCAACTTAGAAGAGTTTCCTAGAGAGATAAAAAATTGGTGTCATTGCCAGGGAGAAGAGTTTGAAGCTCAACTTCCCTGGGGGATGACATAGATCCAACTTTGATGATAGATAAAGTCTAGACACTATATTGGTTGTAATAATATATTAGGTGACTCGATTGGAATAAGGTGGCTTCGAGAATACCAAGTACCAGAGCAAATCCTCAAAGGCCACCAATGACACCTATTTCAGATCCTGAACAGATTACAAGGAGAGGAAGAGCTTTACAAAGACAGACTTCTAGATCTACAAGAGGAGTTGCATCAGGTACTTCTAGAGCCATTTATTTTGTTGTATCAAATAGGCCTCCCTTTAAATCTTATTCTACTGAAGCATCTAGTTCTTAGAAAATTATAAGTGAATCAGAAAATTTGAAAGTCGAGGAATCTTCAAGCACTTTTTATTTTGTAGATCCAATTCCTGGCAAATCCACGAGGGTAGATCTACCACCTGTAACTCCTCAGCTACCACCCACACCAGAAACGTCTTCTTTTGCCCCTTCCACACCCACATCCAATATGGATGTCCCTCTGACGAAGATGGAAAAGATCCTTGTTGCTAGATATGCCCTCTAAATCTTCCTAATCCCCTTTCTACTTTTCCTACTGTAGATTATCAAAAATACATGCCTAAGTTTACTGGGGAGGGAGATTTTACAGCTGAAGAACATTTAGAGGCATTCTACAGTTATGCTGAGAATATCAATATTGAACAAGTGGATGTATGGACTAGGGTTTTTGTACAGAGCTTAGATGGTCAGGCTAGGAAATGGTTCAAAGAGTTACCTGTTGGATCAGTAGCTGACATTGAATCCCTAGATGGCATATTTTTGAAGCATTGGGGAGAAATAAGAGATCACCTTTACTACATCATAAAGTTCAGAAATTTGAGGAGAGAAAAAGGTGAGTCTATTTCAAATTTCATAAAGAGATTCAACAAAATGTTCAGTAGAATCCCTGCTGAGATCAAACCTACAGATACTTAAGCCAAAATCACTTATGCAAATTCTTTTGATTCAGAGTTCTGTCTTCTTCTCAAAGTAAGAAGATCTGCTTCTTTATCACTCATGCAAGATGTTGCTCTTGAAGTTGAGTCTAATATTGTTGCATCTTAGAAGATTAAGGAAAAAATGGATAGGAAGAAGCAATCTTCAGATCCTTTAGGTCCTTCTTCATCAGAGACAAAAATGGAAAAAATGGCCAAGATGTTGGACAGCTTAACAACTGAAATGTATAAACTTAAAGATCGAGGTCAACAACTTGTAAGAGGTAAAGGGCCAAATGACTTTTCTCCCAGAAACCCTAATTTTTTCCCTTATAGAAGAAATAACCCACAGGCTTAGATCCTCCAAAGGGATAGGAATCCAGCTGAGGATCAAAGAATTAGATCTCCTTTCCCAAATGTTGTGCTAGAAGAAGAACAAGAGCTTACTCAGGCAGAAGGAGATACAGGAGACAACATCAATTTCATGGAAGATGAAGTTGATCCCTCTTTCTTAACACAATCAGATTATGAGGAAGCCCTCACGAATGAGGAGATCACTGAAGAAGCCTTGTATCAGGAAGATGTTCAAGGAGGTTACAATTTAAGGTCCATGATCATTGCTCCCAGAAAGAAGAGTCTTGTCCCTAAATAGTAGTCTGCTTCTCCTTTTAAAAATATTGTTGCTCTTGCAAAAAATATGGTTGCTCCTCCAAAGCAGCAGCAAAGGCCATTGCAACCATCAGTCCATGATCCAATCCAGTTCAAAGCTCCATCATGAGAGGTAAGAATTTCTGACAAACTGTCTTGTTCTTTCAATCTTGAGTCAGAAATTCAGAAACTGAAGATACCTTTTCCCTTGGTAGAACTTATGAAAAATGACTCCTTTAAGTCATCTATATTGAAATATCTTCAACCAAAGACACCCATAGATGCTGACTTTGTCAATTTTCAAGATGATAAGCCCACAGTAACCCTAGGTCCTATGGTTGAAGAGCTAGATGAGTCTTGTCCATACTTCTATATATCCTTATACATCCATGACAAGATCCTTCACAATTGTTTGCTTGAATCAGGAGCATCCCACAATATTATGCCAAAAGCAGTGATGGATGAGTTGGGCCTCAACATTACAAAACCCTACCATGATCTTTTCTCTTTTGACTCTAGGAAATTCAAATGCCTAGGCCTCATAAAATACCTTGTCGTAAACCTCTCCCAGCATCCTTCAAAAAGCATAGTAATGGATATAGTAGTTGCTGATATCCCACCCAAGTTCGGCCTCCTCTTGTCTCGTTCATGGAGTAAAAGGTTAGGTGGTACCCTACAGATGGATCTTACTTATGCTACAATCCCGATGTTTGGAGGAGAAACCAAGAGACTCTACAGAGAAAATCAGCTTTCCTACATCATCAGCAATGAAAAGAACTCTGTAAATCACCCCATCTATGCAATAGACACAGACTTTGGGGCATATATTCTGCAAATATATGATTCTCAACCAATACCTATGCATATCACAAAGCCTACATATCAGCAACCTGAAGAAGTAACCACCTATGTCTGGAGCATGTTTTTTGATGGGGCCAACACTCAAGCCTCAGCAAGTGCAGGTGTAGTTTTGATTTCTCCTTCAAAGGAGACTATTCATTTGTCTTATAAACTCGATTTCAAGACTACTAACAATATAGCAGAGTATGAGGCTTTGCTATTGGGAGTAAAGGCTGCCAAGGAGATGGGAATCATGTTTCTAAAGATATTTGGAGATGCAGATCTCATCATACAGTAGGTGAACAACACTTTTCAAGCAAAGAATGTCAAGATAAAAGCATAAAAATATGAGGTATAGAAACTTAGGGACTCTTTCATGATTTTTGACATTTCCTATATACCTAAAGCTATGAACCATCTGGATGATTCCCTTGTTGTCTCTGCCAGTATTTTCATTCCTCCCATTCCTCCTAAATTGGACTATGAAATCCAAGTCAAGTACAGGACATCCCTACCTGATAATGTTAAGTATTGGAAAGTCTTTGAGGATGATGATGAACTTAGTAGATTTCTCTAGTTTTTTGATGAATTTTCTAATATGCATATTGACCAAAAAAATCTAAGTGTAGAGGAATCCTGGGAGCCTAAGTTGAAAGGAAAAATGGGTAAACACAATATTGTTCAATTGTCAAGCAATCATGTACCTCGAGGTCTAGTACCTCTTGAGAAGCTTTTCGACCATAATGATGTCCCCTTCAAACCTATGAAAAGGGAGAAAGACCCCACTGTCCATGAGCATAATATAGGTAGCCAAAGTCATCCTAGATTCATAAATTTGTCTACTGAGTTGACTGCTGATCAAAGGTCAAAATTTTGCAGTCTTATGAAAGAATTTGCTGATATATTTGCTTGGGAATACAGTGATCTAAAGATATATGATACAGATATCATTCAGCATAGAATTCCCCTGGAAAAGGACACCATCCCTTTCAAACAGAAGTTAAGGCCTATCAGTCCTCTCTTACTACCTGTGATCGAGAAAGAGATCAAAAAGCTCCTTGATGCTAAAATCATAATCCCACTGAGGTATTCTAAATGGATTGAAAATTTAGTAATAGCGAGGAAGAAAAATGGCAAGATCAGGTTATGTGTTGATTTTAGAAACCTAATTAAATGCTCCAAGAAAAACAACTATCCCTTACCCAAGATGGAGCATCTATTGCTAGTGTCATGTCATTTCTAGATGGCTTCTCAGGCTACAATCAAGTTTCTATACACCTTGATGACTAGGAAAAAAATTCTTTTACCACTCCTTGGGGTACCTTCATGTATGCCAAGATGCCATTTGGGCTGATGAATGATGGGGCCACCTTTCATAGGGCCATGGGCATAGCCTTTGTGGGATTAAAGGAAAAGTTTGTTCTCATATATCTTGATGACCTCACTGTCTACTCTAGTAGTTATGAAGAACATTTGCATCACTTAAGAAGGGTTTTTTCCTAAAATGTAGACAATTTGGGATATATTTGAACCCAAAAAAGTCTCAATTTGTTCTCAGAGAGGGAAAACTCCTAGGCCACATAGTTTTAGCAGAAGGTGTGAAGATTGATCTTGTTCAGGTCAAAGCAATCCAGAAATTATCCATACCTAGGTCAAAAAAGGATAGTCAGTCATTCCTCGGTAAGATAAATTTTGTCAGGAGGCTTATTCCAAATTTTTCTGAGTTAGTGAAACACATAACTTCTATGTTGAGGAAGGAAGTTGAAATCAAATGGATAGAAAATGAAAGAAGCTCTTTTGAAGCCATCAAGCAGGCTATCATGGAAGCTCCCACTCTAATTATTCCAGACTATACCAAGAGCTTCTATATTTTCTCTTTTGCTTCCTATGATACAGTGGCAGCAGTTATGTTACAGAAGGATGATGAAGGTCTTGACCACCCCATTGCTTTTTTCAGAAAAATATTGAGGGATGCTGAACTGAAGTACAATCCTATCGAAAAACAAGCTTATGCTCTTGTTAAGTCATTGAAATCTTTCATAATTTCTATTCTACACACAAAGGGAATTGCCTATGTCCCTTCAGCTTCTGTGAAGGATGTCTTAACCCAACCTGACATTGATGGCAAGAGAGCCAAATGGATTGCAAAGCTGATTGAGTTTGACATAGAAGTAAATCCCACCAAGCTAGTAAAAGGACAAGTCCTAGCTAAGCTTATGGATGAAGAAAATTGTGATCTACTATGCATGAATTTCATTGGTATAAGTTCAGCAAACTTGTAGACAGAGGTAGCAGCAGAAGATCAGCATGACAGTCAGCAGGTGGCTGAGAATTTTTCTTCATGTGAGTGGTATTCAGGTATTATTCATTTTTTGCAAAATTTAGAAGTTCCCCTGAACTTAGCATGACTCAAGCACAGGATTTTAAGTTTAATTCTATTAATTTTGCATAATTAAAAATATGTTGTATTGGAAATATCCTTCTGGTAATTTGTTGAGATGTTTAGATAAAGAAGAGTTATTTCAAGTCATGCATCAGTTCCTTTCAAGCATATGAGGAGGCCGTCATTACTGGAATACTACATCCCACAAGATTCTAAGGGCTGGGTACTATTGGCCTGTTCTTTTCTCTGATGTGTGTACCTTTGTGAAAGCTTGTGACAAATTCCAAAGATTCATAGGAAAGCAGTAGCTCAGATCTTTGCCCCTTAGACCTATTGTAGTGAATGGCCCTTTCCAATAGTGGGGTCTTGATTTCATAGGTGAGATTAATCCTTCATCCAATGGTCAGCACAAGTGGATCCTAGTAGCCAATGATTATTTCACCAAGTGGATAGAGGCAATCCCCACAAGTAATGCCACTCATCAAGTCATCATGAAGTTTCTATATTAAAACATCTTTATCATATTTGGCTACCCTAAAAGACTAGTGACTGATAATGCACCAGCTTTTAAATCCGGTGCATTGGTTAACATGTGTGAGTCAATGGGAATTCAATTGGTGCATTCTACTACCTACTACCCTCAAGGAAATGGCCTTGCTGAGTCATCCAATAAGATCCTAGTTAGAATCATCAGAAAACTATTGGAGAAGAATCAGAAGAGTTGGGATTCTAAGCTAAAGTTTGATCTTTGGGCTGACAGAGTGACCAACAAAAAATCCATACTTTTAAGTTGGTTTATGGTACTGATGTTATTTTCCCCATTCAGCTGGTTCTACCAGTAGAAAATTTCTTTCAAGAGGAACAGGATGAACCAAATGACATGGTAAGAAGAATGCTTAATTTGGTTGAGTTACAGCAAGTTAGAGAACAGTTGGTGGAGAAGTCAAAAGCTCACCAAAAGAAGATAAAAAGTATTTTTGACAAGAAGGAAAAGGTGGACAATTTTCAGGTTGGAGACTGGGTTTTGAAATGGGACGCTGTCAGGAAATACAAGGGCAAGCACGGTAAATTTGATTCTCTGTGGATAGGTCCTTTTCTGATAACTCAAGTGCAACAGAACAACACTTTCAAAATGCAAAGTATGTAAGGTGAGGAGATGTTTGATGGCCCATTCAAAGGGATATTTTTGAAACTCTATTTCATCTAAGGATTCAAAGTCTTTTCATTGCAAATATCATTTTTTTTTTGTTTTTGCAAAATAACTCCATTCCCAATGGAACACTAGAATATAGGTTTAACTTGTGTTTTTCAGGAAAGGCATTTGGTATGTGGTTCTTGGAACCTCACAGGGAGGTTTCCATCCCTGAGTAGGGGCCAGATGTTATCTCCTCAATAAATTAGTCCTAAATAAATTAGACTTTAAAAAATTTATTTTATGTAGTGATAGGAAGTCAAAAAAACATTTTTGAACATTTTAAGGCTCATTGTGAGAGATTTTGGTGTTTAATAAACTCTGAAACACTTTGGACTCTATTTTTCTAATAAAAAACCAAAGATTAGCTTTCGGTGGATTAGGTGGACATCTCAATTGTTCATTAGCCACCGAAAATCCTATCTTTCGGCAACTTAAAAAGAAATTTGGGGCTATTTTAGCCACCGAAAATGCATGGAAGTTTAAACAGTTGGCACATCGATCACACTTAGCAACTGCCACAATGAAAAGTGCTATCATTAAGCCATTAACAATAGAAAAGATAGGATCATTAGTCAACCATGATTTGGTAAGAGGTGTTGTTATGAAATTGAGGTGACCTATCTAAGCCCAAACCCTCTCATCCCTACACCTGTCCCATGTCTATGATTTCATTACCACAAACATTGTGCTTCCAGTTCAAATGATCACGTTCCATGCACTTTCCATATTGTAGGTCTCATCAAGCTACACCATCACCCTATTCAAATTGCAATTTCCAATTAAATCCCTCAAAATCAAGATCCCCCCTTTATTCATTCCTCATGCCTTGCATATGTTCTCACTGAGCCAAGCATCCCTAATCCTGTGTTGTGATTTTTTTCTCCAAATTTTGAATTTTCAAATTTGCAGGTGCAGAGGAACAATCCAGGAAGAGAGGAGGACCTTCCCTAAGAAAAGAACTAGGTGATATCAGTTACCTAGAATCACACCCAGAGGTATGTGAATTTTTCAAGGATGAAGGATGCTATAGATTTTGTGAAAAAATCCAGGGATCTCATCAGTAAGTAGCAGAGGCTGTTTCTCTCACGTTTAATGGCTCAAAAGCAGTAATTGGTAGGGAAGAGTTTCGGGTGGATGAAGCTCTTATAGCTGAAGTGACAGAGCTTCCAAGGACTGGATAAAATTGGTTTAAGAACACTGTCACAAAGAATGTTGAATTTAGGTCTTACCTGAACCCTGAGCACAAAAATATTGTATGGAAGAAGATCATCCCTACATCTTGGCTTGAGGAAAAATGGCAGCACCTGTTAAAGTCAATTTTGTTCTACATAACCTTTGAGGATAGATACAATAGGGTAATGATATACCATTTCAAATTAATGAATCATTTCATTGGAAGGAGCCCCTTGAATCTGCCAAGCCCACCAAGATTGCAGGCAGGTTATCTCATCATGGCTTAATCAAACTCATTGTTTTTGAGCTGCTGAAAAGGAGGAACATTTCCTGGACATAATTCCTATTCTGGAATGAATTTGAAACAGAGCCATAGCCAGAGGACAAAAGGATGTCTTCTTCAAAGAATTCTTCCACTCCCAGAAGTAGAAAGAGGAAGAGGAAAGCCATCTCTCCAATTTCAGTTGATCACACCTCTCCAACTTCTAAGACCAAGAAGGCTAAAAGGATTCTAGATTTTAGTGAAAAGACAGAATGAGGAGGCTTCATCACAAGAAAAAAATGTCCTCAACCTGCCATACACTGATTCTAAAGATGAAGAAGAGCAGGGAACTGACCTAGAAAATCAGGTTGCAGTAGGGCATGAGGATCTTCCCTCACCTACACCAAAGGAGGATCAAGGCGAACAAGTGGCAGAGGCTTCATCTATAAATCCAAAGGAACCCAGGTCCCAGAAGATCAACTAGCTGCTAAGGCAGGTGTATGAACTAGAATTTATGGAGAGAGAAATTAAAAGATCCAATGGAAGATTAACCAAAAGAAATGCTGAATTGTATGACTCTCTTCAGGAACTAAAAAGGAAGTATACCAATATGGAAGAAAGAAATATTAGGTTAATGAAGGACAACACCAGGCTCTACAGGAAAATCAGGTTGTCAAAGTTGCAGAAAAATAATTCAAGCCCTTAGTCTCAAGCACACCATAAGATGGAAACCCTAGCAAAGGTAGCAATGAGTCTTTTTTATCTAGAGGCATCCTATGATTCTACTACCATTCCAAACCCTATGCAAGTTGCAGAGACACCAGAGGGTTAGCATTGAAGCTTTAAAGCATTAGGGTAAAGCGTGATTGCGATTTTGATTAAATTTTAAAACATCCTTTTCGGTGGCTTAGGTGAACACCACAACTGTTCATTAGCCACTGAAAACAGAGCTTTTGGTAGCTTACAGGCTCGGATGTTTGCTTTCTTAGCCACTGAAAATATAGAACAATGTAGAGAAGCATATTTTGCACATAACTAACTTTTGCTAATCCAAACACCTCGAGGATGATTTATAATGTTAGAAAATAATTAAGGGCATCAATGTTAAAGTTCTATTTCAGTTTTGAAGGTTCCAGCGAGGTGAATTAGATCACATGTCCTACCTACTTTGGTAAAGGGTGACTTTTCTACCAATGGCAAGTTCGAATTCTACTTTAGTTTCTACTGCAGTTGTTAAAGAGTTCGAAGATCAGGAATATTTTTGGAGATAGGGAGATTGACAATCTGTTAGATTTTTATCATTCAAGCTAGCATTATCTTAGGATCTTTAACTGAGAGAATAACAAGAACAACAATCAAACAAAAGAGGCAATAGACACAAATATTTTACTTAGGGAAAACATAAAGGAGAAAACCTTGCAACTTCCTCAGAGATAGAATCAGTACCAAAAGCAAAACCCCAAAACAGTAAGATAATATCCCGACAGCAGTAGTCTCTCTCTCTCTTGTCCCAGTAACTTCTTCTCTCTCAGTTATGCACTACAACTGAGTGTGAGTGAATGTGTGATAAATAGAGAGGATCACTCTCCATTTATACTAATACCTGACTTGGCAATAACTCACTAGGGTTGACTTCTCTAGGAGAGTCTAATAACCCTAGGTCCCCACAACTGCGGGGACTTTAACCCTTAATCAATAGGAGGGTTACCCAAAATGAATCCACATTACTTGTTTACATTATTGAATCTCTCGATAGGGACATTGGGGCATGACATGACTCAAATACATTACAGACACTTCCTAGAATAAAAATCAGGGTATAATACATAAGATATACAAGTGAATACATTCCGAAGTTACAAATACATCAACACTCCCTCTTAACTAGGAAGGTATTCTCTTGACACAATTTATTAGCACAAGTCTTCTTCTCTGTATCATCTAGATCATCATCAATTCATCTTCATCTTCAAGTCATCTCTATCTTCAAGTCATCTTCATCACTGGATCTGGATCATTTCTGGGTCATCATCACTGGATCTGGATCATCGCTGCTGGATCATCATCACTGGTGCTATCTCTCGATTCTTCTTGTCACAGGAATTTCTACAGAGCCAACCCTTTCGCCTGCTAGTTGTAGGCCTAGCCTCCAAGTAGTTCTTCATCTTCTTCAGCACTTATATCTGACCCTGTCAGTAAAGCCCGCCCAGCACTTACATCTGACCATGGGATGAACACATCGACCATGTCAGAAAAAAATGCCCATCACTCACATCTGACCATGGGATGAACACATCAACCATGTCAGAAAGGCCCAACACTCACATCTGACCATGGGATGAACACATCAACCATGTCAGAAAGGCCCAGCACTTATATCTTACCATGGGATGAACACATCAACCATGTAAGAAGGGTTCAACACTTATATCTTACCATGGAATGAACACATCAACCATGTAAGAAGGTGCCAACACTTATATCTGACCATGGGATGAACACATCAACCATTTCAGAAGGGATCAACACTTATATCTGACCATGGGATGAACACATCAACCATGTTAGAAGGGCTATACACTTATATCTGATCATGTGGAATGAACACATCCCGCAGTCACATCAGAATGGCTCTTAGTCCCATACTGAAACAAATTCCTGGTAACCGACCAGGTGCCTCCATTATCCCAAAGAATGGCTTCTCAGCACTAAGTTGAGCTTCAGTCCCATACTGAATCAATTTCCTAGTAATTGACCAGGTGCCTGTATTCTCCCAGAGAATGGCCTTCAACACTTAGATTTGATCATGTGGGAGCCAATCCCACAGTCACATCAGAATGGGTCAACACTTACATCTAACCATGGAAGGAACCAATCCTCTCACCATGTCAGAATGGCTCATGGACTCATCACTTTCCCTTGGAGGGAACCTCGATCTAGAGAACACCAAGCTTCTCCCTGAAGTACTCAAAGTTCACTCTGGCCAATGGCTTAGTCAACACATCAACTATCTATTCGTCCGTCACAACATACTGGAGCTTCACTGCTCCTCTATGCACCATATCCTTGATATAATGATATTTTATCTCGATATGCTTCGACTTGTCATGGAACACCGGGTTCTCAGACAACTTCACACAACTCTGGTTGTTGAAATATATACAAGTAGCATCCAACTGGAGATCAAATAAATAAGACAATAGCTTCCTCAGCTATACTGCCTCACAACTAGTTGAACAAGCTGCAACATACTCTGCTTCACCTGTACTCAGTGCCATGCAAGACTGGTTCTTGCTAAACCAAGAGATCACACCTAATCCCATACTGAACCAACACCTTGAAGTGCTCTTCCTATTGATGGCACTTCCTGCCCAATCTGAATCAACATAACCTTCCAGGTTAATCTTCTAATTCACCTCATACTTGATCCCATAATCAATTGTACCCTTCAGGTACCTCAGAATATGCTTTGCAACAATAAAGTCAACATGTCTCAGATTTGTCAAGAACTGGCTCAAGGTGTTCAAAGCAAAGAAAACATCTAGTCTCATATTCGTCAAGTACATCAAGGACCCAATCATCTGACGATACATCATAGCATCAACCGTCTCTGATGAAGCATCACTCAATAGCTTCAGGTTTGATGCCATAGGTGTGGTCATGGCCTTGCAGTCCATCATCTTGAATCTCTTCAGGATCTCTACTTCATACTTCCCTTGTCCGAGGGAGATTCCATCCGCATTCTGCCACACCTCCATGCCTAGAAAATAATGCATCATACCCAAGTATTTCATTTCAAACTCGGTAGTAAGTTTCCTCTTCGTATAAGCAATCAACCCATCCATACTTGTTACAAATAGATCATCTACATACAATAGGAGTATCATTGGGTTACCTTCTTCAACCTTGTAGTAAAGTTTGGAATCTGCTTTACTCATGGTAAATCCCAAACTAAATAGAAATCTATCAATTCTGTCGTACCATGTCCTGGGTGCCTATTTTAAACTATACAGGGATTTCTTCAATTTACACACATGAGACTCCCTGTCATGTGTCTCAAAACTGAGTGGATGCTCCACATACAATTCCTCTTCCACTACACCATTCAAGAAAGAAGTCTTGACATCCATCTCATGTATATTTCATTTCATCACTGCAGCCAGTGCAACTACTGATATGATTGAAGTGTATCTGGCTATAGGTGCAAAATTTTCTTCATAATCTATTCCTTCTTTCTGGGAGAAGCAACGAGCCACAAATCTTGCTTTGTATTTCTCTATGCTGGCATTTGCAGCATAATTGATCTTGTAGATCCATTTGGAAGTTACAACAGACTTCCCTTCTAGTCTTAGGACAACATCCCAGGCATCATTCTTCATGATCGATTGATACTCTTCCATCATAGAATCCTTCCATTCTTTCCTTTCTGTCGCTTCTTCATAGTTGGAAGGTTCTTTATCGATGAAGTCACATAATAAGGCTACATAACCGGATTAGGACCTAGTTCTTTTCCTTTCTCTGTGATTTTCTTCTGGAGCCCCATATCTTTCTACACCTTGGATAGCTTCCCGTACCCAAGCAGGTTTCCTCTTGTGAGGATTCTTGTCTTGAGCTGGATCTACAAGTTCTTGAGGTTCTTCTATTTCTCAATCTTCTTCTTGAATTTCTTTGTTCATGGTTGTGTCATGAATTTTGGGTACTTCTGTCTCTTCAGGTTCTTCGGCAAGTCTCTTTCTAGATTTGTTGTAAGCTGAGTCTTCATCAAATGTTATGCCCCTGCTGATGTCGGTATTCTTGAATCCTGGGAAGTATATTTTGTAAGACTTCGAGCTTTCAGAGTATCCCACAAATATACCCTTCCTTCCTGAAGGATCTAACTTTGTCCTCTTTTCTTTCGGAATGTGTATGTATACTGGACAGTCAAATATTCTGAGATGGATGACTTCCGGTTTCTTGTCGGAAAATACTTCTTCAGGTGTCTTGTTCTCAAGTACTCTGTATGGAGTACGGTTCTATACATACACCGATGTTCTAGCAACTTCTGCCCATAGATGCATTGGAAGATCTTGATCATGAAGCATGGCCCTTGCAACTTCCATGATCATTCTATTCTTTCTTTCTGCAACCCCATTCTGTTGTGGATTATATGGAGTAGTTAAATCCCTCTTAATCCCTGAATCTTTGCATAATGCTTTGAATTCATTTGATGTGAATTCTCCACCATTATCTGATCGAAAGTTTTTGATATTCTTTTATGTATGGTTCTCGATCAAGGCTTTGATTTCCTTGAACTTGCTGAATACTTCATCTTTGTTCTTCAAGAAGTATATCCATGTCTTCCTAGAAAAATCATCAATAAAAGAAACATAGTATACATACCTGCTTAATGAACTGGATGACATCAGACCGTATACATCAGAGTGGATGATTTCCAATATTTCTTTTGCCTTGCTCTCACTACTTGGAAATGTCTTCTTTGTGTTCTTTCCTTTTGCACATCCTTTGCAGACACCATCATGGTTTGCCTAAATTTCTGGAAGACCTTCAACAACTTTTCTTGCAAGTGGTAATGCTCTATAATGCACATGTGCAAGCCTTCTATGTCAAAGTTCACATGGTTCTACTGAGTCATGAACCAAAGCTTGTTTTGTTTGTCCCTTCAATTTGTTATATAGACCTCCCTCTTGTTCCCCAATCACTACTGCATCATCAATAGTATTTCCTTTTGGCCACATGACGACTTGGACATTTATAAATGCAACCCTCATGCCTTTCGCATCCAATGCAGAGATGGAGAGGAGGTTCTTCTTAAGTCCTGGTACAAATAGGACATCCTTCATTTTCATAGAATTTCTAGAGTCTAATTTGTAGGAGGATTCTCCACTAACTTTTATTGGATACTGGTAGTCATCCCCAAGTTTCACCTTGTGGGGTGATTCATGTTCTGATAGTTTCACAAATGACTCTTTGAATCTCGTCATGTGTTTAAACGCCCCACTGTCTATAAGTCAATCATTGCTTCCATGTGTGATGTTCCTGTGAGAGCGGAAATCAAAAGATATTCTTCATCACTTGAAGAATCACCACTTTCTTGCTTAGTTCTCTTTGTGGAAGGTTCATCATCTTCTATAGCATGGGCTTGATGTCTTCTCTTGTTCCCTTTCTTCTTGAGAGAGCCATTTTTTTTCTTAGGACAATATCTAGCATAGTGTCCTCTTTCATCACATGTAAAGCATCTGAATTTAGATAGACTCTTGTTAGATCTTCTAGAATGAAAGTGCTTACCTTGGTGATGATTCGTTTTCCTCTTCTTGGATTGTACTATGAGAGCTTTATCTTCATTTCCCATATATTCTTCTCAAGCTACTATTCGAGATTCTTCTTGTGAGCATTGTTCCCATAGTCTGCTAAACTTGACTAGCTTCTTTCTGGAACAGATCCCTTGAATGAAAGAGTCTCATATCCTAGGGAGACCATTCAAAGGTGGTCATAAAAATTTTTGCATTCTCTACTTCTTCATCCACCGCTTCAAGTTGTTCCTTGATCTGATAGACCCTTGTAAAGTAAGACTATATTGTTTCCACATTTTGGATCTTTACATTCTTCAATTGGTTTCTCAAAGTCATCTTTCGGTTTATGTTCTTTCCTTCAAACAGTTTGGTTAGGGCATAAAACATAGCTTTAGGTGTCTTTAGGGAGGAAACGTGTGGTATGAGGTGATCCTTGATTGAATAAAAAATAATCCTCTTAGCCATGACCAATTTCTTCTTGTGTAAAGCCTTAGCCTCATCTCCTTCTGGAACTAGAACCTCTTCATTAATGTAAGAGTCCAACTCATTTTCTTCCAGGACCAGGGAGATCCTATACTTCCAGGCTTGGAAGTTATTATCTCCCTCAAGCTTTTCATCAAGCTTGGTATGATGAGACATCTTAATAGAGAGCCTCAAATGGAAATGCAAAATATTTAGATCTTACCAGGTCAAGATGTCGGAACTAGATCTCGAGCTGAATTTCTGCAAAGCTAGTTCAAGATCAGATTAGGGTTTGACTTTATCAGAGTTCTGCCCAACCAATTTTTTTTATCTTGATCTCTAAACTTTGATTTTTAGGAGGAGATCAATCCAGGCCTAGGCTCACTCAAAAATTCCACTTCTGTGGAAAGCCCTAATTTCCGGCAATAGTGTTGGGTCAAAAACTGAAAATGCTCAGAATCAGATTCTGCTTCGACAGAAAGATGCAATCTAGAGAGGAGAGTCAGACCAACCTTATTTTGCTGAAAATATGTGGAGAGGGATCCAAAAAGTAGGAAGCCCTAGTTTTCACAGCTGCATAGTGTCTTCTTCTCAAGTTAGCTCTAATACCATGTTAGATTTTTATCATTCAAGCTAGCATTATCTTAGTATCTTTAACTAAGAGAATAACAAGAACAACAATCAAACACAAGAGATAATAGACACAAAAATTTTCCTTGAGGAAACCATAAAGGATAAAAACCCGCAACTTCATCAGAGATAGAATCAACAACAAAAGAAAAACCCCAAAACAATAAGATGATCTCCCGACAACAGTAGTCTCTCTCTCTCTTGTCCCAGCAACTTCTTCTCTCTTAGTTATGTGCTACAACTGAGTGTGAGTGAATGTGTGATAAATAGAGAGGCTCACTCTCTATTTAGACTAATTCCTGACTTGAAAATAACTCACTAGGTCCTACTTTTCTAGGAGAGTCTAATAACCCTATGGCCCCACAACTGCAGGGACTTTAACCCTTGATCAATAGGAGGGTTACCCACAATGACTCTACATGACTTGTTTACATTATTTAATCTCCTTATAGGAACATTGGGGCATGACATGACTCAAATACATTACAGACACTTACCAGAATAAACATTGGGGTACAATACATAAGATATACAAGTGAATACATTCCGAAGTTCAAATACATCAACACAATCAAGATAGGATCTTTTCCTATTTTCTAGCAAATATTTATGACTCTCTATTTTTAGTAAATTCGATCCAGTTTTTAGGATATAGAATAATTTTGTAAAGGCTATAAATCCTATGACTATTGTAGAAGAAATGGTTCGACTTTGGAGATTTTTTCATACTTGTACTCTCAGACTTCTCATTTCATGCCAGTAATATAAGCTTCTTTTGCCATTTATGTTTAGATTTCATTTTCTACCTTTCTGTACTTGCACTTGAATGTTCATTTCATGTTTGTTCTATTTTTCTAATGCCAGATAGCTATCATTCTATATTTGTATTGATGAATTGAATAGCAAGTATCATTTACTTATTGTGATTAGCCATCCATATATGCTTTGCTTATGAGTCTACTAGCATGATAAGAATTCTGCATACATCCACCTTTTATCAACTCTCTGAACAGTAGTGGTTAAAAGCCTTATCTATCTGAGTGTGTTTATGCATGTTTTGAATGAGTGAGTTTTGATTAAGTCATCCAACTTGATCCATATTACCCATCATTAAGAAAATACTAAAGTTACCAGGCATCTTCGAGCTGCAACCTAGAAGAGTTTCCTAGAGAGCTAACAGAATCTATCTAGCCTTCCAATTCTTCAGCATTCCTTTTCTTTTCTCTTTGTTATCCTCCTCTTCACCTCATATTCCTTTCTTATATAGAATTGTATTTTGTGCTCCCAATCAATAGGCATGAATACGGGATTAAAATTTTCGATGGATTTTGATTATTTTCTTCAAAAAATCTAGTTTACTTAGTTTTTCAGTCATCTTTACTTGAATTCCCAGGATTAATATATATGAAAATAATCCTTTCCACTCCATAGTTGTGGAAAATAGCTTTTGTCGCTTAAGTAGTCTTGATATATTGAATTCTTTATAGCACCTATTTCTTCACATACTTCTTCCTTTGCAGAAGCAATGGTCTATTGAGAGATCAAAGCTCTCAATTTGTTCCAAATTTCGATCTTCATGTTACGAGTGAAGATATGTTTTCAGACCATCATCCTCAAGGGTGTGAATTTTATTGTTAACGCTTGGAAAGTATATCCCTTATTATTTTTATGTGTCATTGTACCCAACGAATATGTTCTTATTCTCTAAAATATCTAGCTTTGTCCTCTTTTTCTTTGGGAACATTTATGTACACTTGATAGCCAAATATTCTGAGATGGATCACTTCTAGTTTCTCTCTTGAAAAATCTTCTTCTTGATTCTTGTTTTCCAAGACATGGTGAGGTGTTTTGTTTTGTACATACACGACTGTTATTTCTTCTTATTCCGATAATTGCATTGGGCGATCTTGGTCATGCCAGCATCCATCGCCTTCGCTGCTTACATTATCATTATGTTATTTATTTCTACAATTCCATTTTGTTGAGTATTGTAGGGAGTGACCATCTCCCTCTTAATCCCATATTCTCTAGATAGGATCTTGAAAGCTTCTGAAGTGAACTCACCACCATTATATGATCTTAAAGTCTTAATATTCTTTTGCATATGATTTCCTACCAAGTATTTCATTTCCTTGAATTTGTTGAATACTTCATCTTTGCTTTTCAAAAAGTAAATCCAAGTTTTATGAGAATAATAATCTATAAAAGAAACATAGTATGCATACACACTTAGTGATTCAGATTATGTGGGGACACATAAATATAAGTGTATTATCTATAAAATATCGTTTTCCTTGCTTTCACTACTAGGAAATGGCTTCTTCACATTCTTCCCTTGCACGCATCCTTTGCAATGCGTTCATGTTTTGCTTGAATATTGGGTATACCTGTTACTGCTTTACTTATAATAAAAATTTCTCTGTAGTGTACATGCGCAAGCCTTCAGTTCCATAGTTCACTTGGTTCCATAGAATCATGAACCAGTGCTTGTTCTGTTGTCCCTTCAACTTGTACATGCCTCCCTCTTGCTCCCCAATTATTTTTGCATCATCCATTGTCTTTCCTCTTGTCCACATGTTTACTTTGCCATGAACAAATGAAACTAAAGAGTATAAATCCTTTAGCATCTAAATCTAATATGGAAAGGATATTTTTCTTGAAACTTGGTACATAGAGAACATCCTTCATTTTCATGGATTTTCCTGAATCCAACTTGTAAGAAGCTTCTCGAAACCCTTTTTTGGTATACTGGTAGTCATCTCCAAGTTTCACCTTATGAGGTGACTCATGATTTGACAAGTTGATAAGAGAATATTTGTACCATGTCATGTGCTTGGAAGCTCCACTATCCACAAGTCAATCATTGCTTCCATGGATAATAGTACCTATGAGAGATGAAATCAAAACATATTATTCATCGCTTGAAAAACATTCTCCTGTTGTTTTGATTATTGGTCCATTGTCTTCAACAGTATGAGCATGATGCATCTTCTTCTTGTTTTTCCTCGTGGATACTTTGTTTTTGGAGCAATCTTTTGCAAAGTGGCCTTTCTCATCACATGCGAAACATATAATATTGGAATACACCCTTTCATATCTATGATTCTTTTGGAATATTTTAGGCCTTATGTGAGGGTGATTCTCTCTCTTTCTTCTATCCTTCTTTGCATGAACTGTTAGGGATTGATTATCATGTTTTCCCATCTTCTCTTCTCTTGACACCAATTGAGCTTTTTCTTGGTTGCATTCCTCCCATAGTATGTTGAACTTGATCAGCTTCTTCCTGGTGTATATCCATTAGATGAATGAGTCCCATGATATTAGGAGACCATTCAAAGTAGTCATCACGATATCTCCTTATTCAACATTTTCTTTAATGGCCTCAAGTTGTTCCTTAATTTGAGAGACCCTAGTGAAATAGGACTGGATGGTTTTGGAGTGTTGGATCTTCACATTCTTCAGTTGGTTCCTCAAGGTCATCTTCCAGTTGATGTTCTTCCCTTCATATAGTTTGGTCAATGCATCAAACATGTTCCTAGGAGTTTTCAAGGATGAGACATGAGGGATGAGATGATCCTTTATGGATCCCGTAACAATCCTCTTATCTTTAATCATGTTATTCTTGTGAGTTGTTTTTTCCTCTTCTCCCTTTGGTTCTGGAACCTCCTTAGTGACATACTTGTCCAAGTTATTATCTTCTAAGATAAGAGAGATTATGTACTTCCATGCTTGAAAGTTTCCATCTCCCTCAATATTATCTTTAAGCTTGGTGTGATTCATAATTTTGATATGAGAACCTCAAATGGAAATAGCAAAGAAATATATCTTACCAATTTGAGATGCCCAAGATGCTTCTTGAAGTTGTTGACCTAGGGTTTGATAGAGAAACCCTAATTTTCCAAGTGAGAATCTTGAACTTCTACTTGGATGGAAAGATGTGCCTCCTCAAGGCAAGTTGACTAGTGGTGTTCTTTTCCAAAAACTATAGAATAAAACTCCAAAAAATGATTCCCTAGTTCCTTCCCATGGAGTCCCGTAGTCAAAATTTGAAAATTATCCAAATTAGAATCCACTTCCACCAAAATATGTGCCTGCTTGAGGCAATTTAACTTAACCCTCTTTTCTAGAAAACCTATGGAGAAAAGTGCTAGAGCTTGGAAACCCTAGTTTTGGTCACTACATAGTGCCTTCTTTCGGGATGGATTTTATACCATGTTATATTTTGGAATTTAATTCAAATATGTTAGATCTATAATCTAATGCAATAATATCATTTAAAGATAGACACGCACAACATAAAAGAAACACAAATATTTTATCCTAGGAAAACCCTCTCTTGGGAAAACCCAAAAACTTCTTTAGTATAGATTCATCATCACTTAGTACAATGTCAAACAAATATACAAAACCCAATATATAATATAACTTCCACAACTTCTTCTTCTACCCCATCAAACTTGTCTTTCTCTTCCTTGGAGCGAACTTGCTTTAGCGTGTAGTGTGTCCAAATGAGGGAAGGCACATACCTATTTATATTCTTGATGTGGGTGACCTCTTACCCTAACAAGGCTGACTTACTAACCTAACTGGGTTGACTTCTCTTTGGGAGACCCAAAAATACATTTTACAATATTTATTTTGGGGACTATTGCCCCTACTTACATTGGAGGTTTTACCTCGATATTATCACATGACCAAATACATCAATGACATATTTGAATGGAGGAAAAACATATCCAAAGGAGGTAAAATAATAATATAATAATAATAATACAACAAATGAACAATATCTTCCAAAGTTACATTTTCACCAATATGAAGACCCTTTGGTTCGAATTCTATAGTTGATGTAATCTTTCAGTGAGTTAGTTGTGGTTTTGAATGGAAATGTGCATTCAAAATATTGTGTCTTCTACCATTGAATCCATATGATTTAATTAATTTCCTATTGAACAATATATATTAGTATTAAGTTTCATTCCTGTAGAACTTATGTATTCTCATGAATATTTCTTCATATGCTCTAGTTGTGGTGTTAAATTTGACACTAGTTCCAATTTCTAAGTAATTGAATGATTTTTTACACTCAAAATTGTGATATGAATATTTATTATGATAAATAGGACCAATTAAAACTCATTCCAATCCTTAAACCTTCAATTCATTACCCTTTTTTGGTGTTTGAGTTTGCTTGGAAGTTAACTAGTTGAGCAATCCTAATTTCCTAGTTTTCTCTGTAGCTCCCAAATTCAACCCAAATGAAGTATAATATTTTATAGATGTATAAATAATATGTTGGGGTTATATACAGGAAAACCACTTCCATTATTCACCATAATCCTTTGGTTTCCACATAAATCCTAGGGCTGTTGCCTTGAAACCTTTGGTTTACCAAAGGAGTCTACTCAAATGTGATGTAGTCCAGTAAATGTGCAACTGTCAAAGTTGGAATTATATTTAGGATACTTTATATCCTCCTAAGGCTGAATTTGACCTCAATATCATATTTTTGAAGAGTAGGAAATTTTTTTTGGTGTTTGAAGCAAGTATGTTGACAAATTAGTCAGTGTCTTTTGAAATTTTATGCTTATGTGCCTTGATCCTACAAAGGTACATTACAATTTCCCCTTTTATTTGGATTTGTATTTGGAATTTCCATGTCACTCCATGTTGTCCTTGAAATACTATTGGCTTAAGGCTTATAAAAATCCTTTTTTTTTGCCCTCAATGTCTCCTTCACCATGAAGGCCTCCATGTTTTCTGCCATAGACCATAACCTTGCAACATACTGAAACTTATAGAACTATGATATTCCTTCACGGTACACAGTGGAATTCATATATTTATGAAGAAATAAGAGTTCAAATATTGTTTCATTCAATTCCGGAATAGAATAATAGAAATACAATCAATGAAAACACTAGAGACAATAAATCCTTTCTCTTGCATTAATCGCATATTGTTACATCCACGTGTGGGTTAAAATATTGATAATATTTTGGCACATATGTTATAGCTCAAAATGACACATCTCTTCCTGTGACCACTTTCCCATGATTCCGTCGCTTGTCGATATTTCCATGACGACACTTCATGAAAGTCATTGACAGACACTGAAAAGACACCTATCTTGGAGGACCCATATCTTGAGTTTTGTAACTCCGTTTGACCTTATCTCTACACCGTTGGAAAGGTATTTCAGTTAGATAAAACTTTCCAGAAGACACCAAAGTATGAAAATGCACAAAAATACCCTTAAAATGCGTTTTTTGTGTATTCACGACTCTCCTCATATGCAAGTCGCGAATCATTCGCGAGTCTCGGGTTTAGCAAGTCGCGAATGGATGTATTCGCGGGTTGCCCTTATAGTAAGTCACGAATCATTCACGGGTTGTCCTTCTACATACCCGTGAATGTGTCCCTTGACATTTAGACATAAAAATACGTAATTTGAGTTAGTTTGGGTAGTTATACAACTGACTTCTTCAGTTATAACCACTTTGTCTTCGCCCCTAACTCTTCCTTTAGCATATAAATATAGGTAGGGAGGTCCATGAGAGGGGACTTGGAATTTCTGCATTGTTATGCTGGAGGAATTAGGACTCTCTTTGCCCACACCTTTTCCCTAGAAGCATTCTCCTTGTGTTGCAGGGCTTGGAGGCTGAGTTCCTTGGAGAAGAGAAGCAGCAGAACCAGATCAAGGTTTCGTGAGGTGCCAAACTTGAAGAGAAGGTATACTTGTACTTGTTTTCAAGATTAATAAAGATGTGATGTCCTTATTCTTCCCAAATCATTGTTCAATGTGTGATTGAATCTCTATTTCTGATCATATGATGATGTTATTCATATTTTTGTTTCATGTTTATTTGATTATCATTGCTTTATATGTGGTCATAATGGTTTGAGGAAGGTATAACTTGTTTTGCAGGTCTCTTGGAGCGAGAGGATCAAGAAGAGGATTGAAGAGAAAACTTGGACCAGCCTTCAACTTATCAGGTGTGGACCTTTCTTATCTCTGAATCTTGCTGGTATTTACTTGCAGAACCATTTGCATCCACCTTTCAACCCCAGTACGTTGATGGCCTCTTAAACCCTAGCCATAGGATACTTTCCTTTACAACAGAACTAGCGACTCCGCTGGGGAGAGCCTTGTCTGTTTGGGGTTTCTCTTGATTTCTTTCAGTCTTTTGCATTGTTTCAGGTCCTTCTTTCCACTTAGGAACACTTTATAAATCTGATAGCACACCTCCCCTGCCTCCTTAAGGCAGTTTTTGACCTTTTTTGGGAGTTTTTCCACCCATACCCCTGTGCCCCTAAAATAGTGTTTTTTCCTCATTGTTGTTCTTTCTACTGTTGGGGGCTGTTTGGTAGGTATTTTGGTGTCCTCTGTAGGTGCATGGCTCCAGGGAGTTAGTGTCATCCCTTTTGGTTGTTCTTTATCTACGTGGTAAGCCCTTTTGTAGCATTAGGGTTTTCTCTTTGCTCTTTCCCCCACCTCCTTTGCTTGGTTTGATTTTTGGCTTATGTTTCTGGTCAGCCTCTGTTAGTGATCTTTGTTTGAGTTCAGAAGCTTGTTGGTGTTGATTTCCTTCTTCTTTTGTTGGTTAACTTCACCATGCCAAAGTAGTTGGCTTGTCTTTTATGCAAGCCTTCCTTCCAAGTAGGGTTTATACTGACTTTAGGGCATTCTAGAGTTTGTTTGGTGGTTGTATAGCAAAGTTCCTTTTGCTTTGTTCTTATTATCTGCATACTTTTCTTTGTAGGTAGTTTTATTTTCCATTTATAAAATTAAATTAAAAAGAACATATACTTGTTTTTGCTGCTTTCCCCCCTACCTCTTTCTTTGGCTTGACCTTGTTGGACAAGGTACTGAGCAACCTTTGTTTGTAGGTTTAGGTTGATGCTTGGGACTTCTTGACCTTTGTTTATTTCAGCCTTTTTGCTCAATCTTTTCATTCCAAAGTTGTTGGCTTGTTTACGTTTGTGAGCCTTCCTTTCAAGAGAGGTTTATATTCAACTTTAGGGAAACCTGGGGTTTGTTTGTGGGGTGTAGAGTAGTTGTCTATTTGCTTTGCTTTCAGTACTTGCTTGCATTAGTTGATAGGCTGATTTTTCTTTTGCATTTATAAAAGAAAAATACAAAAACACATGTTTGCTTTATATGCATGTAGATTAGGTTTTTAGTCTAGATTGCATAGCATATCATTGTTTTTGAAAAAAATATATAAAAAGATTTGATCTTTGGTGGCTTTCAAGTTTCTATTTGAAAATATAAAGAGAATATTTTTTGCTTTTTGCATTTCATATCTCTTTGCTTAGTCATTTTGTTTTAGCTTTGAGTCAAAACACCACATAAGTTTCATGCCATTTACCCTCTGACTAAAAACAGCTCTTAAAATAAACGATATAATTTAAAAATGATTAGTAAGTTTTATTTTATAGGGTCATACACCAACTAGCTCAAGCTAGACTTGTGGATTAGGGAGTTTCAACTCTCCACAAATGTTAAAATTTCAGACGTAGTTGGCCAATCACTAGGTAAATCCTTTTCTACGTTGATTGTATCTGGGAAGCTCCTCTCAAACGGGAGTTAAGCACAAGGCCACGTGGAGGCTTGGATAGAGGAGATAACCCTCTGAATCCTTATCAAAACGTAACCCAGGACTTTTACGCATCTGGGGATTCTGTCCTAGACAGAGTTTCGGGCTCAGCTACCCTTCCCATGTGTACGAATCTGGCTTGCGACTGTCCCCCCAGACTTTCAATACAGTTAAGGTAGCCTTTAGTCTCTTTGACATCTAGGGTTCATACACAGGTAAACCAAAAGGTTATTTCTGGTTGACCTTGGACGGACTTGGAAGGTAACCCCGGTAGAAAGTGTGGGAGGGCAGTGGGTGATTCCTTCGCTTGTGCCTAAGAACATCTATAGGGACGCCAAGTAACTATCTATCAGCTTTCTTCTGGAAAGTATATCTTATACCTGTTTGTCTATTTGGCTTTAGGAATTTTTAGTGAGTGCTGTGTGGTTTGTTTGTACTTAGTGTGCCTTTAGGTGTGTGCTTTATAATTTTGGTTGCCTATAAACCTCGAACTTTATCTCCTAGTTTGAAACTATGGCTAACACCCCTTCGAACACCAACCAAGAGATCCCCATGCTGGGAACTCCTTGCACTATTCCTCTCACGGGGAATGTTGGTGTTCCCTTGATGGCCACCTTGAATCTACCTGGATTCACCCTAGGGCTACCGGTGTGGTTGTTTTCCACTGCAACTGTCCTGAATGCTCCTGATGCTTCTCAAGTAAGCTCCTTATATCAAGAGCATCAAAACACTGCTTCCCCTTCACCTGTAGTTGATTCTCCTCCTCCTTCTACCTCATGCGGTGAAAGTACTCATACTAGTAACGGGAAGTCTAAAAGGAGTAAAAGAAGGAGGAATAGGAAGAAGGCACATAAGCAAGGGGGCACCCGTTCAACCTCTACAGGTCAAGTTGAACCTCACCACCCAGCCTCTGTTGTTCATGCTGGGGGCACCTATCCAACCTCTGCAGTTCATGTTGGATCTCAGCACTCAACCTCTACAAGTCAAGTTGATCTTCACCATCCAGCATCTGTTGATCATGATGGTGGGATCCTTCCAACCTTTCCAGTTCATGTCGGATCCAGTCACTTAGCCTCTGCAGTGCATGCTGAGGGCACCCATTCAACCTCTGTTGTTCAAGTTGAACCTCCCCATCCAACCTCTGTTGTTCATGTTGAATCCATCCACCTAGCCTCTGTTGTTCATGCTGGGGGCACACACTCAACTGCTACAAAGCATGTTGATCCTAACCTTTCAACGTCTGTTGTTCATGTTGGTGGTGCCCATCCAACCTCTGTAGGCCATGTTGGATCCAGTCTCTCAGCCTCTACAAGTCATGCTGGGGGCAGTCTTTCAACCTCTGTGGTTCATGCTAAAGACAATCCGTCAGCCACTGCGAGTCATGTTGACACAGTTGAAAAGAATACCCATTCAAAACACAAGCCCAAGTTTCCTTGTAAGCTTTGTGAGGGAGACCACCTTACTTATAAATTCCCTTATATCGCGGAGGTGCGAAGAGTTTGGATTCATGGTCATCCCGTTTTTGAACATTCTGAAGCTTCTCAACAACCAGCCTCTCGTAGTCAGGTTGGACCCAGTCACCCAGCCTCTGTAGTTCATGATGGGGGCAAAATCTCATCCTCTGCAAGTCATGTTGAGAGCAAACAGTCAGCCACTGCTAGTCATGTTGACACCGTTGAGAAAAATGGTCATTCTAAGTGCAAACTTAAGTTCCCTTGTATGTTATGCAAGGGAGATCATCTTACTCACCTATGCCCTGCTATCATAGAGGTGCGAAGAGTGTGGTCCAAGACTCAAGGATTTCCTTCTCAAGAACAACCTATAGTTTCTCAATAACCTACTCAACCTTTGGTTGATCAAGTGGTCGAACAAATCTCAGATTTGGTTGACCCCACTCTTCTTTCGAAGAGTGATCCTCATGTGATTGAACCCATGTCACCTTTGGTCAATCCCACTCTCCCTTCGGAGAGTGAATTTCACAAAGTGGTTGAATCGATTCCAGTATCAATCAATCCCACTCTTCATTTGGAAAGTGAAGTGTCTACTAGTCACATTTTCTTCACTGCCAGTTCAGAACTTACTGAACAAGGGGGCACTGAACTTGTTTCGGATCATCCCCCACCAAGCTCTCGGATTGCTTCCTTTGATTGGGATAGCCTAGTTGAGCCGCGCCTTCCTTCCGCTGCACCTTTCCAGATAAAGGTCAAAGTTGAACCATATATGATTGCTCGTTGTATTGTTGATGAAGGAGCCTCAGTTAGTATTCTGTCTACTCGTGCTTGGCGAGGCATGGGATCTCCTAGCCTTGTGTCGACTGCTAGTCAGTTACTGGCGTTTGATAGAAGAACTTGTGTAGCCTTGGGAATTCTTGCTCAAACACCTGTTACTTTGGGTGGGAAGACCGTCTTAGTTGACTTCATGGTAATAGAAGACCCCTTGGACTTCAATATGCTCCTTGGACGTGATTATGTCTATGCCATGCAAGTTGTGGTGTCAACATTCTTTCGTGTGATGTATTTTAATCATGGTGAAGAAATTGTCACTATCGATCAGTTGGATTTTCTTGATCCTTCTCCTGACCCAACTAGAGGCCAGGTCTTTCCTTTATTGGTTCCCAGTGTTTCTGTAGACACTACCCCGCCACAGGTGAACTATGTGGCCTCTTGTCCTATGCATTCAATTGCTACTAAGAAGCAGCCTCTGTATTCATGCTTACCTTCTTGGGACTTGGTCCCAGCAGTTGACTGGGTGAGTCATCCTATACAGACTGTAGAGCCTTCTCTCCGCTTTGTTGATCCATTTGAAAGTTTAGACAAGTGTCCTATCTCGGATGATCTCCTTCCTTTGGATGAAGTCTTCCTAGAGTCGTTGATACAGTCTGACCTTCTTTTGGATGTTGGTTCAGTTGTGACTAAGTCTAACCCTGACCTTTCTTCTTATGTTGGTTTTGTTGAGTCTTTGGACTCTCCCTTCGAACAGCAAGTCAGTGATCCTGATGAGTTTGATTTTTCTTATGAATTTTTCAACTCCTGTGATACTGAGTTTGTTCTTATAGACTCTATATCCCTTGTTGATTTTTGCTCTCCTTCTGAGGTCGATCTTATTGATTATAAACCCTTGAGCCTTGGTTCTATAGAATCCTCTTCGGTCGATTCTGCCTTGACTTTACCTTTTATAGAAGATAGCAAAGTCACATGTGTTTCTGCAAAAGTGACCTGCATCGGATCTTTTCTTCTGAATATGATCTTGATGTTGTATTTTCTTGGAGATAGGATTTGTAGTTGGATTCACAACTGTTTACTGGCCTCACCTCATTGTTTAAGTTGTAACTGCATTTGCATGTTCCCTGCTCGCACTTATGAGCCTGATGCCGGCTTCCACGTTTTTAGCTCGTTGTATAAGCCCTCATCTTTGTTCTCATTGTCGCTAAGCCTTGTATCATTTTTCCTTTGCAACTTGACACCATTTAGCTTGAGGAGACGTTCCCCGAGTGTCTTTATCTTGCTCACTATCCTTGCATTATGCATAGGTTTGTTCCTTGCGCTTGGAACTAGTTTCGCCTGTCTATGACACTCGTCTCCTCGCATTTAGAGCATTCTTTCTGCTCTCCTTCGAGCTCGTTAAAAATAGTAAGGAGGCTGCGAGTTGACTTTTCTGGACTCATTAAAACTCCACGGGGAATATTTTGAGTTTCTTTAGGCCCAAGTTTGACTCCTCAAAATAGACTTGACTGCCAAGTAAACTTGTCCATTCAGTCTCGTTAAGAATATGTGAATGGGCATCCACATTGGTGGTAGGTTATCTCTTTCTTGGACCTTGTGGAATAATATAAGAAAGGATCACTCTCTTTTCTACTGAATTGAGAAGAGTATTCTCAGGAATAGGTTTATCTCTTTTCCGGACCTGAGGGACTAAAATTACAGAAAAGGAACCCCTGGTATGAGCTTAGTTTTCTCTTTTTCGTGCTCTGGACCAAAACATGAAAAATATTCTGAGTGTACTTTATGTCTTTGTCATGCTCGTTAAACCCTAAAGAACAAAGCATCGAGTTTATTGTTGTAAGCTCCATTTCTCGTAATCAAATGGATCTTTCTAAGTGATCTTGCCTTCCTTCACACTCGTAAAACTCAGGCTATATGCTTTTTTTGAAGGAGCATTGGGTAGGTGGTAATTTAACCTTTTTCGGACCTTCCTGACTAAGTACGAAAAAGGTGCGCCTTTTATTCTTCAGAATTTAAGAGATTTCTTCTGTTGTTTGTTTTATACTTTTTCGACCTCAGGAGACTAAATTGTACGAAAAAGGACCCCCCTGGAGTCTTCTTTGGAGTTTTTAGACTCTCTAAACTATGAAAACACCGTCGAGCATGTACTAGTTTGGGCTCGTAAAATCCATGAATCAGTGCTTTATCAAGCATTCTTCTTTATTTTCTTCTAGCTTGCCAAAAATGAAGATGGTCCCGAGTTTGCTTTCTTGGACTTGTTAAACCTTTACAAGAAAGAGGGGAAGGGAAGTTCATTCACATGTTTTTTACCTCATGGCAGCAAGTCTTTTTTCCTTGCACAAAGCACCAGTTTTGAGTCTATCAAACAGTTGGGTCCTAGTATTTTGACCTTATCCTAATTCATAGTTTCTTACTCCTCTAGTTGGTCTCTTTTCCAATTATATGGGGAATCTGTCAATGTCTCCTACATTGTAGATTTGTTTTGTTGGTCCTATTTTGTGTCAAAAGCTGCCTAAGTCACTTTTGTACTGTGCTCACTGTTCAAGGATTAAATCTTTGTCAGCCATTCTATAGTTGCCTTGACCTTTTGTGTCAGCCATTCCCTAGTATCAGTTCATTACATCATGTCTTCAGTGTTCCTTGTCGTGAAATTTAGTACCAATTCCAGATCCAATTAGTCTTTGCTTTACCTCGTGTTGGATGATGAAGGATGCCTTAATGCCTTCCTTTCAACAGATATCTTCCTATTGACTGCAACACCTCTTGCTCTGGGAACGAGATTTGGAGTTTTATGACAGTACCTAGGGGATTTTTGTCATCAATGACAATTTCCCTTACTATTGGGTAGTGGGAACACCTTAATGTCTCCTACTCGATGGATTCTTCAAGTGTTCAACTTCAAGTCCTTGTAATCACACTTGTTAGAATGTACTTGGTACCTTGGGGACCATTCTCATTAATGGTGGTTTCCCTCGCGTTTGTTAACGGTTTTCATTATTGACCAGTAATCAAATGGCTTCCTCCATGTTCGACTTCAGCTCCTTTATTCGCATGGTTAGGATTTGTACCTTTTTTGGGCAATTTGGATTGAAGACCTTGGGCCAACAGTAGCATTGTTATTTTTTGCTATTGCCCGAGTTGCGCAAGACCTTGTTATACTTTATATGACATTTTTGCTGAGACATAGATCCACCTTGTATTTTTGTGGCTATGATCGATTGTTGAGCATGGATCCACCTTGTTCATTTGTGGCCATGGCTCCTTTAGATTTGATATGGTGCCTTTTTTCACATTGAGCGACCATGATAGTTTCATCAGTTATACATATGTTGGATCCGCCTGTATCTTTATGGCGATGATTTGTATATGGATGTGTATGTCCCAGAGATCAGTTTTTCTGACATTTATCTCTCTTTCAAGTACCTTCATTTGAGCCTTTTGATCTTGGATTCTCTGCTCTCTCCATACTCAGATGTTTCCTTTATAATGTATTTAGGCTATCGTCTTCCCCTCTAACCTCACACATTAGGGGGCATCTGTTATAGCTCAAAATGACACATCTCTTCCTGTGACCACTTTCCCATGATTCCGTCGCTTGTCGATATTTCCATGACGACACTTCATGAAAGTCATTGACAGTCACTGAAAAGACACCTATCTTGGAGGACCCATATCTTGAGTTTTGTAACTCCATTTGACCTCATCTCTACACTGTTGGAAAGGTATTTCAGTTAGCTAAAACTTTCCAGAAGACACCAAAGTATGAAAATGCCCAAAAATACCCTTAAAATGCATTTTTTGTGTATTTGCGACTCTCCTTATATGCAAGTCATGAATCATTCGCGAGTCTCGGGTTTAGCAAGTCGTGAATGGATGTATTCGCGGGTTTCCCTTATAGTAAGTCGCGAATCATTCGCGGGTTGTCCTTCTACATACCCGTGAATGTGTCCCTCGACATTTAGACATAAAAATACGTAATTTGAGTTAGTTTGGGTAGTTATACAACTAACTTCTTCAGTTATAACCACTTTGTCTTCGCCCCTAACTCTTCCTTCAGCATATAAATAGAGGTAGGGAGGTCCATGAGAGGGGACTTGGAATTTCTGCATTGTTATGCTGGAGGAATTGGGACTCTCTTTGCCCACACCCTTGCCCTAGAAGCATTCTCCTTGTGTTGCATAGCTTGGAGGCTGAGTTCCTTGGAGAAGAGAAGCAGCAGAACCGGATCAAGGTTTTGTGAGGTGCCAAACTTGAAGAGAAGGTATACTTGTACTTGTTTTCAAGATTAATAAAGATGTGATGTCCTTCTTCTTCCCAAATCATTGTTCAATGTGTGATTGAATCTCTGTTTCTGATCATATGATGATGTTATTCAGATTTTTGTTTCATGTTTATTTGATTATCATTGCTTTATATGTGGTCATAATGGTTTGAGGAAGGTATAACTTGTTTTGCAGGTCTCTTGGAGCGAGAGGAGCAAGAAGAGGATTGAAGATAAAACTTGGACCAGCCTTCAGTTTATCAGGTGTGGACCTTTCTTATCTCTAAATCTTGCTGGTATTTACTTGCAGAACCATTTGCATCCACCTTTCAACCCCAGTACGTTGATGGCCTCTTAAACCCTAGCCATAGGATACTTTCCTTTACAACAACATAACTAGTTGATTGCATGTTCGGTAATAATTCACATCTTCCTCCTGGAGTTGGTGCAATGATTCCCCCTCTTCTCTCCCACTCTTTTTTTTCTATCTCAATTGGTTTCCCCAACTCATGACTTTTCATTTCCCATCTTTTTTTAATATTAACTATCAAGAGATGAATCATAATGGTGGCTCAACTACCCATTATTTTATTTTCCCTAATTTCTCTTTGTTTTCCTTCCAATCGGCCATTCCTCACTTGGTGCCAAAATTAGATGAGAACGAATTAACTGAGTCAAATTTTATGAACTGAAACTTTAAGTGATATAACAACATTGAAGTAATACCACATAGTTTCTACAACACGAATTTGTAGTAGCATTATTGTATCAACGAAATTGTAATATCAAGGTTTGTATTCCTCCTACATTCTAATTGCACAGAAATAATTTTTTTTGGGGGCGATGTAGATAGCCTAATACCAAGGATGCTCCTGCATCAAACACCCTTGGTAAGAAGAACATAAGCTTCCAACTCATAGGGTAACTTTCTTATAGGTTGAAGAACCTCAGAGGTGTTCTAACTCCTTCTTAGACACCCATGATGCATCCTCTAATCCTTTGTTCTTCCATTTGATTAAGTATACTTCTTACGATGAGTTTGTTTACCATCTCTTGTGGCCAAAATTTCCTCGATTTATTCCATAGGTTTGATTGGTAACTATTTTTTCCATTCATCTGGAGTACCTATATCATCACTCTCTTATTTTTTATGAAATTGATACAAATATGCAACATTGAATATTGGAGATGTATCCAATTTCTTTGGAAATTCCAACTTCTATGCATTTTTAGATATCTTCCTTAGAATTCTACATGGGCTTATCTTCTTGTACTTCACTTTATTGTAAGTACCCCGGAGGAATATTTATTTCATAAATGTGTCATTACCAAATTTCCTTCATAAAAAAATGTGTATTCCTCTCTACAAATTTTCCCTCCTTTTGTATTTTCTATTACTTTGGTGCAACCTCTTCTTCACATGTTCATGCATTCCTTGAATACTATATGCAAAATCACTTGCATCAACACTCTTTCTCTCTTCAAAATACGGTAACTTCATCAAATCCACAATTCCTTTTAGTGATATGCTATAAACAATCTGGAAAGGACTCTTACTGGTTGATCTATTCACCAAACATTATAAGCAAATTCAGCATGTGCCAAGGCCATATCTCACTGACTAGTATTTTCACCGCTTAAGCTTCTCAACAAATTTCCAAGAGTTCTATTCACCACTTCAATTTTCCCATCTATTTATGGGTGATGGGATGAAGTATTCAATAATTTGGATCCCATTTTCTTCTAAAGTGTCCTCCAAAAATGGCCAAGAAATATTGTGTCTCGATCTGAAGTAATACTCCATTAAAACAAACCATCTTTTGTTTTAAAATAAATTTTCCACTCATCACCTTCCCTTATCCAGATTTTATGATAACCACTCTTCAAATCAATATTTGTGAAGTATGCACCCCCAATCAAACATTCCATAAGATCATACATCCTTGGAAAATGAAATGGGTACTTGATGGTGATCTAATTAATGGATTGTGAATCTATGCACATCCACCACTCTCCCATTTTCTTTGGAGTCATCACTATTGACACTACACATGGGATTAGGATTTCTCTAATCAACCCTCTATTAAGACACGTCTATACCTTTCTATTCACTTCTTCATTTTCTACAGGATTCATTCTATACAGCTCCTTGTTTGGTAAACTTGATCCAGGAATTAAATCAATTTGATGAGAAATACTTCTCACTGGGGGTAGTCCATTTGGTAAGTCATCAAAAACAATCTCCTTGAATTCATCCAATAAAGGATTTAATTATAATATTATAACATTTGTATACCCTTCCTATTTCAATTCTTTTGGAATCATAGCTAAAAAAAATGCTTCCCTTCTCTCTTCCTACAAAAATTCCTTAGTGGAACATAGCATAATCTTTTTGTTACTAGTTCTTGTATTAGAACAATTTCCTATTGCCTCTACTGCATTTTCTAGAATTGGGGTAGTTTATACCACTTTCCATATTTATTGAATTCATATGTTTTTCCTTACCATCATGGTGAACTTGCATGTCAAATAGCCATGGTCTTCCAAGGAGTATTTGTCATGCATCCATCTCAACCACATCACACATTACTTGCTCCTGAATAATTCCTATCTGAAAGATTAATAAACATTGCTCGGACATAGTCATATGTTGTCCCCTTTTTAACCATGAAACACTCAAGGAGTTGGATATACCAACCTATTCAATTTTAGTTTTCCATAACTTCAACAGACACAATTTTTTTGGTAGTCCCACCGTAAATTACCAAATTGCATTACTTTCCTTGGATATTACATTTTGTTTTAAAACCTTTATTTCTTTGTTCTAGTTCTCCTACTTCCCTTTTCTCATATTTAAACAACACTTGTTGAAACATCAAGTTCTCACATTTTTCTTACTAAAGTATTGTCACATTTTCTCCAACAATAGAATCTTCGTTGGCTTATGTGACTTGTGTTCATGCTTCACCTATTATCCTTGAATTTTTTTCTTCTAGACATTCATATTTCTTGTGGCCTTCTACTCCGCAATGATAACAAGTAATCACATACTTTCCTTTTCCTCTTCCAAATCCTCCTCTTCCTTTCCCAACATTACTTCCTACATTATTCCCAACATTATTTATTTCTCGCCACTTTTAAAAGTCCATGTCTTACCTCTTCCTCTACCCTTCTGTTGTGTTTTCCTATCAATATTTTCTTCTACTATTAGGGCATCTGGATAGGCTTAGTCAATAGTATGAAAATATTGTGTGCTCATTTCATCTTGAATCAAATACTTTCATCATGTCACATACCTCACAACTTGTTGAAATTCCAGTTCTTTGATGTTTTCTTGAAGTGACAACCTAAATATTTCTTTATTATAATCATGAATAGATGTCTCACTTCATATGAGGTTATGTACTTGTATATAAAAATTATATTGGTAATGAGAAGTTATAATTTTCTCCTTATGTTTTGGGACCATATTCTTCCAAGTTCTAATCTTCTCCAATTGATTTCTTCACTCTATCATTTTGCAACATATTGTTATAATTTTAATGTTTATATAGTATCTTAAACATTTAGCATCATTTCATCATAACCATAAACATTAGGATCATTGAAAGAAAGACAAGCACAGTAACACAAAAACAACACATAGATTTTTCAGCTGGGAAACCACAAGGGAGAAAAACCAACAAAGTTTTTAGTATAGATTGCGTCACAAAGTGCAATTCCAAACCAAGATAATATAACCCAAATACGAAAGAAGCTATTTCTCCTCTCTCCAACAAACCTCTCTCTCTCTCTCTCTCTCTCTCTCTCTCTGTCTCTCTCTCTCTCTCTCTCTCTCTCTCTCGCTCTCTCTCTCGCTCTCTCTCTCTCTCTCTCTCTCTCTCTCTCGCTCTCTCTCTCGCTCTCTCTCTCTCTCTCTCTCTCTCTCTCTCGCTCTCTCTCTCGCTCTCTCTCTCTCTCTCTCTCTCTCTCTCTCGCTCTCTCTCTCGCTCTCTCTCTCTCTCTCTCTCTCTCTCTCTCGCTCTCTCTCTCGCTCTCTCTCTCTCTCTCTCTCTCTCTCTCTCGCTCTCTCTCTCGCTCTCTCTCTCTCTCTCTCTCTCTCTCTCTCGCTCTCTCTCTCGCTCTCTCTCTCTCTCTCTCTCTCTCTCTCTCGCTCTCTCTCTCGCTCTCTCTCTCTCTCTCTCTCTCTCTCTCTCGCTCTCTCTCTCGCTCTCTCTCTCTCTCTCTCTCTCTCTCTCTCGCTCTCTCTCTCGCTCTCTCTCTCTCTCTCTCTCTCTCTCTCTCGCTCTCTCTCTCGCTCTCTCTCTCTCTCTCTCTCTCTCTCTCTCGCTCTCTCTCTCGCTCTCTCTCTCTCTCTCTCTCTCTCTCTCTCGCTCTCTCTCTCGCTCTCTCTCTCTCTCTCTCTCTCTCTCTCTCTCTCTCTCTCTCTCTCTCTCTCTCTCTCTCGTGTGCATTGCTTGAGTTTAGAGTGTGTACAAATGAGAGGTTTGCCCTCTCTATTTATACTCATCAAGTGAGTGACATTTTTATCTAATTGGGTCGACTTGTTACTCTTACAGGGCCAACATGTCTAGGGAGACTCAAAATAACATTTATATAATCTTTATTTTGGGTATTATTGACCTGAATTAAAATGAAAGGGATACATAGATTCCTTCAATAGTTTTACATGAACAATTACATTAATAACATCTCCTGAAGGAGGCACAATAATTATACAATAAAATTACAATACACATATCTTTTGAAGTTACATTCTTCAACATACCTCTTAACAAAGAAGGTATTCTTCTGTCACGGTGATCATCCTTGGAAATCCTCACTAGATCTCATCGTCATCACTGAATCTCATCACTAGACATCATCACTGAATCTCTCCTTCACTACTGCTGCAACTTGGTTCACATGACATTGGATTGTGACATCTCTTGAATCTATACACCATAATAATTCCATACAACAATGAACCCTCATTCATGTTGGGTGTACCTCTCATATCAGTGCTACACTATCACGTTTCATGTTGGGTGCTACACTCGTCTTGTTGCTACACCAACCCAACTGGGTGTTACCCTCATATCTTGGTATGATACCAACTCATGTTTGGTGCTACCCTCATCTCAGTGATACAACTAGCCATGCTGGGATCTAACCTCATCTGGCTGGGATCTAACCTCATCTCGGTGATATGACCAGCCATGTTGGGATCTACTCTCATCTCAGTCATACAATTATCCATGTTGGTATCTACCCTCATCTCGGTGATACAACCAACCATTTTTGGATCTACCCTAATATCTATGATACAACTATCCATGTTGAGATCTAGCCATACAGAGACAGCCCTCTTTCATACTAAATTCACCTCACACATATTCCACTAAGCAATCTTTTTTTCATGATGTATGTGAAGACATATTCTATCACTCCCTCTTGTGATAGACATCAATATGGAAAAATATAAGCTTGTCCTTGAAGTACTCAAACTTCACTCTCACTAGAGACTTGGTCAATACATCGATTATTTGCTCGTCCATCCCAACATACTACAACTTCATTGCTCTTGTTTGCACCATATCTTAGATATATTGATATTGGATCTTGATGTGCTTCAAATTATCATGCAACACAGGGTTCTTAGACAACTTCACATAACTCTGGTTTTCAGAGAACACACAAGTCATCTCTAACTCGACATCGAACAATCCTGTAAGTAGCTTCTGAATCCACACTTCCACACATCTTGTTGAACAAGATGCAATATTCTCTACCTCAGTTGTACTCAGTACTACACTTGTATGCTTGTTACTCAACCAAGAAATCATGTTAGACCCCAAACTAAAGTAGCACCATGAAGTGCTCTTCCTATCTACAACACTACCAGCCCAATATGAATCTGCATAGCCCTGCAGGACAATCTTTTGATCTCTTGCATATCTAAGTCCATACCCAATCGTACCCTTCGGGTACTTCAACACATGATTTGTTGCAATCATGTGAACATGTCTTGGCTCCACCATGTACTGGCTCAAAGTGTTCACTGCAAAGTGTATTTCCAACCTCGTGTTCGTCAAGTACATCAATGAAGCGATCATGTTCATCATTTACACCCCCACACCCACTGATTTCCATTATTGTTTTTTTGTATAATTGTTAACCTCATGAGACCACCTATCTAAAACTATTTTTTTTGAACTCTTCAAGTGAAGGTTTGACAATGTGTCATGGTTAAATAAATGCCACCATCTATTGGCATCTCCTCTTAAAGTATAACTTGTCCAAATTTTACACCATGTTCACCATTGCGTCTTCCTTTCTTTTATGTATTCTTCATTAATAAGACCATCATCTTTTCCTATAAAATATATCTCAGTTGCCATAATGCTAAAAATAGAACTAGGATTTTGAAGAAAATCACTTACTTTTAAGGAAGTGAATTTTAGATTATCATAACTCCCTTAACATTGCTCAAAATATCTATTATGACCATAATTATGAAGCGTCGTGGAAATTTTGCATCCACTGGAGTGGGTTTGATGGAAATCAAACTGATAGGTCAAAATATATCAACTCTGCAATATGTGAGGCCATCATGAGAAAACCCTTAAAAGTAGTTGATTTTAAATAAATAATCATTTCACTTCCCAGACTTTGTTTTGGACATGTTTTTTTAAATCGGGCATCTCAGTAAGAGTAACTCAAATATGCAACTAGATTCTTCAAATTATACACAAAAAGTTTCAAAATCGAACTAAATAATGTCACCCTCTTTTCCTTAAAAAATATACCAAAAAAAAAGAAAAAAAATTCTTTCAATTTTTCATCCCAAGAAACTACTCTAATACCACTTGTATTGATCTTTAACCCATAAATTGAATCACAATAATGATACAAAACCCTTAAATTTCATAAATACCAAGATGCATTCACACCATAAAGAACACAAGAATGCAGAGAAATACTCTTAAGGAAATATAACACCATCAGTTACTCTTTAAAATGGAATCACTCCACAAACCATTCTTGCTACAATACAATTTTTCCACACCCAGTTTCACACTAGAATTAACAAAAAAAAATTTATAAAACATATATGCATATTAGCCACATGCATACATTTGACAAGTGCATATTAAAGTGCTTAATTATTATAAGTAAGTAACAGAAGATTAAACTATTTCATAAGACCCATGAAATCTTATAACAAATGCATAACAAATAAAATCATATTAACGAAAAACATAGAATAATCTATGAAACATTCATTCATAAATATTCATGCAAAATAAATTTATGCACACTTACGAAAACATATGTTAACATTATATTACTCCACAGTAAAACTCTAATTTAAGGTTTACACAATAAACTCCACAAAATCATAATAGAGGAATTTTATAAATATTTAATTTGGCATGCCTCAATTTAATTGGTTACCATATTATTAAGACAGATAAGGCAATACTCAGGCATACTTTTTTTTTAAAACTTACTGCATAGTGGAAACTGCCTTAGGAAATATGTGGAGTATAATTCACATAAAGTAAATAGGTTAAGACATATAATTATGCAACCATATTAATACATATAGGATATTATTTTTACTAAATATGATTAGCAAAACATATTAGGTTATGGAACTAAATAGGTTCAGACATATAAGTATGAAACCATATTAATACATATAGGATATTATTTTTACTAAATATGATTACCAAAACATATTAGGTTATGGCTTAGAAAATATTATTTCCAAATCTTTCTTTATAAAAAAATTATTTCCAAGAACTCCAACATTTTTCCATGAATTGCAACGGAGTGAATTTCGACAAAGTGAGCTTCGACAGAGTGAACTTTGACAGAGTGGTTCACTTAAATGGAACAATGGAAATTAAAGTTTCAAACATAGACATTCCTCAAGTTATTTATTTTTCATAATGTTATGTCGAGGAAATAAAACACTCCAATAAATTATTTTTATCCCCATCTTTGACACAAGTATTTAAACTTCCATGAATAATTAATCCAAACGTTTCATTAAGATAAGGAAAATATCCCTTAAAACTTACTGCGTACTAAGAACTGCGTAGTAATTGCAAAAGGTGTGGTTTCCATAAAATAATTAGGAAAACATTCTCCATTCATTCCAATTCATGAAAGACATAAAGGACATAATATTTACCAATTTAACCCGATAAAGTTTACATGCAAACCCTACAATTGTTATTAGGAATTCTCAATCAATGCGGACACTGTTTGTTCCTCTGCAATGTAAATCACAAATACAAAACAAAAAGATACGACAACATATCCTTTCCTTAAACAATCAAATTAACTAACATTAAATACAATATACCTCAACCTTGGGTCTCTTTGTCTTCTCTCCAAAGGATCTTGCAATGGTTCAATACCTGCAAAATAGATCAAAATACAAACAAACAAGATGAGAGCATCATGATAAATTGATTATTCATATTAGTGATCAAGGAATCTGATAATATCTAATTAAAATCAATACATCAAATATAGGAAAGGGGAATGTCTTTGTATTAATTATGAAGGAGAGAGAAGTACAACCAAAAATCCTTGATGTCGATGGCTTCAATCTCTAGAAGAATCATCTTCAATCCTTTATATCTATGAATTTATCTCCAACCATAAGCCAACTCTACTTTTCCTCTGATTTAAACTTCAAACTAACAACATAAGGGTGCTTTTCTTGACCTCCCCCACTCTCATCATGAAGGCTTCATTTATATTCCTAGAACTCATGATATGAATTAAAAAATGGATAGAATGTGATCCCTACAGGTGAGGGAAGCAAATGCCACCTCTCAAGAATGTAGGAATTGACTTGACGGAGGCTTCCGCATGGAAGCTTCCAGAACCTTTTTTTTCTCATTTTTTGACCATCGACACTCCTGGTATAAATGACAAAGGCACCGACCTAGGGTTTTTTTCAAAGAAAGAGGGAAACAATGCTTATGGGTCCATTGTGAGGAGCACCGTCGATGATCTATGTAAAAATCATAAAATCATCGGCCCTTCAAGGTATGGAAGAAATATGACCAAGGTGACTGAAGTCAGGCTCTCTGGGAGGTTGAAAGGAAATGTGAAATTTCCATGAAGGTTGATAAGCAATGTGGGATTTCCAGGTGCAACAGAATGCCCCCCAAAGTATGAAGCTAGAAGGAAGTGATAGGTGAAATAGTTTTCAAGTTTTCCTCTGATACAAAAGTAAAGAGAGATAGACTTATAACTAACATAGGACTAGTAACTGACTCTATCCAAACTAATCATAGCTGCAGACCAATACACTGCAAATCTATGATTAGGACATAGCTACGAAACATATAAAGTAGATCCATGTCTCTTAACCTCAGATACGGAACAGAGCCACCAAACATACAATGTGGATCCATGTCATGACTCTAAATAATCTCCAAACACAACTTGAGCATAGGCAATCATGATGGTGAAACCTAACCACTCAAGGTATTCATTCCAATATCCAGTTGATACGATTCTAACCATGTGAATAGATGTCTTGATGTAGAACATGGTAGAAACCACTTGATTACCAGTCATTGAGTCAACTATTAACAAGTGAGAGGGAAATCACCATTGATGTTAATGATCCCCAAGGTATCTTATTACATTCCCTCAAGTGAAAATAAATGTTTTGAGGTCGAACACTTAATAGAATCTTCCAATCAGAGGTCATTGATGAAAACCTACTTTTGAAAATGAGGAAACCTACCATTGAGGCATGCAGGCTTCAAGGTACTCTTTAGGTTTCTAGGTCTAATTCCTGGATAATGATTTGAAGTCGATAGGAATAGACTTTTCACAGGAGGGCCATGATGATTCCTGCATCAGTGACATGAAACTAGGAACAAAATTTGATTTGAAGTAATGAAACTGACTCATGCATGACTGACTTTTAAGGACAAGTAAAGCTACCGATGAGTTATTTTTCTGGGAGAGACATCCTTTGAACAATTTCGCGGCATGACATATAACTTGGCAGCATTGAATTGAACGAGAATAGAACCAAGTCTAATGCAAGGAATATGACAAAGCATTATTTGAATTGACTCAAAGGATTTGGGTGACTCAAATAAGTGGATCAACTCGGAGACAAGCTGAAAACCCAACTATTCAAATATGCAAATGCAGATGGGTGTCATGTTCACAGGTGGACTATAGATTACTGCCATAAAAACAAATGAAAACCATTCCCCTTTCCTCTAATTTCCCCACCTCGAAAGGTGAGTGCCTCTTTTCATTTTTACAATTCCAAAGAGGGTAACAAACACTTCATTAAAGCTCATCAAATGAAGAGTCCATTCTCATAGTTTTTACGAACCTGAGAAAGGAGGGGATCGTTCCCAAATAGGGTCTTTCATTGTTTGGTTTTACGAGTCTGATGGAAGCAAACTCATTTGTCGTTTCATGTTTAGAAATTTTGAAATGACTAAGAAGACTCCAAAAGGTCATTTTTCGTAAATAAGGCTAGTCAGTCCAAAAAAGAGATAACCTACCCCGACTAGTCGACCGTTCTGATTCTTTTCAAGCGTGAAAATAACAAGTTCGCTTGACAATATTTTTTGTTTTGAGGAGACTAAAAAGAGCTTAAATATAACTCCCTAAATAGGTTCATTTTTCATAATCCACTTTTAACGAGTCTAAAAAGAGAAAAAGTAGACCCGACACATTTCTACTGGAATTTTAACGAGCACGTAAAAAGTGTATAACGACACTAAATACTTTTTCATTATTTCTCTAGGCTTGAAAAAGACTAAAATAGCTTACATCGTAGCCATAACCCAATGTTGACCTGAAAAACTCAAAAAACACCATTAAAAACCATTTGACCAAAACTATATAAAGTAAAAAGTAAAAACCCACTTTCAATGAAATAACTTGGATTTCAAAATAAATAAATTATAATAAATTTTTGAAAACTCCAAATATTCTATAAATAGAAAGAGTAGGTAAGAATTATTTACCATTTTCTTTTTACCATGGAGAGTTTTGGTAGTTGGAGTGATAGAAAGAGTTTCCACCGGTTTTTTTGCAAGGGTCCCTCGCTCATTGTTCCTTCATTCTTCGTGGAAGAGGAAAGTGTCTTGATCTTTTCTCTTTTATGTTCAAGAAAATGCCATTTTAGTTTTTCTTCCATTGTTTAATTCATGTTCCAAAAATGGTTTTTAGTTGTTTTAAAGCCAATATTTAGGGTATATTGTTAATTTGAAAAGGATAAGAGGAATTCGACCATCTTAGAAGGGTTTTTTACTAGTGTAGAAGCTAAAAATTATGGTCGTAGGGATTTTTAGCCATCGGGCAGAGCACGCGATGGCACTTTTTCAGGCTGGGATAGAGGCGTCGTAGGTGCTCTATCCATAGCCGACAGGCTATCAATGCCCTACGAGCCAAAGAAGGCAATGTCGTTGGTGCTCTGTGGGAAAATTCTAGCAGCACTGTTGCTCCCTTATGAAGAGAACACAAACCCTAATCCATCAAAAAACCAAATTTTATGCTTTTTATCTTGCTTTAAAATTTGTCATTTAAGTGCTTTTCTCTTTTTAGCCATGATGTGGTTTCTAATTATGAATTTTGTGTGTTACAGGTGCATCATGGTGATTTGGAAGGAAAGGGAACATGAAGTTCTAGACCACCAGGCTTCTAGTGATCCAACCACTATTGAGGCTCTATGGAACTGTGGGCTTCTGAAATACTTTCAGGTACCCGGTATGAAAGCACATATCCGATTGTTAGAGTATATCATAGGGATGTGGGATCCCGACCAGCAGCATTTTGTGGTGGGGATCCATATCCTAGCCATAGAGGTTGAGGACATCTATTTTCTGACCAGATTGTCCATGAGGGGAATCCCAGTAGCTCTATTTGGGGCACGAGGAGGAGAGACCTCCTTGGATGATTTGATTGACCAGTACTACGCACTAGGTACGGAGCCTTAGTCTGGGAAGCTATAGATCAAGTCCATAGTAGATATCCCCTTGAGGACGGTGGTATACATTATCAAAAAAGGTGGGAACTAGGTCTTCCCACCTTACCACCAGATCACATATGTTGTATGCTTTGCAGTGTATGGATCCCACCGTCTTCAATTGGCATGAAGGCATGCTAGTATGTCTCAAAAATCAGTTAAACAAATGCAAGAGATGAAAACTGAAGTAGTTTGGCTACGAAGCTCTGATAGTGTCTTTTATCTTACAGCAGGTGCCTCATATGAGACCACAGGTGACTATTACCAGGCTTGAGCTTGAGGATCCCAGAATGATTGCATGGGTTACAGCCATGCCTCGCCTTGGTGGTGGAGGACCCAAAGTAAGTTATGGATCTGGGTTCTTTTGCTTATTGAGAAACCAGTTACTCATGGTTGAGGACTATGCCTACGATGGGGTAGACTTCCGTGATGACCCATAACTTGCCTTACCTGAGGGAGAAGTATGGGACGAGCGAGGTAAGAAAAGAGATTATCCACTTATGTTTTTAGTTTTTGTATTTTATTTCATTTTTATTTTGTAGTACTGAGATAAGTGAAAAAATTTCCGTGCAGACATTGGATCTGTACGTCCAGCAGGGATGTCACCTATTGCTAGGCAATTTGGTACTAGAGACATGATGCTATATCACACCAAAGCTAATGAAGAGCCCGAATATCTTGAGGATAACCTATAGCATTTGACTGTGGGTATCCCTAACATGACTAATGACAAGGTACCTAGGCATTATCAGCGCCATACTGCAGGTGTCTCTAGACGGTTTTCTAGGCTACTCCACAGAGTGGCCCAATCCATCGTGTGATATCATGAGAATCATGAAAGCTTCAAAGCTTCATATTTTTCCCTATGTATATGTGTATTCCAAACTTTTTACAGTCCTAAACTTTGAGGGCACTGAAAGCTAGAGATGCTTCAGCCCAATTTTGTATCTCAGTGCTACAGTTTTTATATATGACAGACTTTTATATTTGCAGTTGTGTGTGCGACAAATGTGATGTGTGAAATGATTATCTACTTATGAATTTACATGTATATCGTTTATGTTTCAAATGGACTTTTAAGTACGAGCAATATGCCAATCTAAGACATAATTAGCCAGGGAATCTGCCACAACATTTAAATGTCTCAGAATGTGTTGATATGTAACTTGCTCAAAAGACCTCTCTAAAAACCTAAATCTTCAAAAAGTACGAAGAAGCAGGGGATTTCGGATGGTGTAGACTCAATTAAGCTGTTGAACAACTAGTTTGGAGTCTAGGTAAACCCTAATTTCCCTTACATCATTAGCTAGGGATTCCATCAACAATCCAATCACGGCTTGGTATTCCTCCAGATTGTTGGTGGAGGGACCTAAAAGAACACCCCCTGAAATCACCAGCTCACTTGTAGGAGAGTACAGTACCCATGCTGCTGATGTAAGGTTAAGTGTATATCGATTAGCACCATCAGCAAAACCAGTGAAAGAAGTCATATGTCCATCAGACAAAAGACATACATAAGTAGGGTTTTATGAAAAACACATTTTAAATAACACAAAAGACACACCTCTCAAAGCTAAGACACACAGAAAACTATAAAAAATATTTACAAAGACCCTATGCTAGATGACCTAGGAATAGTATCTTTTGAGGTAGAGCCCATTTCAAGGCTCTCCCAAAGGTATCCTGTCGTAATCAACCAACTCATATGCCCATTTCTCTGAAATGCAACTAACAATATAAGGCCCATGCCACATAAAATCAAATTTTCTTGCCCCCAACTTGTCATGCTTTTGGTCATAAGTCAATACCAGGTCTCCTTCATTGAAGGAACAGGGTTGAACAGTCCTATCATATTGAACTTTCATTCTTTGTTTATGTGCGTCATTAGCTAAGGCAGCATCGCGTTGAGTTTCATCAAGTTTGTTTAGATACATGAATCTTTATTTGTCTATAGTAGTGTTGGGAAATAGTTCCACGACAAGTTTTAAAGAAGGGATCTCACACTCTATCGGGAGAGTTGCTTCCAGCCCGTATACTAGTTGGAATGGTGTAAAACCAGTTGAAGTTTTGGCAATAGTCCTATAGGCTCAGAGTGCAGAGAAAAGTTGCAAATTCCAGTTTGACTTGGCTTTTTCTACCATCCGCTAAAGCATCGTTTTTAATACTTTGTTTATAGCTTCAACCTGCCCATTGGCCTAAGGATAGTAAGGTGTAGAGTTATCATAACGAAACCCTAATTTTTCACTGAGCTCAACCATCATTTTGTTTTGAAAATGTGATCCATGATCAGTCACAATGGCCCTAGGAATCTCAAATCTAGCAATGATATGGTTGAAAAAGAATATTGCAACAGTATTGTCGTCTTCGGCATATGTGGCCATAGCCTCATCCCATTTTGTGAAATAGTCCACAGCCACAATAAGGTAGCCATGCCCCCCGGCTGAGGTAGGTCTACAGTGCATGAAGTCTATGCCCCATTTTACAAAGGGGCCAACTACTACAATGGGATGGAGCGGAGCTGGGTGGGTGCGTTTTTTTGAAGTGAACATTAGACATGATGGGAATTTACTGACTGTTTCAATGCAATATTTGAAAATAGAGGGCTAGAAATACCCTGCATGCAATATTTTCTAAGCAGTAGCCAACCCAGATAGATGACTGCCACAAGCTCCAAGATCAAGATCAAGATCCAACCCATCCTCTACTGTACTTTCCTGGCTTCAAATGAATATACCAACTACTGTGGAACAAGGCTAACACAACAATGCAACAAAGTGGGGAAAACAGGGCTGAAGTGGACATGTTTCAACACTAGGGGTAGAAAGTGACTCGAAGAAGAAGTTCCATTCCATTTATATGGACGGGAGATACGAGTAGACAAGAATTATATTAGTGATATACATTGCGTAAGAGGTCTCACAAAAAAAAAAGGGAAATTCCATTGAAATAAGAAAATGATAAGGAAGAGAGAAATGCTAAGACAAAAATGGCTCAACGAAAAACAATATGCAATACCCATATGGTATGGAGAAATTAATAGCTAGAATTGAAGAAATCAATCCTACTATGCCACTAAGAGGGAATGCTCAGGTTGTTGAAGAGGGACAAGGTGTTGACTTAGTGCAAGAAAGACTTCATTGAGTGATGGGAAAAGACTTCCAAACGAACATAAAAACAATAAGATGGAATGGAACTGCTAGTTAAAGCCATTGAACCCGAATGAGTCTGTCTCCAATTCTACTCATTTCACTAATACTATCAATGAACTCAAATTCGCGCACATCTACGTCCATACTGGACAAAAATTAACGAACATAGAGAATAGAGTCAATACATAGGCTACTGATAATAGTGGCCCCTATTTATCAATCTTACATAAGAAGCAGCATGATTGGTAATTGACTATAGCTGCTAGGAAGGAATCCATGGGGTCAATCCAAATATGGATATGTTTACTGTGTTGGCCCTTCACATAATTGAAAGGCGGGAAAAAAGGTTAGTCACGAGGAAATGTTGATTTCACGTCTAGGTGATGCAATCATTCTCAATGCTATCAAAAACTGACTCGATTCAGGTTCATCGAATCATAGAATTTGATGGCTTGTAGAACATTTTTTCCTTGCTAAGTGACGTATTTTACACTCAGTTGAAATTTTAGAATATGATAGGTATGGAAAAGCGAAAACTACCATTTACATGTTTATAATATTATATGACGTATTTGACACTCAATTATTTTAGCACGTGCATGACAGGTTGAGGTATGGGAAAATGAAAAAATTCCATTTAGATTTTTAGAGAAGTATCGTCAGCCACCATGATATTAACACTTTCTAACAAGTCCTTGGAGATCCCCTTAAGAAAAAGTGTACGTTTTGCATCTTCTCGGAGGTCATTATATTTACTAATTTATGTAATTATAAAGGAACCTTTTGAGATAATCTTCTAGGCTCTCGTCTTCAAGTTGTTGTATCTTGAATATATCATGTCAAGAGTCCTCAGGTTTGCAATACTCTTTCTATTTTCACAAGAAGGAGGTTTTCATATCATCCCAAGTCCTGATAGTGAATTCACCTAATCCCATGAACCATCTCAAGGAAGAATCTTTTATTTTTAAAGAAAGAGTTTTAATTTATGAGCATCTTGTAGATAATTATAGCTCCTACAAAGGATATCGAACTTGAACAAGAATGTGTCCAGGTCGTCATTTTTTTCCATAGAAAGTAGGTAAGGAGGAAGGAGGGATGTTTTTCATAGTTACATCCTACATCGTGTCTAAAATAGGGAACCCGAAGGTAGCCTCAGTTTGGTTTTCCCCTTCTCTTTCTTCATTTCTAACTTCATCATGATCTTCATTCTATTCTCGTATCTTCATATAGGATGGGTTTTTAACGTAAATATACCTGGGGGGATCCTTTTAAGGTGATAATGGGGTGTCCCAACATTCTTGTTCGGGAGAGATCTTCCTTTAATAAATCGTGTTTCTATTGAATCCTAGAGGGATAGTAGGTTATACTATGGAAGTTTCAATTTGTGAGATGACTCGATCTACGAAGGTTACAAAGAGAGCTTTTACTTGGGAAGAAACAACAAAGTCAACGAAATTCGGATCCCCTACTAGTGAAAAGGTTGTATTATTTGGATTCAAGAGTAGTGGAGGGTTAGAGGTTTCTAGTGGTTGATCCTCTTGAATTTCCTCAGAAATGAGGTCCTTAGGACCTCCTTACAAGGTTCCTTCTCCTTCTATCGCTTCCCCAGTAATATCTTCTAAGAGAGTCTCCTTAGGTTGCAGGGTAGAACTACTTCCTATAGGCATATTTCGATACCTTTTTGGTGAGTTAGTAGTTGGGGAATTACGTCCCATACGGTAGTTAGTAGGGATTTCAATAAGTTTTTTGGTCTTAACAAATCTACCTTGAGGATCTCTAGGTCTGCTCATGAAAAACTGTAAACTAAAGAAAACCTATGCTACTACTGTTGTTGGATTTGGGGGTGCTTGTTATAACATATGCGAAGGTTCTTACCTCTCATCTTAGCGCTCCCTCACCACCATCCTATTGCTAATCTTCATACGGAATTCTATCTACCTTACAAAACAACTACCCCGCAATGGCGCCAAAAATGTTGGGCGTTATAATGTCTAGATTACTTCACCTAATATTTAATTATCGACCGGGGTTGGTAGGCTTAGAGTTGACACAAAATATATGCTAAGGTAGAGGGGTTCCTATGGTGTCGTAGAAATATTTTAACAAATAAAAGATCGAAAAATATTTCAAAATGAAAAACTGAGTCAAACTCCTAAGAGTTCAATTATTAAAGTAATTAAACTGGAACAAAATATTAAACTAAATCATTGACAATTTATTTTATAAGCAAATAACTTTAAACTGAAAAAGATACTATTAACAACTAATCTTTAAATTGGAAACTAAGATGCAAGGAAGACCTAATTAATAAGCAAGTAAAAAACTTAATAAAATAAAAAAGTAGAAAACTTAATAAAGAAAACTAAATAAGAAGAAACAAGTAGAAAACTTAATAGGGATATCTTTGGATTCTGTCCTACAAGTCTCTTTGAGTAATCACACAATGGAAAAAGAATAACCTGGAAACATACTAAGGATAACACATATAATGCTGAATTTTACATGCAAATAGATAAATCAATACAAAAGCATAAACACAAAACAATACATCAGTAAAGAAATCAAAAACAAATTCAAGAAACAAAACATAAGATAGCTGAACACATATTCAAGGTGAAAAAGAAATAAGATGACTTTTAATAAATCATCTAAAACACTCTAACTTTAACTTCAATGTTAAACAAAACTATTATATAAATATCTCGATCAAAGCATAATTCAAACATTAAAGAAACAGAACTAAAAACAATCTCAAAACACATTAAAAACACTAAAAATGAAACTATGGAATGAATGACAGACTAGACTGTAGGTCTGAAAGGGGTGGCCGAATGATACTTTAAACAGGCTGTCTGAATGACAGTTTGCAAAGTTAAAATGACAAAATTAACCTAAATGAGCTAATCTTCAGCTGAATTCATGCAGATGTAAATCTAATGCATAAAGACAATAAATAAACCTACTTATTAAGCAAATTTAACAGTGAAATGAACTTAAACAAATTCATGAACATAAAGAAATCATTGCATGTTAATAAACAAACTGAAATTTAAATTGCATAAACTTATAACTTATAACAGAAAGGAAATAAATAGAACTGAATTTAAAAGCAATCTATTCTATTTGTTTGTAAATAAACTTAACAGTAAACTGGAAATGAAAAGGTTGAAAGTAAATTTGAAAGCAAACTATGCGCGCAATCTAGTTATTTAATTCTTGAAATAAAATGCATTACAGAAAGCAAATGAAATGATAAAAATAACTGGAAACAAAACTAACTACAACAGAAAATATAAAATAAATAAACAAGAAAAGAAAAGAAACCTCCGGTTGATGAGGGGCCCTCTCAGCAATCAGGGGTGGTGCCTGGCTAACTTCTACTCAAACGCAATTGTCCACGGCAAAGCATGCAGCTCTTTATTCAAATGATGGAACAGAAATACAATGTGCTAAAGAACAAATCAAAGCATGAACTGATAAAACTGTGAACTCTCTAACTGACTAACTAAGCTCTCATGTAGAGGCTGATATATATAGTTGTTTACAAAGATGAGCAAGTCGAACCTTTAGTGGTCAACTGCTCTCTAAATTTTAGTCGATCATTAAGGTGTTTAACAAATCACAGGCCAATGCACAGGATCTTCCCTTCTTCAGCGCGAGTCTAGTTCTTTTCAGCATGATGTGGTGCACAAGCTTCTTCTCCATTGCAAATGGTCTTCAGATGTGGCGCACGACTCCTTCCTTAGCATAGCAGGTGGACTGGTGGTGAGTAGAGGAGAGTGCACAGGCGAGTTTTCTAGAACATGGGATAATACATCAACCCAACGTGTGGTTTGTTGGTGAGGTGTCGATGGAGGAGGCTGCAAGCTGGCGGATCATCTAGAAGCAAGCTTCATTACCCAGATGTGTGGACAGCAGGTCGTTTGCATAATTGTTTCACACTTTAATGCCTTAAAGCAATACTCAACAGTGCACAGTCTGGTTAGCGATCTGAACGTAAAGCTGAACAATGAGTTGGACCGTGAGCTGGATATGGTAGGCGCAGATCTAGGACGAACGAAATGTCTATTTGCTAGTGCGCTACAAGACTAAAGTCTACAGTAACACATTTTAACACCTGGCAAACTACCAACGAGTTTAGCGTAACGCGCTGGATGACGAGTTGGACGTGTTGTGCGCATGGCAAGCTGAATGCGTACTTGTTGTTAATTTGTCCCGAAAAGATTAAAAAACCTGCAAACAAATATACAAATCAATTAATATATCAAATGCGCTTTAATAATGTCAATTTTAATTAATAAAATCATAAAATGATAATAATAAATGGATTTTATATAAACCTTAAATTCATACATATCTTGGGCTAAATGATGATCTACGTGACATAAAATATACAAAAAGATAATAAAACATATGTTTAAATGAGTAATTTAATTGTAAAAAATGATAACAGATCTAGGATCAATACATACACAAAGTAGCACGAAAAAATGCACACAAAAACACATTATAGTGCGGTTATAACATGGCAAGGTCGCACAAACAATGAGCAAATTACCGCGCATGATAGGGTATGATAAACTACGCAAACTATCAGACTGTCTAATGAAAATGTGTGTGCGCTATGCACATAGGGTGTCAATATCCATGAAACTGTGTAAACAACAAGTGCATACCAAAGGAGGCTGATTCCTAGGAAATGAGGGTATGGACCTGATCTCCTACAAAGGAAAATAACCCAGAAATTATCTATTTAGCAAATAACAACCTAGTTAATGAGAAATGAAAAAGAATGAAGTAAGTCACCATAAATATTTTGTGGGAAAACTTGCACAAAGGTGTGTAGTCCTTCCCACTTCAGGGGGTAAATCCTTTAACAAGGCCCAATATTGTGTAACTAAAAGTAATGTAATGACCCCAAATTCATCCTACAAGATATTGTTAGTATACTAAAACAAAACAAAAACAAATAACATGAAATAAAAACAAGAAAGGTGGAGAGATGCAAACCACAAAAAGAAGCAAATGCTAGAACCAATTTAGATTGCCCAATTATCAATCTTGTTACATGTAGTGCCACCTAGGAGATTTTGGCTTCAAAGGGAATCCATTGATATCCCTTAGTGAGGTCCTTTTTGTCCACACTAAATTCTAAGTAACTTGAAGAAAAAATGAGATAAAACACTTGCCCCTTGGAGGAAGGTGGAAATGGAGCTTGAGGAATTCCAATAGGTGTAGGAAGAAGTTGACTATGGGGAAGTTACAACACAATTCCAACAACATAACATTGCTCTAATTTTCCTCCTTTAGATGCATTCCCATGGCTTCCTTTTATAGAAAAAGAGGTGTCCAAGAAACAACTAGATCCAAATGCTAATCCATTGACTCCATGAACTATCTCTAATGTACACAAAGGGGGATATTTAATGCCATCAGGTATTGGAGGATCTAAATTTGAATTCTTTGAGGTGATGGGTCATTGATCAGACTTCAATGATCCATGGGTGGTTGATATTCCTCTTATTTGACATTCACATGATTTTCGAAGGAAATTCTACATGAGGCTCGCCTGGGCACAATTTCGATAACATGCGTTGTATTGCGGATGAGTTGGAGGTTGCCCACGTGACATCTGTTTTTTACTGCTTTTAGGAACATTTGGAATAATGATACTCTCTATATATTATGAGGATGTCTTCAATGGGTTGCATTCTATATGGGATGTAGTAATGCTAGTATGCCTTACTACAATACTAGCAAATTGTCACATGTGTGCACAATTTAGGCATTAACACTTACAGATAATTAGAAAAAATTATTTCATTCTCCTCTTATTTCCTTAATTCCATACTGGTAAATTGATTTGTAACAATTAATAGTCTCTCATGAAAATATACCAGTTTCATTAAAAAATTTGTATTAATAATATCAAATAATTATTATATATTATCTTAAAGTACCTTGCCTAATTGTTTACCATTGATCCAAAATTTATATTAAGAAAATTAAATACCTGTGTATACATCCATGTGCTATTTTCTAGACTAATAGGGTGACTGTGGAAATTGAACCCAGTGTTAGAACAATTACACTCACATCAATTGCCAATTACAAATGCAAAATTACTCACAAAAGAGACTGAATATGGAGCTGAACACTAAACTGTATTGAATAAGTGTACAATAGCCAACCCTGTGAAGTCATAGGCTGCCACAATAAATAATTACATGAGGGATTCGAATTCATGAAGTTTCCATTCGAATCTAGTCAAAAGCAGGCTTACTAAATCTAAGCAAATCCCCCATAGGTGCATAAAGCAGTTTCCAAAACTATCAAGGAGCTCACGAATTGGAAAAATCAATTAGGAAAGCTAAAAGGTAATGGAAGGACAACTCATACATGCTTTTCATAGGAGAAAAGAGTGGAGGATGTGGAGGACAAAAAACAAGTTAACTTCACCTAGTCAAACTTTCTCAATTGCCTTAAAGCACTAAAAAAGCAGGCAATAAAGCAGAAAAAGCAGACAGGCACTAGGGAGGCCAGGAATAAAGCAAATTTGATTCCAAGAGGTTTCCCAAGCGCTCCATGACTCAAAATTAGCAAGTTTGACCACTATGGATGTGTAGATGACAACTTGCATAAGGTGGAATATGGAAACTAGGCAAATAAGACAAAAATGGATTAATTAATGTCTAAGGTAGCTAACTATGGGTTGATTATTCTAACACCCCCCCTTAAGCCCGACTTATGAGTAATATATCAGAAAATTATAGGGCCTAGAAACAAGGCTTAGTCACCCTTTACATACTGCATGTCCATTTAACCAAGGAAAGAGGCAAAAACCCAGTGGGAAAATCCTCCCTTAAACATGGACTGTAAAACAAAATTCAGAAATCTTGTCATCACTCATGATTCACAACATGATCAGCAATCCCCAGCAATGATTTGAGATTGTTGAATGTCTTCTCACAAAAATATTTGGTGAAGATATCAGCTACTTGTTCTGAAGATGAATAGAAGAGTAGGTGAATGGTGCCATCATGCACAAGCTGTCTGATGTAGTGCATATGGATCTCAATGTGTTTGGTTCTCTGCTTCTGAACTGGATCATTGCAGATTAGAATGGTACTCTGATTATCATAGTAGATAGTAGTTGAGTATTCTGATTCGAAGCCACACTCTCCAAGTAACCCCTGCAACCATAAACATTGAGTTGTTGCATTTACAACTCCTCTGTACTCTGCTTCTGTAGATGAGAGTGCAATGGCACTCTGTTTCTTGCTTGACCAGCTGATTGGACCTTCTGCAAGCATGAACACATATCCTGATGTTGACTTTCTATCTGTGCTATCACCTACCCAATCACTGTCAGTAAACCCAATCAAATCAAGATCAGATTTAGCTTTATAGAAGATCCCATGTGTCCTTGTTCCCTGAACAAAGTTAAGGATTCTTTTGGCTGCTTTCCAATGGATCTCATGAGGCTGATCCATGTATCTAGAAGCCACACTTACTGCATAATAAATATCAAGTCTAGTATGTGTAATATACAATAAACATCCAATCAATTGCCTATGCAGTGTATTGTTTACCATAGGTGAAGAAGCAGCTTCTTCAAGCTTCACTCCTGAAAGGAAAGGAGTCTTGCTTGGCTTGCAATCCTTCATTCTGAATTTTTTCAGCAAATCCAAGGAATACTTGGACTGGTGCACCTTGATTCCAGCTTTGGTTTGAGCAATCTCAAGCCCCAAGAATTGGCTCAAAAGCCCCAAATCTGTCATGGAGAAGGCTTGGTTCATTGCACCCTTCAAGGAGGCAATTTCATCCTTTGAGCTTCCTGTAATGAGAAGGTCATCAACATATAACCCAATGCTCATTAATGAACCATTAATAAACTTCAAATAGACATTTGGATCTGATTTGCATCGAACAAAATTCAATGATAGCAGAAAGCTATCGATCTTGGCATACCGAGCCCTGGGGGCTTGCTTAAGCCCATACAATGACTTCTTTAGCCTGCACACAAGAGATGGGTTAGTAGAAAATCCTTGAGGATGCTTCATGTATATCTCTTTAGTGATATCTCCATTTAGGAAGGCACACTTTGCATCCATGTGATGTACCTCCCATTGCTTTGAAGCTGCAATGGCTAAGGCTAGCCTGATGGAGTCCATCTTTGCCATTGGTGCAAAGGTCTCATTGTAATCTATGCCATGAACCTATGAGTAGACCTTGGCTACCAATCTAGCCTTTTACTTTAGAGGTGAACCATTAGCAGCAAATTTGGTCTTGTACACCCACTTACACTGAACTAGCTTCCTCCCTGGGGGAAGATCAACCAGCTCCCAAGTGTTGCTCTTCTGGAGTGAGCTGAACTCTTCCTTCATGGATTCTTGCCATCTTGGATCTTCTGCTGCATCTTCATATGTATGAGGATCTGATTCCACCATCAGATAGCATTTCTCAACAAACATAGGATCTTTCATGCATAGAGCACTCTCAAATTGAGATCTAGTCCACCTAGGGTCATTAGGATTTCCAGCTAGTTCTCCAGCTGCATGAATGGTATTGGCTGCCCATTTTGGCCTTGTAGGGCTGTTAGTATCTGCAATAAAATCATCACTATCAGACATATCAGAATCAGCATGTTCAACTATCTCTTCACTTATATTCAGAGGTTCTGGTCGTGAAGAGGCTTCTCCAACTTCCATTGCTGCTAGGAGTTCTTCTTGAAACTGAACACACCTTTCAATGAAGGCTTTGTTTGTGCTCAAATTTATCAGCTTGTACCCTTTTTAATCTTCAAAGTACCCAACAAATAGACACTCTTGGCTTTGGGGCTGCAAATCCTTCCTCTTTTCTGTTGGAATTCTAGCCCAAGCCATTGAGCCAAAAATCCTGAAATGGGTCACATCTGGCTTGTGCCCACTCCATGCTTCGAAAGGATTCATACCATCAAGATATTTATGAGGCACCCTATTCTAGATATAGGCTGCACATTTTATAGCTTCGGCCCAGTACTTTGGTGGCAAAGTCTTAGCCTCCATCATGCAGGTTGCCATCTCTTTCAGTGATCTGTTCTTCCTCTCAGCAACACCATTCTGTTGTGGTGTGTAAGGGATAGAATGTTGCATCTGCACAATATTGAATAAACTCAAACTTGACATACTCACCACCATTTTCAGATCTGAGGACTTTGAGTTTCCTCCTAGACTGGTTTTCAACCAAAGCCTTAAAGAATTTGAAGAGGCCAAAACCTTCAGACTTGTGTTTCAGGAAGTAAACCCAACAATACCTGGAAAAGTCATCTATGAAAGTCAATGAATATTTGGCCTGACTCATGGACATATGAGGGAATGGGCCAGCAACATCACTGTGGATCAACTCAAGGGGTGCAGAGGTTCTCTCATGACTAGCTCTCTCAAATTTATGCTCTGGGTGTTTTCCTAGGATGCAACCTTGGCAGACTCCTTTGGAAAATTTTATCTTTGGTAACCCTATGACCATATCTTTTTCACTAAGATCAGAAAGATACTTGAAATTTAGGTGGCCAAATATTTCATGCCAAAGCTTGCTTGCCTCATTAGCATGAATCAGAAGAGCAGAGAGGTTTGAGTAGGGCAGGAAGTGTGAGAACATGGATACCTTCGAAGTATGATTTGCAACTCCTTTTGCAATGACTTTACCACTTGAGATCTCTGTGATATCAAATTCATCAGGGGAGAATATGACCTTCTTTGGAGACCCTATGTGAGTCATCTGATACACTGATAAGAGGTTAGAGGCAAGACCTGGAACATACAACACATTGCAAAACTTACCATGATCAATATCAATCCTCCCTTTGCCCAAACTTTTAGTGAGAGAGTCATCTCCCAGTACTATTGGTGGACCTTTCGACATGTCAAGTGAGGTGAATGCCTCCTTGGTCGAAACCATATGTCTTGAAGCTCCAGAATCAATGATGAAACTAGGTGAGCTTGATGTGCCAGCAACCAATGCATGAACTCTCTCTCTGTCTTCTGAACTTGATCCTCCTTCCCTCTTCTTTGAGCTGTCTGGAAGGGAGATGCCATTCTTCTCCAGGGGTTGGGTCAGCATGTCTATTTGCTTCTTCATGCAGGAGCTCTTAGAATGATTGGCCTTACTACAGTATGCGCACTTGCTCATTTCTCCTTTGTTCTTCTTCTTCTGGTAGTTCTTCTTGGAACCTTGAGGCTCCTCCGGAGACTTGTTCTTGTCTCTCTTTTGCTCAGGTGTATTTTTAGCTTTATTTTTTCTTTTTGAATCCACCCTCAAATATCCAGCAACCAGAGCTTGGTATTTGGATGGTTTGATGGTGCCCATCATCAACAGTTTATCTTGTTCTTGTGTGAGAGATTCCATGAAATCTGCAAGGCTAGGCATCTTCCAGGTTCGAGCTGTCAACTTTGTGGCATAGAAGGTCGAAACAAACACTGAATAGTCAGGGCCAAGCTTCAAGAGTATGGCCAATACCAGCTAATCATCCTTCTTTTCGATCCCACATTGTTTTAGCTGCAAAACAAGTGCTTTGAACTTGGAGAAATAGAGTTGCAGGGATTCAAAGCTATTTGGACTCAGGGAGATCAGTTCATTTTCGATTTGATGTCCCCTCATCTCATCTGTCTTTCCAAAAATATCAACAAGCTTCTCCCATACTTCATTCGGTGATGTCAATCCATCAAGATGGAAAAGGAGGTCTCTGGATATGCTTAGACACAGAGACCATAGGCCTCATCCCTCCTGTTGTGACATTTTATCTTCTCTGCAACTGCATTGGGCTCTGATTCTGTTGCCATAGTCACCCTGTAGAATCCTTTCGCTCTCAATAGTATCTCCATCTCTTCTTTCCATTCAAAGAATTTAAATGGAGTCAAGATGATCTTCTGAGATTGATCCATAGCTCAGAAATTGTCCCAGCAGTCTGTAGAATGCTCCCAGTCAATGATGTTGAACCTTCAAAACAAATTGAAAGGAGAGAAATCGATCTGCAAAGGCTCTGATACCATTTGGAAATTGAACCCAGTGTTAGAACAATTACACTCACATCAATTGCCAATTACACATGCAAAATTACTCACAAAAGAGACTGAATATGGAGCTGAACACTAAACTGTATTGAATAAGTGTACAATAGCCAACCCTATGAAGTCATAGGATGCCACAATAAATAATTACATGAGGTATTTTAATGCATGAAGTTTCCATTTGAATCTAGTCAAAAGCAGGCTTGCTAAATCTAAGCAAATCCCCCATAGGTGCATAAAGCAGTTTCCAAAACTGCCAAGGAGCTCACGAATTGGAAAAGTCAATTAGGAAAGCTAAAGGTAATGGAAGGACAATTCATACATGCTTTTCATAGGAGAAAAGAGTGGAGGATGTGGAGGACAAAAAACAAGTTAACTTCACCTAGTCAAACTTTCCCAATTGCCTTAAAGCACTAAAAAAGCAGGCAATATAGCAGAAAAAGCAGACAGGCACTAGGGAGGCTAGGAATAAAGCAAATTTGATTCCAGGAGGTTTCCCAAGCACTCCATGACTCAAAATTAGCAAGTTTGACCACTATGGATGTGTAGATGACAACTTGCATAAGGTGGAATATGGAAACTAGGCAAATAAGACAAAAATGGATTAATTAATGTCTAAGGTAGCTAACTATGGGTTGATTATTCTAACAATGACCCCTCATGTTTGATTTACCACTCACTATTATAGTTTATCATGAAAACAGATATCTTAGTCACTTTTGGAAAACCTTATGGAAGCTTTTGGCTTGTTAGTTGTGATTTTCTACGCCATTTCACCCTCAAACTTATGGTCAAATTGATGTAGTTAATAAATCCTTGGCTCGTGATATTTGTATATATAACCAGGTTAGAAAAATGGGCTAAGAAATCTCATCACACCTCTAGATATTCTAGATATAGTCAGTGGACATAGTTGTCGATTAGACATTTGACTAGTTATACAATTAGATCGAAGTAGTCAATTGATGCATAAAAAAAGAAAATATTAAAGGGGTTTGTTATGTTCCCTTGCCAATTTAAATGGACCTTGTCTTCCTCACTTCAAGGGACTTGGTTACATCTTGGTTTTATCTAATATGACCTTATGGGTTGATTTAAGAGTGTGATAAATATGTAAACATGTGAACATATGTGATATGTAAAATGTATGGAAATATTTTCATTTCTTATTATAGTATCTATGTTGAATTGTGTCTACTTGTAATTCAATAGTGTAATGGTGTCTTTAGAAACCACCTCTTCTTGAAATACCTATCTCTCTGATCTACCTAATTCTTTGGTTCTCCAATATTGGAAAGATTTTGGTCTCTTATGATATTGTGTATGTTTATTTATGATCACTTGAACTTAAGTGTTGTAACAATGTGTTTAAACACCACCTCTTATTGGAACACCTATCTCTTTGATATACCTAATTCCATGGTTCTCCAACATGGTACTAGATTTATTTGTTTAATATATAGCATCTTGTATATGAGTCTTTTGGAGGCCATTGGTTGTACATGTTGCTGACAAGTTAGATATGTTTGATAGAATGACTAGAGGTTTTGACTTGCAAACTAAATATGCCATTAGAATTTTATATCAAAATCATGTGTTCCTAGGAAGAGCATGTTATCTAAATTGGTCACAATTATGAATATGGTTGAAATTATATAAGGAAACACTTTTGAAGAGTAAAATGCTCTTCCAACTTATAAATATTGTGGTTCCAAATTTGAAGGATGACCTATAGAAATATGCCACTGACAAAAGGAAGGTTGAGATTGTATAAATAATAATGAGCTAAATCTACAGGGAGATTATCTTTCATAAAAGTGGTATTGAATTCCCTAATGTTGTATGAATGAAGCTAAAGACTTTGTTCGATGAAACCAATGAAAGTTAGGTTATGTAAATTGAGAAAGTGTTGATCTCTTTGGATCCTCTCCCTTTTGAAAGAATTGCATATTACTTGTATTGTGTGAAGGAAATTCAACTGGAATTGGATGAATGTGAAAAGGATTTTCCAAAGAGATATGGTCAGCTCATAGAACTCATCGTGATGACTCTAAAGATGTCCTATGTTGTGCTTTGTTTGATGTTTCATGCCAATTGTACTTCCATAAAATAGGGTAAGGGTTATTCTTTTAACTCTTTATATGGTTTTTTCTTTAGGGAATATGAAAAATTTCTTAATGAAAGGAAACTTGAGCTCAAGAAACAAGCCCATTTGTTGAAAGGCAAAGGTTGACATAATTATAGAGAAATAGGTTGACAATCAAATAAAAAAAATAACGTGATTATAATGACTAGAATGAAGCATGGTGATCATACTTCAACAAACAAGGGTACAAACAATAAGATGTTTCAATATTGTGTGAAATTGGGTCCTATAGAGAAGGTGTGCTAGAAAAAAACCAAGGACCTAG